>OY856412.1:1442350893-1442950893 GCA_963693085.1 Alisma plantago-aquatica
ACCATGAGATTCATCATAGCCATCAACTGCCCCATAAGCTGTTGATAGGCAGGGTGTTCAAGAATGGCTGGGTCAGGTTGGGGGACCTCAGGCACCCGATCTCAATGTGCCTGTCCTTCAGTTGAAGCAGCTTCGCTATACTCAACTGAGTGTTCTTCATGGTTTCCAGACATCTTGACTTTTCTTCCGCTGAGGGCAGAAGTTGGTTGTAAGAAAATCTAGACAACACACAAGAACAGACGACCTAGTCCTAAATCCCTGTAGACTCAGCGAACCTAAGGCTCTGATACCAAAACTTGTGGCAACACATCCCACTATCACACAGACAGAGAGGTGTTACGTGAAAACGTGCGGAAATCACCATAACCACAGATTACCAAAACACGGGTTAATTAAAGCCGTTTGCAGAAAGATGATAAACTGAGAAACTATTACATTCCAGTCCTCATCCTGTAAGAAAATAGGTTATATTCATTCATTCAATCCTGGATACGTGTCCACAACTTAGGGTAACAACTGTCCTGTCATATCGTGAGTTCATCACCTGTTCATACATATAGAGGCCCGCATCCGGCCAACAGCAGGATATAGAAAAAACATCTACAGTTGTACATTGTGAAACAATGTCAAAACATCACCAAGGACCTGAGAGTACAGGGATGACTCTAGACTCTACTACAAAACATCCAAAACAGCAGCATATCCATCACTTGCCTTCTACTGATCATCTAGCGGCTTGGCTGCAACACCACGGCCACCACCACGTCTAGCTTGACCACCTAAAAATGGTGTAAACCAGCGGAGTGAGAGAATTGAACATTGTCCCAGCGGGAAACATAACTCCCCACCGCAACTACAGAACCTCAGAAAGATAGAGCTTATAACAACATATAACTGATAAGAGATATAACAGGAGCAGTTTATGTAAAGCAAAGCTATTCTTACTGACAAGCTTACCAGCTGTACAAACGGTATGTAACTAAGTAACTCTCAAGGGAACATGATTGACAAGATAAGATATATTGTTATGTTGCATGAGGAACATATAAGATATATCGTCACATATCCTGAGAAACATATAAGCGACTATAAGATGTAACTACACAAGCAAGGCCTCAACCAATGTTCTATGTTTTACCTTAAGCAATATATACTATACGGCTGGATTACATATTCTTATGCCCTGAGGAAGTGAAATGTACCGTTCAAATCCAACCGACGGCTACGAAACCCGGAGCCGGTGCCATACAAGGTCACATGGAAGAGCCAGAGTCCACGATGTCCCACCTCGTGGTCAGTGCACGCGTACAACACAAGCAGGACCGCAGTCTCATGCTGAAGTGGTCTTAGCCATAGGGTCAGGCTACCCTCTGCCTAGCCCACCTCAGTACAGGTATCGACGCTAGTGAAACTGAACCACGGGCCTGTTCACCGTGCTTTGATCCATGAACACATTCATGCTCCTCATATCACATATCCTGAGCCATGGGCCTGTTCACCATGCTCTTCACATATATGGGCTACAGGCCTGAATCTGCACCCTGGAGTCCACAACCAAAGTTGCACTCTTACCTCCTCACTTTAGCTAGGAGCAACCTCACATATTCAACAATATGCGCTCCGGGTTAATCCCACAGGAGAACCTGTTTCACCATCACCAATTCCTAACGATGATGGATCTATGGCCAGGGCAACTACATGATATATTCCACTGTGATTATTTAGTATCTTTTAGATGGATTGCAAGATTCACCCAAGTTGTATAACATGCAAACTATAACAGAGTAAACAACATAAAATCCAACATTATGTTATTATTGTAATAACATCAACCTGATCCATCCCAAGGATCCAACATCACATGTTATCACTTGGCCTCTTGCCAACCATCTAGATCTATCTCAAGGATCATCACATACCATGGGATCTCAATCCCTCATCATGTATTGCCACTGCCTGTCAAGGCTTACATTATCATCATGGAACAATCACATCATATGTACAATCTCATCAACAAGAGTAATTATCAGAGTGATGTTTCTCATCACATATTTTTCATATCCTTTTCATGGCTAAGCATCACCTGCATGGTTAGTGTACTCAATAATCATAGTTTCAACATAAAGACTATGCTTACTATCATGAGATGACATTCAAGATGCTATACCTACCGATTATACATCATCTGGTGATCATGTGCGTAAGACACATTATTAAGAAAATCATATCTATGCTTATCCTCATCTCAGTATTATATAGATAATCAAGATGATTACTTCATGCATATAGTCAAGTTAGATATAGAGAACAAGTGTTATTACTACCATTACCACTATCAATCTTAGCATTAATAGATAATCACTTCCGTATGTGTAGTCGGGCTAAGATAAATGAGCAAGCTTATGATAATGAGCATTATTATCTATACCAAGAGTTATCATCGTTTTGCTAATCACCTAACCACAAGACTGTTTACATAATGAGACGAACCATCATTAAAAGTACCAGGGACACTCACCAAAAGATATCAAGAACTCTCACAAAAAGGGGTGTAACGGCAACCTACCCTCACCCAAGGATCAACGCACCAAACGGCCGATATATAAGCGAGCAGCATCACTGCGCCACATACAGCAGGACGACGCCGCGTCGTGCATCAAGGGGTGTTACGCACCAGGGTGTGTCGGGCACAAGTGCTTATCGGGCAACGCCCGTCACACATGGTGTTATCGGCCATGTTAGCCCATCAAAAACTAACAACCAAGGAAGAGAGCACATCCACATGCCGTACACCTACTAATCAAGGCCTAACGGCCTACACACAACAAAGGAAGAGTTGTGACGCCCGTCACAAGAACCCAGGGGTGTCACCCGATACAAGAGCCTGTCGGCCAACTCACACACATACTCATGTCGTGCAAGTCTAGAGGACTGTCGGGCAGCACCTCATCATCCCCATCTCAACGAAGATACATCTCACAAGGTCGTCTTCTACCTCAAGCAAAGATACCCAAAACCATGGAGGGTCAAGGAGATGGCTCACCTCAATCAACCAAGAAAGAGGGGTCTTGCACACCATCTATCACCCATCGAGCAACACAAACACCAACCCGAAACAAGGCCCACTACAACCGAGCTCACCCTTCTAGTCCATGGTGAGAGGAGAGTGTTGATCAAGCAACTAGGACACAAGCTCACTTCAATCGACTATGAAAGAGGGGTGTTGCTCATGAGACTAGAAGCTTAAACTCACTCCTCTAGACCAAAGAGAGAAAGGAGTATTGCTCACCCAAGACTACCAAGAGGATCGGCAAACAAGGATACTAAGAAAGATACAAAAATAATCAACAACATATAAGCAAGAAAGGAGATAATGTAGCTAGGGTTAGAAGTTATGCAACCCGCCTTAAGCTCCAAGCTCCAAGGAAGAAGAAGAGCTCCAAGCTTCAAGGGATATTGGCCACCACTGCTCCTTCAAGGGGGTGTATCGACCAACAAAAACAAGGAAGAAGGGAGTGTCGTGCACTCAAGGTGGAGAAGGAAACTAAAGGATAAAAGGACTCAAAGTAAGGAAAAGAACCACCTATATAGAAGGAAAGGGAGGAGAAAACAAGGTTGGTCCAAGCAAGGTGTCGGCCACCCAAAGGACACTTGTCCTAGAGCTCAAGCCTTATACACTTGTCTAAGGTCATTGCCACATGCATGCACCAAGCTCCAAGTGTCCACTAGTGGTGACACAAATGAGGTCAAAGCTAGGTCAAAGATCATGGGTGACACAACACTTGCCCCATGGGTGACACACCTCACATGTTGGCCGACACACTCACCTCTAGGTCGACACACACCTCTCTTGGGCGACACAAAGCTCAACCAAGCCCAAACAAGGCACCTTAAGGCCCAAACAAGCTCAACCAGGCCCAAAAGAACTCAAGCAACGAGCCCAAGCCTTCCTCTCAACCCTAGAGGAAGCAAAGAGAGAGAGGAACACCTCACAAGGTGGCAAACTTGCCCACAAAACCCTAGACATGGGTTGTTTGCGAGTAGCACCTCCGACTCTCAACAAAGCACAACCAAACCCTAATCACCACTAAAGGTGATTAGCAAGCATCAAAGCATCAAGGTTAAGCAAAACAAATAGGGTAAACCCTAAACGAAGGTCAGGGTCCTTACAATCGTGGTGAGTAGGGGTAGGAACGTTTGTGGTGGTGTGGAAGGGTCGTTCTAGGAAAGTGGAAAAATCACATGTTAGGGTGGTGAAATGGAAGCTGGAAGCACGGTCGTGGTGGGAAGCACATCTGTGGTGGAGGCTAAGTAGAATGGATGTACTGGCTAGCACAATCGTGGTGGTCGAGTTGGAGGTGAGGTCGTTCCCTTCAGCATGCCAATTTTGTCTTCAACTGGCACGAATGTGCTGGGAAGCATGACCATTTTGGGGGCTTCATGGCATGGCCATGCTGGGTAGTACGACCGTGGAGGTTGAGTTGTTGTATCTTACAAATTTGGGATTTTCCCTATAACGTTTACATTGGACATCCTTGTCGTTCCTTGGCATCACGTCCATGCTAGGGTCTACAGTAGCAAAAACACCTTAAATATTCATGGTCAATGGACTTCTTTACTTGATGTCGACCCTTAGCCATTAGGGGTAGGTTGTGGGAGCTTTGGGGCCTTCTTTGGACCCCTCCATGAGTGGAGGACTCCTAGAACTCCTTCCTTCTCTCTCATCCATCCAAATCATGGTCCAAGTGCCTGAAAAGTAAGCAAAGAGCGTCCATATGTGCATTTGAGAATAATATGCATATTGGGGAATTTAAATTGCATTCTACTATGTTTAGATGGGATCAAAATACAAAATGGCACAAGATGAAGCCCTAAAATAGGGCTGCATCATCATCCCAAACTTAAAACATGTCCTCAAGTATGTTCCAACTTAATCTCTTTCTTCACTTTTCTTTCAATAAACAAGAATGACAAATGCATAGCAAAAGATGATTATTGACTAAATGGTCTTAAAAGTGACTAAGTGCATGTGTTCCAGCTCTCTTCTCTCCTCTATCACATACCAAGCATGAAATGAACACTGAGCATACAAACTTAAAATATAGAGCATAGAATACATAAGCTTTTCATATGTCCTTCGTGCAATGTCGGGTAAATTGTTTCATGTTGGCATTAATCAATGATGACTAGGAGTGTTGTTTCACTTTCGTGCATTCAATTTTATGCCTCAAACCACACGAAATGACCCACATGGCTGTAGAAAGGGTAAAGTGAGCTAGATTTGATGTTTTCTAGCTCAATGGATATGAAAATGGAAGAAACGATTGTGGTAAGATTTTTGTAGTGCTTTTACACACTCATGTTTTCTTTATTTACATGCTCTTAAACAAGAGCATCTCTTTATTTTATTTTTTCTTTTTCTTTTCTTCTTTTCTTTTCTTTTTCCCTTGATGTAGGTAGGGCATATTGTGGATTGAATGAAGTGGGGAGATGTAGATATGGCCACCCCAAACTTTTGGAGGTGGCCAAGGCTAGATATGTGCACTAAGACATCCTTTCATGAGGTAGAGAGGAATGAAGATGGTGAGTGAAGAGTTGGGTCAAAGGGGGGTCATTAGTGTAGTCCTCAACATAATATTTCCTGCATGAAAACTAATCCAACACGTCATCATATGATATCACACCACATGATTGTACAACATGAGATTCACATTTATATCAAGTGACTCCATAGGCTCTATGTGGTTATAGCTTGGCCAATTCACAATTCAACCAAAACATTCACAAACTTGAGAGAAGTGACACACATGTAAAAGTCAACAATCAAGACCATGCAACAATAAACTCTAAGAAAACGGCATGCATTTTTCAAGGACCAAAATGTTCATTTCAAACAGTGGAGATTATGTTAAAACATGCTTTTACGCAAGAACATTCAAGTTTAGGAAAATTAGCCAAAATGGTGCCAATTTCCATTCAATCACATCTAAACCCAACTTTAAGGAAATTAAGACATAAAGCAACAAATCCTAATTAAAAACACACAAAAGTTACCAAAATCTACATGAGAATGCAATGCATGACATGAAGGAGAAAAAAGAGAAATTTTATTTGAAAAATTACACAAAAATGCTTGAAATTGAACTACATGTATGCATGGATGCAAGCAAAAGGAAATATATACTAAAAAGAGAAATCAACAACTACACATAAATCAGGTGATACTGACATCAACAAAATAAGCTAGGAAAGAGGGTATACTGCCCTACCACCCCAAACTTTTGAATCATGTTGTCCTAAGCATGAAACTAAAGCATAGGAATGATAGGGTACACATCATTACTCTGGCGGTGTGAGGTCATGTGGTGGGCCTGAATGTGGAGGTAGATGCTGATAATAGTGGCCCCAGTAGTCCATCTTTGGAGGTGGGTATGTCTCCTGGTATCCATATAGTCCTCCCTAGAAATATTCCACCCATTAGCGGTTCCTATGTACTTGTGCATCTTGATACTAGTACATGTGGTTGATTTGATGATGCATCTACTACTGATCTAACCACATGTCCTGCTGTGTCTGATGAATCACCTCCAACTGTGCATGAATGGCTGACATGTTGTATGCATTTGTTGGAGGTGGTTGCATATCAAAATCCTCAAATCTCGTTCGTGTGTAGCATGGCTGCTCAAGAATGCGTTGCTTCTCTTACACATTTGTCTCTCCTCATTCACATAAGTCTACATTTGGTGTTCTAAACCCCTCCCTTAGATGCTCCTCCTCATAACGTTCTATCACCTTAGAAAAGTTATCTGATGGCCCCACATCCATGAGAAGGGGGTGGTGTGGTATGGGATCTCCAAGGTGATTCTAGGGTACCTGGGTTTAGAACATAAAATATTTTGCTATCTTTGAGGGAGATCATTTGGGACCTAGAAAGATAGTTTAGATCAACATATTTACTTCCTTCTACCTTGGTAAGTCCATCTAGATTGCAACCCACTAAATTTTCTATTGTGGTGATAATTCCCCCCATGATGAATGCATTTTTACTCTTAGAGGGGATTGTCTTCAAGTGGTCAATCAACATGACTCCAATGTCTTCCGAAAAACAACTTCATCCTTGAGTTATATAGCCATACACATTTTTTGGGCTCGAAGCTCTTCTTCTTGATCAACTTATCATGGAGGAAATTTTTTCTTTCTTTGTAGCTCTTGGACAACTCGTAGTCCTCATGCCTTATTTCCTCAAATTCATGTAGTTGTACCTTTCTTTTCAAACTGGCTGTGTCTCCATCCATATCCATGGCTTTTAAAGCCCACAATGCCTTATGTTGCATTTCAATCGGTAGATGACAACTTTTTCCATAAACAAGATTGAACGACGTGGTGTGATTTGGGGCTTTGTATGCAGTCCTATAAGCACATAAATCCTCACTAAGACATAATGACCAATCCTTATGGTCCGATCTCACCGTATTCTCTAGAATGAGCTTTATCTACCAATTGGCTAACTCAACTTCACCACTTGTTTGGGGGTGGTAAGGAGTAGCCACATGATGATTCACTCTGTGTCTCTTAAGCAATCCTTCAAACGTGCAATGGATGAAGTGAATTCCCCCATCACTAATCATTACTCTTGGAATACCAAACTGGCTTAAGATATTTGATTTCACAAAATCACACACCACTTTGTGATCATTTGTTCTATTTGCAACAGCCTCAATCCAATTTGATACATAATCCATGACAACCAAAATGTAGACATATATCAAGGAGGGAGGAAAAGGACCCATGAAGTCAATCCCCCACACATCAAACACATCTACCACAAGAATGGGTGATAAAGGCATCATATCCCTCTTTGAGATTGTGCCCACCTTTTGGCACTCCATGCAACACTTGCAAAATTCATGAGAGTCTTTAAACAAGGAGGGCCAATAAAATCCACTTTGGAGAACCTTTGCCGTCATACGTTTCCCCCCAAAATGACCTCCACATACTCTGAAATGGCACATAGATAGAATTTCTTTCTACTCCATCTCCGAAATACATCTCCTAATGAGTTGGTCGGGGCAATATTTGAAAAGATGAGGATCATCCCAAACATAATTTTGACCACAACAAACAACCTTTTGCTTTCCTCACTTGTCCATGTGTTTGGTATCCTTCCACTAGCTAAGAAGTTATCTGTGTTTATACCTTGGCCTTTGAGTGGATGAGAGTAGGAAGAGTTGTTCATGAAGCATTGTTTCTTTAATTCAGCTTGTATCATCAAAGGGTGCTTCAACTTGGGAGAGATGGTTGGAGGTAGAATTTTCCACTCCTTTCTTGTCCACAATCTCAATATCAAACTCTTGAAGAAACAAAATCTAACGGAACAACCTTGGATTTGAGTCTTTCTTCACCATGAGGTATTTCAATGCAACATGGTCCGTGTATATCACTACCTTGTTTTGCAAAATATATGATCGAAACATGTCAAGAGCAAAGATAACCACAAGCAACTCTTTTTTTGTAGTCATGTAGTTCCTTTGTGCTTGGTCTAGAGTCTTGCTAGCATAATAGATGGAGTGTGGAATCTAGCCAATTTGGCCTAGCACATCCCCCACTGCCATGTCAGATGCATCAGTCATGATCTCAAATGGTAAAAAAAAATCCAGGGGTTGAATTATAGGAGCAGAAATGAATTTTTTATTCAAGTGGTTGAAGGCTTCAACACAGTTGTCATCAAAGTGAAATTCAACATCTTTCTCCAACAAATGATAGAGAGGTCTTGAGATTTTTCTAAAATCCTTAATGAAGTGATTATAGAAACCTACATGTCCCAAGAAAGACTGGACATGTCTTACGGTAGAAGGAATGGTAAGAGTATAAATGAGGCCCACCTTGGTCCTATCAACCTCAATACCATCTTTTGAAACTCGACAACCTAGAACTATGCCTTCGGGCACCATGAAGTGGCTCTTTTTCCTAAGATAGCATGACGAGAACCTTGATGCATCTCTCAAGAACGGAAGCCAAGTGGAGCAAACACTCATCAAAGGTTTTACCAAAAATTGTGAAATCATCCATGAATACTTCAAGTGAAAAATCTAGCATGTCTACGAAGATGGAGGTCACACATCTCTAAAAAGTGGAAGGGGAATTACACAACCCAAATGGCATTCTCCAGTAAGGAAAAGTACCACTAGGGAAAGTGAATGTCAACTTTTCTTGGTCCACATGATGAACAATCTAGAAGTACCCAGCGTATCCATAAAGAAAGCAATAGAGCCTTTGCCCTTCCAACCTTTCTTAAATCCGATCAAGAAATGGAAGAGGATATTGGTCCTTCTTAGTCTTCTCATTGAGATTTTGAGAGTCTACACACATCCTCCATTTGGAATATTCTCTAGTAGGTATCATCTCACCATCAACATTCTCTTCCATTGTGATCACACCATTATTTGGTACAACTTGGATGGGACTCGCCCATGTGCTATCAAAAATCAGATAAATAATTCTAGTATCTAACAATTTCACGACCTATTGGGGTCACAACTTCCTTCAATTCTGGGTTCAACTGCCTTTGCATTGGGCGGGTTGGCCTTGCATCATCTTCCAAATAAATCCTATGCACACAAATGGAGGGGTCTATACCCCTCAAATAAGCAATGGACCATCCAATGACCTGAATGTTGTTCTTTAAGACTTTCATCAATGCCTCTTCTTGTTACGAAGAGAAAATAGTAAAATAATCACTGGGAGTGTGCCATTGGAGCTTAGAAAACTATACTTCAATCCTTCGGGGAGTGACTTGAGCTCAAGAGTTGGAGGTTCTTCCAGAGAATTCTTTAATGGCTCAGAAATGGA
The DNA here is from genome assembly GCA_963693085.1 of Alisma plantago-aquatica. Classification (NCBI taxonomy): domain Eukaryota; kingdom Viridiplantae; phylum Streptophyta; class Magnoliopsida; order Alismatales; family Alismataceae; genus Alisma; species Alisma plantago-aquatica. The sequence goes on from OY856412.1 coordinate 1,442,360,743, forward strand.
TGGGAGGTCCTCACTTGCAACCACTCGGGCAAGCTTGTTCACTTCATTCTCTTAATCATCATCATCGAGAAACTCAACAATGGGCTCTAAACCTCTACCTTGAGTGGCAGTCTGAATCCACGTAGGTAGGCACTCCTCCACAATCTCATCAAGATAACAACCTTCTTCTGTGGCACCTATCACCTCGGTTGTAGCTAAAGAGTTGAAGATGTTCAACTGGATCTTCATGTGCATGAATGTCACATACATGGTGCCAGTTCTTATGTGGATCATTGTGTCAACTATAGCCAAGAAGGGTCACCCCAAGATGAGAGGTACTCTTCTTGTATCTTATTCCATATCTAGCACAATGAAGTCAACGGTGAAGAATGTGGAAGTCTCATCATCAAGTCTAACTAGCACATCATCGACATGCTCTCTAGGATTCTTCACCAATCGGTCAACCAACTGCATAGTGCAAGGAGATGGACCTAATTATCCCATTTGCAGCTCGGAAAACACATCATATGGCATCAAGTTCACGCTAGAACCCAAGTCTAGAAGGGTTTGGTCTATGTGGTGTGTTCTAGTGTAACATGAAATGATGGGAGCATTGGGGTCTTTCCTCTTTCTCGGCATGGTGTACAGTAGGATTGAGTCTCACTTTCTTAGTGAGCTTGACTTTCTTGGGAATTTTAACCATTGTTTTCCTTTTAAACGTGTACAGATCTTTCAAAAACTTAGCATAGGAAGGGATTTTCTTGACCGCATAAAAAAAGGGATGTTTATCTTCACCTGTTTGAAATTTTCCGTGATATATTCAATATGTTTCTTCTTTCTTCTCTCAACAGAGGGCTCCTCAATAGCATCAGGAAATAGGGGAAGTTGGGTTCCTAATTGACTCGAATCAAGGTAATCATCAACTGGAATCATAGGAATCATGATATCACTTCTCGGTGTCAAAATATATACTCTAGTTCCAATCACAATATCATCAACCAAGATCTTAGTATCAACCTGTCTGATCACAGTATCACCTCTATCCTCATTGGCAACACTATCAACAATAGTATCACGGGGCTGATCCAAGGTCTGACCTCTCCTCTATATGTCACTGCCTTCACATGCTCATGGGTAGTAGAAGAAGAGGCTTGTGGAGGGGGTTGTGGCTGTTGAGGTGGTGTGGTCTTTAGGGGGGTGTGTTGGGATTTTAAAGGATGAACTATGGTTGTGGTTGTTGTTGTCGTTGTGGTTGTTGTGAATGGGGGTGATATTGTGGAGGGGGATGTTGGTATGAGTGAGGTGGAGGTGAATAATATTGATAGTTGAGAGGATCTTTAGGAGGTGGTGGAGCATAGGGATTTGGTGGTGCTTGATATGAAGGTGGGGCATATGAACTTTGAGCATTTCCCATAAAAGTGTCATCATTGTTTGGTTTGGCATTGGTTGGGATGAGAGTCTTCCTTCCTCCCTCCTAGCAAGTGAAAGAGATATTTGGTTCAATCTTTTCTCAAAATGGTTAATGGACTGCCCATCAGAGGACACATATTTCTTTACCTCATCCAAACTTCTCAATCTTCCAAGCACTTCATCTTCAAATTTTGAACTATGCCTTAGCATTGGCTTCACTTGTCCTTGACCATCCTCATTTTGTTGTTTCTATTGATAGTTGGCATGGTTTCTCCACTCAGGATTGTAAGTGTTGGACATAGGACCTTAGTTGTTTCAGTTACCAAAAGAGTGCAAAGCATGAACTTCCTCTTCTTCAGCTTCAACTTCCATGGTGAATTGACTAGAAGAACAACCAACATGGCTCTTCACCATATTCAACATGTCTGCCAACATTTTCATCATGTCAGGGTTGATAGTAGTCTGGGATGGAGCTACGGGAGTGTGACAACACGACAACAAATCAAGCCATCACCAATAATAATTGTAGAATAACCATAAGTAGCGGATTAACAAAAATCACTAAAAATTAAAACCATTTTGCAAGGAGATCAATTACGAGGAAATTCTTAAAGGAGGAACCAAAACTTTATATACATCATGGTTTACATTGTGCATACACTATACCATCTCATCTCGAGGATAACGTATAATATTTACTTTGCCAAAACCTATATATAAGAAACATAAAACCCTCGAGAAAATCAAGCCAAAATCTCATATCGTTCATGAAACCATCACGTACTAAATCTAAGGACCTGAGAGTACATAGACGACACATATGACTTTTATCTACAAGACACGACAGACAGTACACTCAACCTGAGTTGTTACTACTACCCATGTTGCTATTGTTCTCCCTCTGCAGTACGGTCTCTACCCCCTCGTACACATCCACTTGAAAAATTGTGGATCCCATGGGGTGAGACAATTGTCCCAGTGAGAAATATAACTCTCCGCCAACAATATTATTATCACTAGTAAATAGTATAAAACTAAACAGAGGATTCTTCATATAAATAAGCAAGATTAAGAATTGTTTATACAAAGAAGAAAAAAATCCCATCCTTTAAAGTAATGAAACTATCTATGATACATCAATAAATCATCTATTCAATTTATAACGAATATGAAGGACATGTATAACATCTAACCGTTTAAGATGTGTAACGGAAGTGAACATCAACCAGTGTTTTTTGTATTCGATCCTTAAGAAAATATTCTACATGACTGATTATATATTTACAATCACACTTATTCCCTGAGGAGATGAGGTATACTCCTCATACTCCAACCGACTACCGCTTAGTAAAAATCAATATCATACAAGGTCAATGGAAGAGCTGGCTGCCAAGACCTCTCCCACCTTGTTCCATACGAGACAACTAGTAGGACATCTTATGCCAACTACTGGCAGGACATCTTGTGTCAACTACAATTAGCCTACTGGGGTATACTGGTATCTTCGCTATAGAGCTACATCCGTAACATGCACTTTCTTCGGGAGAAGACCACTGAGTTTTCCCGGATTATAAGGATAAGGAAGATTATACATCAATTCCTCAGCTAGTGATAACACTTCATTTTTCATACTTTTTGTATATATTTTATACCTCTTTTAGTATATCTTTTGTTATCTTTTCCCATAATTTTACCACCTTTTTTACTAAAACCACACTTACATGGTTTCAAGTACAATCACAACCCAGGTCGTGGTCTTTACCTCGACCGCAACCCACTTCTCCCTCAACCGCGATCACAGTTTTAGAGCTCCTTTGAGATTGAGGTCATCAGGCATTAAAGATGGACCATGGCCATAACAAATCCGTGATCACTGCTAAATCGCGACCAAGACATTGGTCGCGATCGGAACATGGGTCCCAAACCATACCAGGGGCCGTGATCTACATAGACCGTGATCAAGAAGGACGATGACTAGCTTGGAGACCGTAGTCATTGCTGAATGCTTAGAAACCATGACCAAACAAGAAGACCTCGATCTCTCCAAACGCAATGGGTATGCCAACCTCGATCCTGATCATAACCTCGACCGCGATTACAACCGTGACCATGATGAAAGGAGGAATAAAGGGGCAGACTGCGACCGCACTCTCACCACTCACCCAACCAAGACCGTGATCGTGGTCTAGGCTTAAGTCGGTGGAATGTTCCTATAAATAGCACACCCACCTATTTTGTCAAATCATCAAATCATAGATCGGATCCCAATGACCACAAAGTGTTGCTGCATTGCAGATTCATTCCATACCATCCCATCCACCAGTCTTAGATCTCCAAAGGCAAAAGTAGAGGATAGAGAAGGATGAGGACTCCTTTGAGAGAAGAAGATTGTCCACACCACTGACGTGCTAGATCAATATCTGAAGAAGTATTGTGTCGTATCACATCTCTTCTCTCTAGATCTATCACTCCATCTTGTTGTACCCCCCTCTCTTTGTGGGACTTCATGAATCCATCTTTCTGTATCACCGTTATGCTGTCCGCAAGCATGAGTGGCTAAACACCTTAACTTGGGTTGGGGGTAGCCACTAAGGCCCTCCCAACATATATATTGTCTCTTTCTTTTGAATATATATGTTCTTATCAAGATTATCTCCATGCACCTATTTTAGTGCTTCACTTATATGCTTAGCTACCATCTTGAGATGTTTGATTGTTGACATATCGAGAGAGTAATACAACTATTATAATGTATTATGGAGTAGTTTGAATGAACGAGAGTGTTGGAATGCTAAAGCTTTAAAATGATATGTTATGTGATGAGGTTTGCATGTAGTCATCTTGAGAGAGAGGCTACCCTTAGACTTAGATCTTTTCTCATCTTTAGAGAGAGTGGAATAGAAACTTTCGATGGTTGCTTGTAATCTTGGTAAGAGTATACAAGAGAGAGAGATGAGGTTGCATGTTGGTGAGAAGCCTTAGCAGGTGAACCCCAACCCGGGTTTCCTCCCATATACTTGTTTCATCTTGTTTCTTTTATTTTCTTTTATTCTTCTTATTCTTATTTTTTTGACCTGCTTTAGTTTGTGTACCATCGTTCCTTAGGGAACACCTTTTATATACCCTTTCGGTTGGAGTATACGAGTGTTAGATTATGTGTGATTAACACTACCAACCTTGTCCCTGTGTTCGACCCTGATTCCTACATTGAACCTCATTTATCGTTGCAGGGGCCCGAGAGTTGGGTTATCTCTTTAAAAGTCTGACTAATCTAAATCCACTCCTCTTGGACGTGCGATTTAGGTCGGTCAACTTTTTGGCGCCATTGTCGGGGACAAGGCAAAACGACATTGTTAAGAACTCGAGTCCACTTTCTATACTTCCATGCCTCAAGCTTAGCAATAAGCTTGAAAACACAGTTACATTAAGTCTGCTACCCTGAGTTTGTGTAGAATAGTTCATTTTAACACGTCTAGTTTGCTAACTCCACTGTACGGTCTATTCAGGCACCCAGGAAGAAGCATACTCATTTGAATTTACTCCTTTTTCACCATGCCACCCCGAATGGATGTTACCCTCTCTGGGGATGAGTGGAACGCGAGGAAGAAACACCACCCACCACCACTAGGCACAGATGAAGACAAAGATGGCCGTTACAATGACAATCATCAATATGAAGAATAAGAGAAAGAGAAAGAAGAGCGAGATGAAGATGATCATCGTGAGGATGACCGTCATTATGAAGAATGTTGTCATCACCAAAGGCATACAAGAAACTATCACAACCATGAGCGTGAAGCAGAGAGAAATCAAAACTGTAGGGATAGCTCAGCGAGGATGATGAGGAAGGGAAGACCCTTTGTGAGTTGGCAGCAACAAGGGCCAATGAGTCAAGATGTCTGATCATCATTCCGAACTTCAACGTAGCAAACTTAGAGCTAAAACTAGCTGTCATGTCTGTGATCCAAGACAAGCCTTTCCACGGGATCTCGAGAGAATTTGTACCATCATCTCGATGCATTCAAGAACATTTGCGATACCATTAAGATGAGGGGTGTCCAACAAGAAGTGATTTACTTCAAGGGTTTCAACTTCTCCTTGGAAGATAAGGCTCTACCCTGGTATCTAAATCTCCCCCACCAGTCTATAGATGGGTGGAGACCACTGGTGGATGCATTTGTCACTAAGTTTTATCCTACTGGGAGGACGATCCATAACATGCAGAAGATTACATCTTTTGCACAAAAGGCAGGAGAAAACTTGCACGAGGCATGGGAGCGTTTCCAAGAATAACTGAGGGATTGCCTACACCACAACTATCGTAAGGGGTTACTGGTGACCACCTTTTATAATGGGATGACTCATATAGATAGGACTTCATTGAATGTTGCCGCAGGCAGTGACTTCTTGGGGAAAAAGCCAAGCAGGACTATGAAGATAATAGAAAACATGGTTGCACTCCATGTAGGAGTAGACAATGAAAGGAATGATAGGGGTCCATCAAAGAAGGTAGGATTTGAAGGACCGTCCATGGAAGCCAAGGCTTTAGAAACTATAATAGCCCAAATCCAAAAAATAGAAATTGACGTTAAACAACTGAAAGAGACTGGAGGCAATGGAAAGAAGCACACTGAGAAAGTCATGAAGTGTGTCACCTACGGTGTAGGAGGACACATGGTCGATAACTGTATCTACACCAGACCTGAAGAGAGTGAAGACAATGAAAGAAAAATGGAGACTATGTAGAATGTTTCATATGCCAACTTCAAGAGGCCAAATCACCTTGGTTTCAGCTACGAAAATAAGGATGCAATTGAGAATTCACACCAGATGGGCAATTCACAAAAGCCACCACCAAGATTCGAAAAGAGGAGCAGACAACCACAGTATATTCAAACAACCAATTATCAGACCAATAAGAATAACTACTTGGCACAAGGTAAGACCCAGACTCACCAAGGAGCAGGATCAAGCCAAGGGCCAAGTCAACGCCAAGGCCAAGGACATGGACATGGAAAAGATAACAGCCAACTAGACATACTAACTCAACAATTTGATTTCACTAAGAGGCAAGCTACTATGAACGGTAAATTGGAACAAAGTGCCCTAGCCAATTCTAGTGTACTAACAACAATGCAAGTCCAGATGGTAGATATGTAAACACATCAATGCCAAATAGACCAACAGCTCGCGCAGCTGGAGAAGTTAGTAAAGAACCCCTCAGGAAAGATTTTGTCAAATACAGAGACTACAAAAATGGCTACCATCAGATCTGGGAGGACACTAATTAACTCTAGAATAGGAAATGACCACAAGGAAGAAAAATATGAGGAACCACAATAGGAGAAGGAGGTTTCTTCTGAGAAGTTTACTGACAAAGCAAAAGCTACTGAAGAAAGCTGTGAGAAAAGTAGAGGAGCTGGGGATCCAAATCCCATTGAAGAAATCTTTATAAAGAAGAGCCTCATGTATTCACCCAGAATTCCATTCCCGTACAATCTTATCAAGGCGCACTTGTAGAAGGGATATGAAAAATTCATGGAGGCAGTGAAGAAACTGCATATAGATGTCCCATTTCTAGATGCTTTGGAGGAGATGCCAATGTATGCTAAGTTTTTCAAGGATCTGATCACAAAGAGGAGAAGAGGAAACCATGTTGAAATAGTACAACTGGCAAACATGTCCAGTGCTTTTATTTAGGCTGAACTACCAACCAAGAAGAAAGACCCAAGGGCTTTTAACGTCCCCTTTTGTGTTGGAGACAACATCAAAAGGAAGGGTCTAGCTGACTTGCGAGCCAACATAAGCCTGATGCCCCTAAGTTTAGCACAGAGATTGGGATTGACCGACATGGACAAGACAAGTATGAGGATTGAACTGGTGGATCACAGATTTAAGAGAATCGTGGGTATGGTGGAAGATGTCTCGATCTGAGTGGGATGGTTCTTCATACCTTGTGATATCATTGTGATAGATACTGAGGAGGACCCAAAGTGTCCGATAAAATTTGGGCATCCTTTTCTAGCTACTGGAAGAGCCCTGATATATGTGGTTGAAGGCGTCATAATGATAAATGTATATTTATCCCTTTTATTTATATATTTTTGACATTTGTTTAGAATTATTTTGGTATTTATTCTCTTAGTTTAATAATTAATTGTTTTATTTTAGAATTTTCTCTTTAATTGGAGTTTTAATTCTATTTTCTAGGGTTTTGTAGGAAAATTACACAATTTGCAGCAGTCCTGAAATTCATATATACCCTCCACCAAAAGTGACATAACTCTTGCATTCGAACTCCAAATTGAGTGCAAAAGTATTCATTGGAAAGTGAATTTAATTTCCTAAAATTAAATCCTATTATTTGGACAAATTATGTGCTTTTAATGGGAGACAAAAACGTTCTAAATCACTGCTGCGAGAATCTGCATTAAAGGGAGTTACATGGTCAAGATAATTAAAGACAACCAACTTTCGATTTGACCAGATCCAAAAAATTCAAAAATTGGTCTCCCTCTATTTTTCCCCCTCGTTTGAGGGCAGCCTACCCCCTCCCCCTCCTATAAAAGGAGGGACTCTTCACTTGTAAAAGCATGCCATTCTTCATTCTATTCCATCTATTTTTTAGTTGTAGACCACATCTTGTATAATGTTGGATCTTGCTTTAGTTTGCATTTCTTCTGGTCTTATTATGTCTGAGTAAATCTCTATGGGGCATGGGAGTAGCCCCTTAGACCGGTTCTATTCAATATAATCAATTATATTCCTCCATCGAACAAATGTCTTCTTTTTGTTTATGTGTGGTTATTTGGATGATCTGATATATTCTTATGGAGTGATATGACCGTGGATCTCTGTAAAAATGAAACAATAGTCCCTTAATTGTGATTATCATCTTTTTGTCTTTTTAATCTTATTCTTGTTAAAATCTTTGGTGACGCGACCACCTGAGCCTTGGGTTTGAACGCCAGTTTGAATTCACATGCTTTTTGATATGACCGTGGATAATAGCATGTTGGACGGTTGGGCAATGATCCGTGAACGCTGGGACCAACGGGTTCACGAGAAGTCCGACCCTTGTGAGTTTGTCCGTAAAGACATGTAACCGCAAGGTCCTAATTTGATCCTTGGAGTTTAAAATTTGATTAGTTGAATAGGAACGTGGTTTTGGTGGTGATCTTCCAGACCCCAGATCTTTATTTCTTGATAGTTAAATTTTATTTCAGCACTTTTATTTTTTTTCTTAGTATTAATAACTCTCTCAATCGAGATTTAATTCTTGTACTTGCGATCGGATTTGGATTTCAACTTTTCTTTTCTGCCGTCCCTTGGATCGATACCTATCTATACTAAGTTGAGTTGTTGTTCGCAACAAGTTGACAACCGGGTTAGAAGGTTAAACTATAGGACTTTTCCTAGTGATTGTTGCGTGTACAATGACAATCATCAATTTGGCGCCATTGCTGGGGACGACACAGTTGTTTTTTAGATCTTGTTGCCTGTATATCTTGTATAATCCTTGTTCATATTCTCTAACTTTCATAACTTTAGTCTTTTTTATAATTTATTTTAGATTTTTGTAATTTCTTTTTGCCTTCCGAGCACAATTCCGGAAGTGTATCTCCTCTTTTTGCTGAGTTTCCATTCCAGCAGTACTGCTTTCTAGTTACTTTTTTTTTGTAATTTTAGTTATTTCATAAATTTTTTTTAATATAATTTTTAGTTCTCGTTGTAATTTTTGACTAACCTCTTACCTCGTAATCTTTCTTCTCTCGTTCATTGATTGACATATCTTTCAGGAATTTTTCTTTTCAAATGGAGTGGGGATCCCAATATCCCCCACAATGTTATTATTGTGGTCTCTACCACCATGCATCTCTTTCCTCTCCGACTCTACCCCATGCTTATAATAGCACCCCTTGTAATTGCGAGCCCTTTCATCATGGTGGGTACAATGTGAATCCACATTTTTCTGAGAACCATTATGGGGAACCTTGCTATGCATATTCTAATTGGGGATATGATCAAAAATATTTTGTGGGGTGTAACCAACAAAACCTTGGGGGTTATGAACATGTTTATGAAACCCAATGTAATCCTCAACAAGAAGAGAGACTTAGGTCCTTAGAGAAGATAGCAGTAGAAGGAGAAACAAAACTAAAAACTTGCCAAGCCTTATTAGCCACCCTGCTAGAAGCCCAAACCCAAAATATAGATTGTTCAAATATGTTTCCTCATGAATTGGTGACACCTTATAATATTGAATCTTTCTACCAAGATGGACGCAATGGAAATTACAATCCACCATCTTCTGGAGATTATTATGAGGAGCAATGCCACCCAAAATAATATGAGGAGTACTATGTCCAAGGACACTATGGGGAGTGTGGCGAGGATGACCAAAATTTTGGGGTGTATAAATCCTATGGTGAAATGCAAATTGATCTTGAACTGGAAGAGAGACTTAAGGCCCTAGAAAAGATGGTAGTAGAAGCACAAGCAAAGCTTGAATCCAATCAAGCCATGTTATCTACCTTACTAGAGGATCAATCACAAACTCCCCCTATAGAGCTTGAGCAACCCAGGATGTTTCTTCCTGACGATGACGATGATGATCCTTATTTTGTGTCATATGTGTCAGATCCTGAAGAAATAGAACAAACCATGGAGCTATATTTTGTGTGTGATGAGGATGTTTGTATCCCTATCTTTCCTTTAGAGACTCTTTTACTTGAATATGAAATGTCAAAGAAGGAGAGTCATTATGAAGATTCAACAACTCCTCCCATCCTCAACATAAATCTAAATGATACAATAGACCAATACCCTTCTTTTGAGTCTATTTTGGATAATGAGAATCTAGCCCCCTTTATGATTCTTCCCGAGCCGTCACAACCAATTTCCATCCCACACATGGCTGATCTAGAAGGGGAGATACCACCATTAGAGGAAGCCCACACACCCCCTTCTATTGTTTGTAAGGAAGACATCATCATCCCTCCTAAATACTTGGGGAACCCTTGTACAAAAAAATTACATACATATGTTACATCAATAATGAAACTTACCAAACCCAATGTTGATGGCATTAATTTTAAGGAGAAACAAAAAACTTTTGTAAATGATTTTAAATTTTTTGTATTAGCATCAATTCTCCCATATGCAGGTCATCATGATGTTGGAAAACATGAACCAAATCATCCACCCAACTCAGTTCATCATGCTCTACTGGCATTACTAGTCGGGTACCCGTCAACCTCCCCTTATCCACATCCATCTTCAACACTTCCCTTGCTATCGAAGGAAGATCTATGGATATTATTGGAGGGAATGTGAGGTGAAAGAAAATATCAGCACCCCACTGAGCTTCTAAAATTACCCTATCATAGGGTACATTATGAAGCTCCTCAGATAAAGGTTCCATCCCTCATACACATCCCCTTCAGCTGGACATTTTTTGAGCTACCTGGGCCACCTGGAAATCCTCACTCTTCTCTTCCCTCCATCTCGGGTTTTGATTTTTCTTGGGATGAGCAACAATCTAAGTCCAGGGTGGAGGTGGGTGGTATGTTTCTATTCCACCCCCTTATCTTTTTTATTCTTGCATTATTTCTACCTTTTTTTGTTTTGCATATATTTACTTTGTTCATGGCCATTATCTAGTCGGCCATATTTTTATTTCTTTTGTTGCAAAATGGCCTTTATCTAGTTGGCCAATATGAATAAATGTTTATCATTGTAACCCTTTGAATTTAGTAAATCTTTTGTAAAAATTGTTACAAATTGCCATGTCTGAAACCACCATGTCACCTAGGATCCCAAATAGCATCACTCCTTGGAAAACTTGGCAAGTCGTATGGAATCAATCAAAACCAAACACAATTTTTCTCTAATTTTAAACTGTTGATTAACTTGATATAAATCTTGTATAATGTGATTGACATGAATGTTCTTTCTGATGTAATGACACTTTAAAAAAAAAGAGAAAATAAATGTATGAAGTTATAAGCACAAGGACACCTTTTATTTCCCCCTTATTTTCTTACTAAAAAAAAGAGAAGCAAAGAATCACCACCAGACAAAAATCAAGTCTGGGGTGGCATGCTTCCCATATAAAAAATTCCATACCCCACAAAGGGGTGTACCATCAAAAGATGCCAAAAGTGCACAAAAAAAGTGTGACCAATGTTGCCACAACTCCAAAAATTTAAATCCCAAGTCAAATAGAGGAGGGATAAAAAAAAATTCATCACTTCCTTCTTTGTTTCATACCACCTAATTTCATCTTGTTCTTGTGCAACAACTCAAAATTTTTTTTTATAAAAATGAGTGTCAAAGCAAAAGTAAGATGCAACATGTTTTTCTACAAAATCTTGATTTTGAACCAAGATATGATATTTGTTTTAATAGGGAATATAGAATTTTGTATTTTGTGGTTTTAGGAGATTGGGTTGCTTGGCCAAATTTGGAGGTAAGGAATAAAGTGATGTTACAAGGGTGAGGATAGACATGTTGTTAGTATAAGTTGGAATAATTTGTGATTTTATTTGTTTGAGGACAAACAAAGATTCAAGTCCGGGGTATTTTGATAAATGTATATTTATCCCTTTTATTTATATATTTTTGATATTTGTTTTGGATTATTTTGTTATTTATTCTCTTAGTTTAATAATTATTTGTTTTTTTTAGATTTTTCTCTTTAATTGGAGTTTTAATTCTATTTTCTTGGGTTTTGTAGGAAAATTACAAAATTTGCAGCAGTCCTGAAATTCATATATACCCTCCACTAAAAGTGACATAACGTTTGCATTCGAACTCCAAATTGAGTGCACAAGTATTCATTGGAAAGAGAATTCAATTTCCTAAAATAAAATCCTATTATTTGGACAGCTTTTGTGCTTTTAACTGGAGATAAATACGTTCTAAATCACTGCTGCGAGAATCTGCATTAAAGGGAGTTACATGGTCAAGATAATTAAAGACAACCAACTTTCGATTTGACCAGATCCAAAAAATTCAAAAATTAGTCTCTCTCTATTTTTCCCCCGCTTTTGAGGGCAGCCTACCCCCTCCCCCTCCTATAAAAGGAGGGACTCTTCACTTGTAAAAGCATGCCATTCTTCATTCTATTCCATCTAATTTTTAGTTGTAGACCACTTCTTGTATAATGTTGGATCTTGCTTTAGTTTGCATTTCTTCTGGTCTTATTATGTCTGAGTAAATCTCTCTGGGTAATGGGAGTAGCCCCTTAGCCCGGTTCTATTCAATATAATCAATTATATTCCTCCATCGAACAAATGTCTTCTCTATGTTTATGTGTGGTTATTTGGATGATCTGATATATTCTTATGGAGTGATATTACCGTGGATCTCTGTAAGAACGAAACAATAGTCCTTTAATTGTGATTATCATCTTTTCGTCTTTTTAATCTTATTCTTTTTATAATCTTTGGTGACGTGACCACCTGAGCCTTGGGTTTGAACGCCAGTTTGAATTCACATGCTTTTTGATATGACCGTGGATAATAGCATGTTGGACAGTTGGGCAATGATCCGTGAACGTCGGGACCAACGGGTTCACGGGAAGTCCAACCCTTGTGAGTTTGTCTGTAAGGACATGTAACCACAAGGTCCTAATTGCATCCTTGGAGTTTAGAATTTGATTAGTTGAATAGGAACGTGGTTTTGGTGGTGATCTTCCGGACCCTAGATCTTTATTTCTTGATTAGTTAAATTTTATTTCAGCGCTTTTATTTTTTTTCTTAGTATTAACAACTCTCTCAATCAGAATTTAATTCTTATACTTGCGATCGGATTTGGATTTTGACTTTTCTTTTCTGCCGTCCCTTGGATCGATACCTATCTATACTAAGTTGACTTGTTGTTCGCAACAAGTTGACAACCGGGTTAGAAGGTTAAACTCTAGGAGTTTTCCTAGTGATTGTTGCGTGTACAACGACACGCATCACATAACCCTCTGAGTTGGAAGTGAACACATTGACTTCAAAGTGAAGGATGTCATGAAGCATGTCATTCTTCGTCGTATGGAGGACACCATAGTGGGGAGAGAATGGCTGCAAAAGTACTCCAATCTGTGTTTTACTACCCCACCTTATTCAAGGATGCGACATATTTTGTCAAGGCTTGCAAGGAATGCCAACTTATTGGAAATATCAGTAAGAGAAGTGAGATGCCTATGGACGATTGGGTGGAAGTGGAAATCTTTGATGTTTGGGGAATAGACTACATGGGTCCTTTCCCATCATCAAAAGGATACCAATACATTCTAGTAGTTGTTGACTATGTGTTGAAGTCGGTAGAGGCGGTAGCAACCCAAACTTGTGATTCTAAATATGTGATCAAGCTATTTGAGAAAACCATTTTCCCACACTTCGGAGTGCCTCACACAGTCAAAAGTAATGGATGATCACATTTTGGAGAAAAGAAATTTGAGGCACTATTAAAGAAATACAGGGTAAAGCACAAAGTTGCTACACCCTACTATCCTCAAACCTCAGGACAAGTAGAAGTATCCAATCGGTATATTAAATAGATTCTAGAGAAAACGGTCAGCCGCACTTAGAAGGATTGGTCTATGAAACTCGATGATGCTCTGTGGGCTTATAGGACATCTTATAAAATGCCAATAGGCACAATGTCATACAAATTAATCAATGGTAAGTCCTACCATCTACCTTTGGAGCTCGAACATAAAGCCCTTTGGGCGATCAAGTTTCTGAATATGGATTTGGAGAAGGCAGGACAAAAAAGATTCCTACAGTAATAGGAGCTCGAGGAGCTGAGATTGCATGCTTACAAGAATGCAAAAATTTACAAACAAAGGACTAAGGTGTGGCATGATGCCCACTTAAAGAACAAGGATATTCATGAAGGTGATAAAGTGCTTGTCTTCGATTCAAGCATTAGGTTCTTCCCTAGAAAGCTTAGAACATGATGGTCGGGCCCCATCTCTATAGTGAAGATTTACCCATCAAGAATGATGGAGATTCAAGGGGAAAAAACTGGAATTGTCAAGGTCAATGTCCATAGGGTAAAAAGATTTTATGAAGACGATGCTTTTGTACGAAGATCTGAAATCAATTTAGAAGAACTAGATCAGCTACACCAGAAAATTAATGAAGAGTTGACACATCTAGCTGCAGGACCAAAGGAATGAAGAACTATGAAATCTAGCTAGAGACTATAAATCAAGCGCTTCTTGGGAGGCAATCCAAGTTTTAGCTATTTCCCTAAGCTTTGTTTTCTCTAACCTTTTGTTTAATTAGTTTTCTGCTATTTCAAGTATTGTACATATCTATATCCTTTTCAAAAGATTAATAGATTATAGAAACAAGTTTTGTTTTGAGCAAGTTCTCTGTCCGCGGTCTGGCCCTCAATCACGCTATAACCTTGCATCACGCAAGACCACGACCCGCGATGCCCTTGACTAGATACCTCAACCACAACCCGATGTCTCCCTTGGAACAAAATAGACCACGACCCACGGTCGTGCTTCGAGTACACTTCTGTGACAACGTGGATTTTAGCATAATGATAATGTAATTACTCTTTTTCCCTCTTTATGTTCACTCATGGCCCCAATTTATTTTTCTTAGCTACATAATCAATATTGACACTCAAATTCGGAATATGGTGATCAATGTGAACTTTATACACATTATAACACCTTAAATTTGATTAACTCATCAATTTGTCCAAAGAAGAAAACTGATTTATCAAACTTCATAATTTGGTTCTCAAACTTATTCTAGGTATTCTCTACATTTTTTGAATCCATGTCCCAAATTTCATGTCATTTGGACATTCCTACGTTATACTATGATTTCTTGAAGTTTTATGCTAAAAACCCCTTATTTGGCCCTTGGATCTGCCTCTCGTGGATCCAGGCTGGATCTGATGGCCATTGTGTCATCTTCAACCTCCTGCTGATTGCAGGGAGATATTAATGGGACCAAAACGAGCAAACTCACGCCCTTGAGCATGATACAAGTTTTGAAGCGAGCCAAATTTCTCCCCTCATGAATTTAAATTGAACAAACCCTACTTTGACTGGGTTTCTCACCTTTATGTGCTGCTAAAATGACCCCCTCGCCTCCCATTCTCATCCCGGCGGTCATGGTTGTTGTTCTAGGTCCTCTACCCTAAACTCCTAGCCCCAACACTATAAAAGGGCTCCCAATGACTCACAGACACCTCACCTTGCTTGAGAAATCTCCAATGCTCACTGTTTTGTCCCCGACCACCCCTTATCTTCCCTGACTTCACCTGCTTCTACAAACGGCGCCGCCACAGGGCCACCTTGGGCGAAACCGCTGCTCGCCCCCTCTTCTCTTTATCTAGCCCCCATCGCGTTTGTTAGGCCGAGACAAGCTTGAATGGCACCTCAGCCGCCTCCTTTACCCTATCCTGCTTCCAAACACCCCCCACTCTGGTTAGCCCGCCGCCCTACTTTCGTGGCTCTTGTGGGAGCCTGCGCGAGGGAGGAGAAGGCCTAAATCGACCGGTCTTGAGAGAAAGCCACCGGGTCAATTGAACCAGTGAGCCACGATCAAAGTGATCAATCAAGGCCTGAACTGAATCCTAAACCGAGCAAGCCAGCATGGCTCCATCTCAGCCATTACTAGTGCATCTGACAGCCATCCTTTTTCCAATATAAGGTATTTTTTCTTCTCCTCTCCACTCGATATTCAATTAAATGGCCTAATCTTGTATAAATCATATCTTATGATCCCTAGCTCCAAATAATTTGAGTAAATAGTCAATCTTGATCAGAAAAATCCAATGGATGCATTAAAAATACTTTCGTAGTCTAATTCATTGTGAATATCTTCGTTATCCCTAGTTTTGATCTCTTGCTAATGATGCTTTAATTAATGACTCAATAATGATGTTTAATCTTTGGAATCCCTAGATTTGGACTGTAATGATTATCTTGTAACCTAGATCTAATCTAGTTGAATCATCTACTCTTGAAAACGAATCATTAGTGATCTTAATATATTTACTTGATTCAATCTTAATTATAATGAATATGAGTAATCTTGATATTGATCTTAATCTTGCAAAACCCTTGATATATTTTTTGACCCATCAATCTAATCTTGAAATTCCAATTATACTAAGTATCATGATGATGAGCTAGAAATTTGATGATGACTTGGATAATGACCATAAATTAGGGTTTACACATATGATCCTAGAAAACCTAAGTAGGTCATCCACACTTGAAATATTCTTGACACTTGAATAATGTGAGACATATTGATATAGTATGAATTATAAGTGGATGACCTCACCTGAAGGTTGACATAGGAAAGTGTAACCCTAATCTTGAATACTGAAACAAGATTTCCAAATACCTTGATCTTGACCCTTGATCCAAATATGGTGTTTTAGGATCTAACTCGAAGGGTCGACCTATTACTCGTGATCTATACTCAAAATCTTGGTGAAAGGTACGCTATTATATAACTCCTCCTTAATTTTATTGAAGATACTTTTATGTATCTCTTGATTGTATACTTGGCTATTTACATGGATGAGCTACTGTTCCCGATGATTAGTATTCTATTTTTCTATACTATATTTTGAAAAACATGAAAACATAAATTGCATGCCCATTATGACTACCCGTATATTGATTATGATGATGATACTGATAATGTTGATATTGAGTACAACATCCCCTCATTTGGAGGTGGGACTTGTACATTGGCTTCCTATGTTCCTATGGTGAGAAGGAGCCTAGTGACCTTCCCCATCGCGTTGGGGTAATTGAGTCACACAAAATATATAAACATGCTTCTCGAATTACAACATAATGGGATCTCATAATAAAAGTCAAATTGCTTGAAAAACTTGTCGAATAAATGTTGGTTTTGTAAATTTCTTGTTATTCTTTTGAATAAAGTCCTGCCAAGTATACTATTTTGTTATAAATCACTTTTCTTGATTTTGATAGCGTACCGTGCAATTTCATGATTGTGTCTCGATTTTCTTGATTTTAGGCAATACAAATGGAATATTGAATAAGATCGCTTCCGCACTCTACATACTCTGATGACAAAGATAAATCAGATAAATCTCCATACTGGGTTAGTTGTACTTTAAATATCTAGTTTTTGAGTTATTATTTCTTATTGTAAATTCCAGTGTGATAGATCTTGTTGGGCCACTCAGGGACGGGCGCTTCAATCCTTTTACTACTGTCCAAGCAGTAGGATTGGGATTGGGGTAAGAACGGTTCTGTGACAACTGTGATCGTGGTCATTCCCTTTAATCGTCTGGTCGTGGTCCCCTACTATATATTCTTAAACCCCCGTCTCTCAGACTCTTTTCACTTCTTGCTTTCCCGAGCTAAGTTAAAAAACTATTTCTCCAAAGACGCCCTCGACCGCGGCTGACGACTTGCCGCCGCAGCCGACTCACTGTCACATCAACCTTCTTTGATTTCTCCATCTCATCCGACCAAGGTAACTAGTAGCACTACTATCAAACTTCTTACCACCAATTCTTTGATTTCTACCCACCACCATGTCACCACCGATTTTTCACTCCGCCTATTCCTTCTTTCCGGTTCATTCAGTTTAACGACAATCTATAGCACTGCCACCGGATTGCTCTTGTTGACCAGATACCCAAACTGCCTAATGGCGGCATTTGCAAACAATAACTAAAAACCCTAAAAAAATGTGAAAAAGTGGGCAACCGCCCACCGACAAGTAGTTCTACAATTGTAGAGCATATCAACAGAAAAAGAAGGGAAGCAGAACAATTTGACCACTAAGACCACGAATCGTGGTCCATCTCCACTACAACCGCAACCGCGACATACTCATCAGCCCAAACCCAGTCACGATGTTCGCTCAAGCTTTTGGTTCACACCGCGGATCGTGGTGTGGAAGAAAACTGCTTGAAGTCACGGTCCCCCCGACTGCGACCAACCCAATAAATAGAATCAGATCGCGATCGTGAAATCAACCACGACTGCGACCCCCTTCAGAGACCGCGACCGCGGTGCCCCTTGAATTACTAGAAAGACCGTGAGTCACAGTCCATATATATATATATATATATATATATATATATATATATAGACACACACACACACAGATATATATATATATATATATATATATATATATATATATATGTATGCATATATATAATTGAACTTGATAAAATTTCCCTAAGAAGATTAACGACTATTAAATCAACCATAAACTAATCTGTTGTGAAAACTCTACAGAATGTCTTCTCTAGCAACTAGTGATTCCATCTACAAGAAGGCAACATCCCCAAAGGAGGCAGAGAAAATAGTAGAGAGCCTAAAAGCAGCTCTAAAGAAGAATACTTCTCTACCAGTGACCAAACGGGTTGAGTTGCAGCTGAGACTAGAACAGTATCAAAGAATATTGGGTCACCTAACACTGGAGGACTCTACACACGAACCAGAATAAATTGAGTAGACAGAGACCTCTAAGTATCAACCAGGGGAATAAGAGAGCAGAGTATAGGGGAAGAAAAGAAAAGGTGCACCCAAAGAAACCAAGGGTAGCAAGAAGGAGAAACCATTAGTTGTCGAGAAGCTAAAGGAGAAGGAGGCAACCAAGGTCAAGGAGGTCACAGGGGAGACATCTGTAGAATCTGAAGAATTGTCGTTCATGCTAAGAAACTTCGTACACCAGTCTACCTATGACTGGATGCACTAGAACAAGGAATTTAGCCCGACTCGGTACCTGGACATAAAAGATTTCAAGAAGATGGGAATCTATGATAGAGTAGTCAAATTCCTTGAAGGTGCAAACTTATGCACCTTATGCACACCCGAGGTAAAATCCTACAAAAGGCTAACTGCAGAGTTCCTGTCTTCACTTAAAAAGGCCACCACCAGTAGTAAAACAAGAAAAGTGGGCGGCAGAGATTATCAAATACAAGTAAGGCTAGGAGGTGAGTCTTACATCATCACTGAGGCAATGCTGAACAAGATATTTACAGAGACAGAGGAGGAAGTAAAAGCATGCTCCACCACCCCAAGTTAAAAATAATCAGTGACCTATGAGAGAAATCAACTGCGGGAAGAGCTGACTAGAGAAGAGGAGCACAACTCAAAGAACTCCAAGGCATCATTGATCACCTCGTGCTTCATCTGTACAGACTAGAAAATTACTGCCTACACAATTTACATGAGGTCAGAAATGGGAACAGTTAGCAAAGGAGATCTATTCTTAAACTGGTCCAGGATGAACAAAAAGCCAGTAAATATCGAGAAGATATTAATCGAGTGTTTATCAATGATAGTAAGCGGGGAAGTAAAAAGGAACTCTGCTTACTGCATGGGTGGCCAGATAATGAAGATTGTTGAATAATTAATGGACACATATGAGGTCCTGAAGTATAAGGAAATGGAGGTACAATAAAGGGTAGACATCAAGTCCCTTATCAGCACCAGTATCCAAGTACAAAAGGGGGAGAAACTGTACTTTAGGCAAAGTGGGACAAAGAGGCTCCTCCCCCTTCCAGAAATGGCATTCTATGATGCCCACAAGCTACAGCCAACCCAAGGAAATATTGAAAAGATGTACTTCGGGACACTGTAGGCCGGCATGAACACAGAACCAGCAATTACAGCTGGGGAAAGTAGTACCCCAACTGAATTAAAGGAGAAAAAGAGTACAAAGTTGTGGAAGAAATTGGAAGGGTAGATGAAAAGAAAGACATTAGATGCGACTGCACAGCCAACTGAAAAGACAATAGCTACAGAACAACCCACCCCCACGACTCCCCTTCCAGAAGAACCAGTGGGTAACGCATAACCCACACCTCTAGAGCCACACAAGGAAGCATCTACTGTGGAGCCAGAGGTAGAGAAAGAGGAAGGCACAACAACCAACATGTAGCTTGATGAAGAACTAGAGGC
This sequence comes from Alisma plantago-aquatica, assembly GCA_963693085.1. Classification (NCBI taxonomy): domain Eukaryota; kingdom Viridiplantae; phylum Streptophyta; class Magnoliopsida; order Alismatales; family Alismataceae; genus Alisma; species Alisma plantago-aquatica. The sequence continues at coordinate 1,442,381,072 of OY856412.1, forward strand.
TGATCCAGAAGGACAACACTCCTAGGCCACACCAGAATAAGAAACATGTGGAGTAGACATGGACCCATAGGACAAGCATGAGGAAAAACAACAAGGTCCACCGTCACCACCTCTGTAACCAACCATGTTGAGCTCGTGAACAACGTGCATGGAGCATCAGCTGCACCAATAGCACCAGCATGCACCTTCCTTCGGATGTGTTTTAGGTACAAGGTTTGATGCCATGTGGGAACACATGTATCAAACCAACACAATAAATACAACCATTTCTTCTTCTCTGTCTGCACTAACAATGTATGTACTGGTCCTCAACGAAAGGACTAAAACACTCGCTGATTTTATCCAAGAAGTTTTAAGCAACCAATGGATAATGATGGGAATGTTGAAGGACATGAAGAATGAAATGGAAGACTTGGAGAAGGAGAGGCAAGCCATTAGAGCCCACAATGAGCATATGCATTGCGGATACGATGAGGCAATAGCTATCCTCAAGGAAGAACGCCAATGCCTAGAAGAGGACCATCAGATGTTCAAGAAGGAACGTGAAGAAATTGAGAATCGACAAAAGAAAAAGAAGGTGAAGCGCTCAACAAGCGCAACACACTTCTCATTGAGCCCCTCCACCAATGAGGATAATGACGACGAAAATGAGGGAGGGACTGACACTGGAGCAGGCGTGCTGAAGAAAAAAAGTGCCACCACAAAAATGGCACCGACAGCTGAGCTGAAGAAGAATGAGACAACACAGAAATCGAGCTCCCCCAATGACAAACACACAATGAAAAACACAATGTTGTCAAGGGAGCTCGACCTCAATATCAACCTTGAAGAAGGCCAAGATGAAACTACAGAAGGCAGTGGGAGACTAGCAAAGCAGCAATCCACCTTACCTCCAAATGCTATGATGCTAGAAGAACAGATTGCTATAGCCCACAGAGAAGAATTTACCACCAAACGCAGAATGGCAGGAGCGGTGGAGCTCGATAGGATGTTAGCTGAGCGGGGAGCTGGCCTCAAAGAGAGCAGCGAGTTCCTCCTATTCCAATCACACCATGATCATAGTGACTATATCTATGATGGGAAGATGGAGGTAACTCTAGCAATGATGGCAGCCTCCAAACTGGGCCAAACTTCTAAGGAGAGCAATGTGAAAGACAATGTAGCTACAGAAGCTTCCTCAGAACTAGCAGAACAGGTGGCAGCTACACAACCGTCAGACAAAGAAGTTGAACAAGTGGCCAAGGCCATACCGACCATAAACAAAACTCTGGCACCTTCTGCATAAGAAGTAACATCCGACAATGAGGACGGTGGGTTGCCAACCTTCTTTATGATTGAGCCCGCCAGGGAGAGGGGTGTGCCAGCTAGAACAAAAACGCTTCGAGTAGCTCCCTCTCTGACCTGCAACATCAAAGAGATGGACATGACTATAGTATCACAGATCACATGCAGAGATGTCAACATCTTGGTAGACATCCTCAATGATGATCTACCCAGATCAGACATACTATATAACAACAAGGGTAGATGTCTAACCAGAGATAACTTCTGGGGGATCTTCATGAAAAAGGCATGAGTACATAAAAATCTATTCAAGGTACTTTGCGCCACACTCCTGGAAGAATTTCTACACCCAGACAAGCCGCAGTCGGTCTTCAATGCAACAATACATCTAGCTAGCCTCCTCTACAATGAAGACTACATGGAAGTAGATGTCGCCGATCTGAAGGCAGTAGTTCGGCAGAAGGAAATGAGATATGTGGTGTTGCCCATAAGGAATGTAAAGCATTGGGTATTGATAGTAGTCGATTTGTTTGAACGGAAAATGATGGTGCTAAATTGTTGTACAGTAGAACTGGACGACACTTCCCTAATCTATAAGCGGAAGGATGCCAGAGACACCGTAAAGATACCACTACGTCTACAATGAGCAATCAAAGATGCAGATAACAAATTTCAGGGGTTTTGGAAGTTCTTCTCCATCAATAAGAAGGTCCCTCAAAAAGAGGCTGACTTGGGGGATTGCGCCTTCATAGTCCTAAGAATGATGGTGGACATCAACAAGGGCATCCCCCTAAAAGATCTAGACAATGAAGACATGCACGAACTGAGGGGTGTGTATGCTATGGAGGTCATCTACGATCGTCGTTTCTTCAATGACCCTGTGATGCCTTCAGAAGATGTACCCCGGAGGCTTCACAAGGATATCCCTCTACCCGAAAAGGTCACCTGGAGGGAGAAACTAAAAACCTTGTGGGTGTATCCAACAGAGCCAACCTAGGCTACAACTTGGAAAGAAGGTTGGCATGAAAGCTTTGGAGAAGCTGCAAAACTCGTGTCAGATGACGAACCGAAGTAGCCTCCAATAGAAGAAGTTCCTGAAGAGCAGCCTTCAAAGGAACAACCTGAGGAGGGAGATGTCAAAGAAGAAGACATGATCGATGTAAGGACAGATGGATCGGTAGGAGAAATTACACCTTCTGTCAAGGACTTTGATAGATGGAGCTGCCTCAGTCTATCTTTAGAAGAATTGACTATAATCATGAGATCCTTGAAAGAAGATGACTTGTCGGGAGATGTCATCTTCGGGAGAGATGGCATTTGCGTGCTAAAAGATGACCTTTGAGAAATGCTGAAAATAGGATGATATCTTTCAGTAAGCACGACGTCAGCTTACCAGGCGCTACTAGGTGATAGCATGCCAAATGCCCACATGGCATACTTCTTACTGGTAGATGACATACTAAAAGATAAAAGATCAGGAGAAAAGGAGAAGTCGCAACAACGCCTGGCGACATCCCCACCAGACCACATTTTCCTGTCAATTCTTCACGATAATCATTGGACCTTGTTGGCTGTCAATACTATCAAAAGGATTGCTGTTATGACCCACTCCATGATTAGTGGATAAATACCTCGAATTACATAAAACACCTCAATTAGTGTTGAGTATCAAACTAAACATCATGGATAATCAAGATAAGCTAAGACGTGAATTAGTAGCTGAGATTGAATCACCTGAGGCAATTAATGATGTCAATGTTGATTATTTAGTACATTAAGTTGAATCAAGTAATCACAGTTGTAATTAGAGCTTTGATCCAGTGAAATAGTCCTTTTAGCATGTTTTGCACTTTGAGGTTATAGAGAATTCCGTGCTTAAACCGTTGCAAGAAAAATCACTCGAAACTGACTTTCGAGTCAAAAGATATGGTCATTTGAGTGTTTTTTGACCTAGTTGTAATTTTCGGTTTTTGCTGGGTAATTTACACTTCGGACCCTCTGCGACATTGACCCTTATCCCCTTCCTTTCCTTCGTTCTTTTCCAGTAAGCAACCGCTTGAAGCGGCGCCCGATAGAACAGGGCACGATACAGGGTGCGATTCAGAGGTTCAGAGAGTGAGATCGCGTGGGCGATTTCTTGAGCCCAGAGCTCCGAAGCTGTTGCGCCATCTCCTCTCCTTCTTCCCCTTCATCTTCCTCCTCGCCCTAGGTGCGTAGCACCTCGACCTGCTGGGCGGTGGACTGCAGAAGCAGCAGCTTGGCTGCTGCACGGCGCCGGCCATGGGCCGTTCTGGGCGAGCTAAGCACCAAGGAAGGTGCGATTGATCTCGTTCGTGAGGTTCGTGCACCCAACCGCAGCTCCAGCTGCACCTAGAAACTCAATCGAAGCTCACCTAGCTGGCTGGACGTCGGCCAACTTGCAGCTACTGCGGCACGGCGCACGACCAAGGAGGAGTCCGTTGGTTGATTTGAAACTCCGGGAAGGTACTTCCTACCTCCTATTCATGGCCATGGATTCGACTTTGCAGTTATTGATGTGCTAATATCAAGCACGGTTCTTCTTTTCAGTTTGTCAGTAAATGTAGAGGTGTCTGTTCTGTATATAGGTTTGAATCAGAACCCTAAGGCGTGGCTTTTGCCAAGGGGATGATGCCCTCGTGCTTGGTCTCGATTTTTAGACAAGAAATTCGTAGCCTTAGCTAGACCTAGTTGTCGTTTGAATTAATTTTAGATTCGTGTATGATACTAGTGTTCTATTGTAGGGTCAGCATTCCGATCGGCCGAATTTGGTAAGATTCGGCCGAGTTTCCTTTATAAGGAAATCGAACAGGGTTCCAATCGGCCGAGATTATAGACTGATCGGCCGAGTTGTCAGCCGATCGGCTGAGTTGCCTAGAGTGGATCGGCCGAGTTTCCGGCCAAACGGCCGAGTTCCCAGATTGGTCGGCCGAGTTTCAGTACTGTGAGTAGTAGTTCATTTAGAAATCATTATTTAACTCAAGTTCAATGCTTAATTACTTCTGTATCAGTTAGTATAACTTTTAAACAGTGTAGTACATACAATAGAGTATGTTAGATTCATTGGAACTTGAAATACTTGATATGCTTAATGAAAATGATGAAATTTCCTGTATTACAACTGCAATGTATACGTTGAGCATAAAATGGATGTTTAGCATAGAAACTGGATAAGTTGATACTGAGTCATATTTATAGATGACAAATGATGTTTATGTGTATATGTGGGTAATAGAGATTACCCGGATGCCGAGCATAGTTAGCATCCTTAGACTTTTAATTTGCATAGTTCAAACGAAATGAAATGATTAGTAAAATAAATGTGTATGCTTTACGAGTAATTTCAGTAAGATGCGAATAAATGTGACAAAGTATTTCAGGTTGAGTATTCCTTTCAATACAATATATTTGAATGTTCAGTAATATGAAATCAGTATAGAGAAGTGGAATAGATATGAAATCTATTTACAGTGAACGGATTTGTTTGCATGAAAGCATAGCTGAGTTATGAGTTATTGCGATATAAGAGAATAGTTGTTGCACTATATATAGAAATGTTATGAAAGTTGAATTTCTAGTTTCAGCTAGTGAATTGCAGAATTACAGTATTTTCCAGTAGTCGAATATGTGAGAGAGAGACACAATGTTATAAGAGTTTTCTTGTTATAATAAAATGTGTTGGACATAGATGCCCTGACACCGTAGAACTCCTTTTGGAGGTCTGTGCCTTAGGGGTGAAACGACCTACCTAGCGTGTGTCTAGATGGTCGGTGGCTCGTGTTCAACAATAATCCGTGCGTGTGTCACGGTGGCACGAGGACAGAGAGGCAGTGTTCAAAAATAATATGTGCGTGTGTCACGGTGGCACTGGAGTAAATAGGGGTTATTCAACAATAATCTGTGCGTGTGTCACAGTGGTAACCCAGACTCTCCGCCTATGTGCTCAGGTTAGAGGAGGAGTCTAGAGTACACTCTTTGAGAGTGCAGTGAGGTCGTGTGAGCCTGAGAGTCCTGACGCAGACCAGGACGGCAGTCAGACTGAGCATTTCCCGGGTGTGTCGCTAAGTCTTGTACGGTGGGTTCGTAGTTCGCTACGAGACTTTATATGCAGAGTACACTGCATATGATCAGGGCATAAGTTAAAAGATGATTACTTAGAATTAAGGTAGATTAATATGAAACTTGTGTATGTTTAGATTTAGAATTTATAATACTTGTTCTTTAAATGTTCATTATACTTTTCTGCGATAATTGCACTGTTTAATTAGAACTACTCAGTTTGTTATTTTATTCACATATTCCTATTAAATGTAAAATATGGAGTTATCCGATGATGGCTAAGTGAAATATTATTCACTGAGCGAGTAGGCTCATTCCTCTACTCAAACATTTTCAGGTTAGCGACAATTCCAGGAATCAGAAGGATCTTTTCATCCTAACGCTTAATCTGTAGAAGGTATATGTAGTTAGTTTAGTTAGATAGTGGTCTCTTAGTCCTTTCCCCTCGGTCCTTGGGACATGGCGTGGGTGAGAGAGAGTGTGTATGTGGAATGTGTATAAAGATGTAAATTAACTGTTATGTTTACTTTCTGTTAAACAATGTTACATGTTGTAAACTCTGTTTACGTACTCTAGCCAGTTTAATTGAAATGCTCCTGCAATAGTTTATTATGTTTTAGTTTACAACAATAATCCGGATATCATTACGAGGTTTTAAAAAAAAGAAAAGTTCTCAGTGATTTGTTTATGAGATAATCCCTTCGTCGCGCCCTAATCTCGTGATTAGTGGTTAGTGTGAGATCGGGGTGTGACATCTTGGTATCAGAGCTTTGGTTTGAGTACGTAGTTACTCAAGGTCAGGGGACGATAAGAGACCAATAGGATTAAGGTTTAGGTGTCTTTCTTCTATCTGTAATTTTCTAACAGGAAGTGTTCTGTTATATTATTGCAGATAGCAGGAAGAGGATCTGGTCACGAGAATCAAGTAATGAGCTTAAGATGAGTCGTTAAGAATCATTAGGGTCAAAAGATAAGGTTATAAGTAAGGCGAAAAATGAATGATGTGTTTTAGCTCTGGAAGGTCTGAGTGTTTAGATACCCTGGCCAGGTGTCTGAATACTTAGATTAACCAGTATCAAGCTACTCTGTCTGTTCTTCTCTGGATGCCCTGGCCAGGTATGCAGAGGGAGGATAGGCTAGAGAGAAACCCTAGAAATCTTAGGGTTAAGAAATCAGAATTAATGTAGGAGTAAGAGATTAAATAAAGGATGTGATAAAACTCTTACTTTATATTGCTTATTTGATTAAAGATCATTAGAAACGCTCTTATATGCATGAATTTAGACTTTCAGTTTGTACAATAAGTATGATTTTTTTTTTAATTTTGTTGTGACATGAAGTGAATTGTTTAATGTTTGTTTTCTCTGTATTAAAGTAGACCCGAAATCATATATAAATGAGTTTCCCTAAGTGGATATTCTTTCCACATGTTTAAGATTAATAGGGGTAGATTAATCCCGAGTAGCTCTTGGCTTCAGGACTACAGGTTCGGCCTGGTCCGGCTGGCAGGATGCGTTACTGGGATCTAATGACTCATATTAACAATAAAATAAGAGTAGACTCTGGATGATTTAGACCCGTAACATAGTGAGAATGTATATACACTAGGACGTTTTAACTATGATAAGAAGTCTAAATGTTCTTTTGTCTTGAGAATTAGGGTTTGAGAAGCATAAACCTTAATCGGCTTAAAATAGGGTTTTGATGATACATAAACATAAAATTTTGATAAGTAAAGTGTCCCAATAAATGATTTTTGGTATTTTATGTGTAACTCTGATTTAGCTCAAATTTGAATATGACTTGGATATATAAAATATAAACAACATTGGAAAATATAAGAATTTTGAAGAATGTTCTGACCTGTTTATCGGCCGAGTTTCAAACTCGACCGATCACATTTTCTGAATGATATAACAGTGTGGTAATTGAATTTTATCTTTTTATTGGTATATCCAATTGATCTCAAATTTTAACTGAGCTTTAAAAACACAATTTTAGACACGCTGTTAAATTGGTGTAATTTGTAGATGACTTTTGACCCCTGCAGTGAGGGTGTCGGCCGAGTTTGTAACTCAGCCGAACCTGCTGCAGACTGCAATATAGCAGTGCACTGTTCGATTTTTAATTAATTATTGGTAACTTGAAATGATCTCATATTTTTATTGGAAGTCTAAAACTTCATTAGAAATAACATATAAAATTTCCAGAATTTTTGGAGCTTCTGTTATCTGTTTAATAAACGAATTACAGAAACTATTGTGAAAACAGAATTTTCAGCCAATATAATTAAAGTTGAGTGTTGGGTTAATATGTTATTGACCCAAGCAACTCAAATTGATCTATATGATTGACCACACACACACACACAATAATGCTATGTTACTGATATGGACCAAAACCCTAGAATGATTAAAGTTGTAGTAGTTTAAGGAATATCATTAGTGATGTAACCTTGAATACTAGTAACTTTGTAAAATAAGACCTTGAGATATGTTCTATGAAAGGTAAACTGGCTTTGATAGTGACCTAGGGTTTTGAGGTAGATAATCTGAACGGTAAATGAACAACATGAAATGATTTAGAGAGAAGAGTAAAACATAAACCTAAAATGTAACAATAAGAAAGTAGCATAGAAAGCGGAGTATCACCCGATATATGATATGCTGATAGCTGATGTAGATCATGTTTTTAAGACATGGCGTCACCATCTTTATGATGTGACAATAGATTATCACCCTGGAAAAGAGAATGTGGTGGCTGATTCTTTCAGCAGAAAATCAAGTTCAACAACTAATGCATTCTCTATGGTAGGTTTCAATAGAGACCTGTTAGTAGAAATGCGGAAGTTGGACTTAGACTTAGGGATGACGACACAGAGTGATTTGATTGTACAGATGTAAGTTAAACCTACTTCTTATGATCAGATCAAGGAATTACAATAGGGTGATAGTGAGTTAAATCAGACCATGCATGACATGATAGGAAGAAAAGAGACTAGAGTCTAAGTTTTTAATATGATAAGGTGTTGTATTAACATGACATGTTGTGTGTACCTCGAGATAGTGTAAAATTCTTTTAAGAGGAAAAGGCTGAAAGAAAATATTTTTATGAAAGTGTATGTATTGATGTATGCTATGCTTTCAGGAAACACTAAGATGTATATGAATCTCAAGAAGTTGAAATGGATGGTCAGATATGCAGAAGGATGTAGGTGAGTACGTGGTTAAAAGTAGTGTGTATCAGTAGGTTAAGGCTGAACCCTAGAAATCTATAGCTACCTTGTAATCTTTTTCTGTGCCTGAATGGGAATGAGAATTTATCACAATGGATTTTGTGGTAAGATTACCCAGGACACCTAGAGGTTGTGACTCGATATGAATAATTGTGGATAGACTAATTTAGTCTGCTCACTTTCTTCATATTAAGTCGACCTTTGATGTCTCGAGACTTGACTAAGGTGTACATGGATAAAATAATTAAGTTGCTGGTAATCCAGTTTCAATCATATCATATCGAGTTTAGAAATGCACCACTGATAATGGTACGGTTTGAGAATGAACCCAGAAAACACAGATGTAGTAAACCATTAGATGTATGATTTCAAGATAGTAAGATAGCATTAAAATATGTAAATAAACCAAATTGCATGCTTCCTGTTATGTTAATGTGTATGACTTAAAATTTACATGAATCGTTTCTCTGAGATATTATCAGAAATTCTCAAGTACTATTAAATATTTGTGATATGATACGTAAATAACTCTTAATTGAGTTATGTGATGCATAAACCAGGAATTTGATTAATATGCACGTACTTTGAGAAATTTCAGATAATGGATAAATATTACAGATGGTTTCTTATAAGTGGAGTAAAAATTACACTTATTGGTGTAATGAGATGTTCAATTACATAAATTCAGTATGTATGTGCCAAAATTGATTTGGGTTTAGAATATTTATGAATTTTTAATCTGTCTGCATGCATGATATAAACATTACTCAGTAATTACAATGATTTGAAATATATTGTTCTGCCAGTTCTAGAATTAGACCATATTTTGATTTGAACTGCAATCAAACGAATGAGATAACCCTAAGAGTAGGGTGTTGGCATGTGATGAACGAATAAGGCAAATGAAACCCTAAGGACAGGGTGTACGATGAATCAAGTATTTGATATCAATTTTCATTATGAGATGTGATGATGTTTAACAACTAAAATGCATGATTTTATTTTAGTACCAGATTGACATGCATTCTGTTTATTTAAGAATTTTAGTTTGTCTGCATGTATAGTATAATAATTTCCCGGTAATTATCATAATTTGATATACTGTTATAACAGTTCTGGAAAGACAATGTTTTGTGGGTTGATCTGGAACCAGATCATATGTGTCCTAGGTTAAGGGACCTATACAGATGGATGATCGGAGGATCAAGAAACTCACGAATTGTGAGATACCATTAGTGATAGTTTTGTGGAGAAATCTTAACCTAGAGGGAGCTACGAAGGAATACGAGTCAGAAAAGAGTAACACGTTTCCTTTCTCTTTTAGGAATTTCGGGACGAAATTCTTTTAAGGGGAAAAGGTTGTTATGACCCACTCCATGATTAGTGGATAAATACCTCGAATTACATAAAACACCTCAATTAGTGTTGAGTATCAAACTAAACATCATAGATAATCAAGATAAGCTAAGACATGAATTAGTATCTGAGATTGAATCACCTGAGGCAATTAATGATGTCAATGTTGATTATTTAGTACATTATTGAATCAAGTAATCACAGTTGTAATTAGAGCTTTGATCCAGTGAAATAGTCCTTTTAGCATGCTTTGCACTTTGAGGTTATAGAGAATTCCGTGCTTAAACCGTTGCAAGAAAAATCACTCGAAACTGACTTTCGAGTCAAAAGATATGGTCATTTGAGTGTTTTTGGACCTAGTTGTAATTTTTGGTTTTTGCTGGGTAATTTACACTTCGGCCCCTCCGCGAAATTGACCCTTATCCCCTTCCTTTCCTTCGTTCTTTTCCAGTAAGCAACCGCTTGAAGCGGCGCCCGATAGAACAGGGCACGATACATGGTGCGATTGAGAGGTTCAGAGAGTGAGATCGCGTGGGCGATTTCTTGAGCCCAGAGCTCCAAAGCTGCTGCGCCATCTCCTCTCCTTCTTCCCCTTCATCTTCCTCCTCGCCCTAGGTGCGCAGCACCTCGACCTGCTGGGCGGCGGACTGCAGAAGCAGCAGCTTGGCTGCTGCACGGCGCCGGCCATGGGCCGTTCTGGGCGAGCTAAGCACCAAGGAAGGTGCGATTGATCTCGTTCGTGAGGTTCGTGCACCCAACCACAGCTCCAGCTGCACCTAGCAACTCAATCGAAGCTCACCTAGCTGGCTGGACGTCAGCCAACTTGCATCTACTGCTGCACGGTGCACGACCAAGGAGGAGTCCGTTGGTTGATTTGAAACTCTGCGAAGGTACTTCCTACCTCCTATTCATGGCCATGGATTCGACTTTGCAGTTATTGATGTGCTAATATCAAGCACGGTTCTTGTTTTCAGTTTGTCAGTAAACGTAGAGGTGTCTGTTCTGTATATAGGTTTGAATCAGAACCCTAAGGCGTGGCCTTTTCCAAGGGGATGATGCCCTTGTGCTTGGTCTAGATTTTTAGACAAGAAATTCGTAGCCTTAGCTAGACCTAGTTGTCGTTTGAATTAATTTTAGATTCGTGTATGATACTACTGTTCTATTGCAGGGTCAGCATTCCGATCGGCCGAATTTGGTAAGATTCGGCCGAGTTTCCTTTATAAGGAAATCGAACAGGGTTCCAATCGGCCGAGATTGTAGACTGATCGGCCTAGTTGTTAGCCGATCGGCCGAGTTGCCTAGAGTGGATCGGCCGAGTTTCTGGCCAAACGGCCGAGTTCCCAGATTGGTCAGCCGAGTTTCAGTACTATGAGTAGTAGTTCATTTAGAAATAATTATTTAACTCAAGTTCAATGCTTAATTACTTCTGTATCAGTTAGTATAACTTTTAAACAGTGTAGTACATACAATAGAGTATGTTAGATTCATTGGAACTTGAAATACTTGATATGCTTAATGAAAATGATGAAATTTCCTGTATTACAACTGCAATGTATACGTTGAGCATAAAATGGATGTTTAGCATCGAAACTGGATAAGTTGATACTGAGTCATATTTATAGATGACAAATGATGTTTATGTTTATATGTGGGTAATAGAGATTACCCGGATGCCGAGCATAGTTAGCATCCTTAGACTTTTAATTTGCATAGTTCAAACGAAATGAAATGATTAGTAAAATAAATGTGTATGCTTTACGAGTAATTTCAGTAAGATGCGAATAAATGTGATAAAGTATTTCAGGTTGAGTATTCCTTTCAATACAATATATTTGAATGTTCAGTAATATGAAATCAGTATAGAGAAGTGGAATAGATATGAAATCTATTTACAGTGAACGGATCTGTTTGCATGAAAGCATAGCTGAGTTATGAGTTATTGCGATATAAGAGAATAGTTGTTGCACTATATATAGAAATGTTATGAAAGTTGAATTTCTAGTTTCAGCTAGTGAATTGTAGAATTACAGTATTTTCCAGTAGTCGAATATGTGAGAGAGAGACACAATGTTATAAGAGTTTTCTTGTTATAATAAAATGTGTTAGACTTAGATGCCCTGACACCGTAGAACCCCTTTTGGAGGTCTGTGCCTTAGGGGTGAAACGACCTACCTAGCGTGTGTCTAGATGGTCGGTGGCTCGTGTTCAACAATAATCTGTGCGTGTGTCATGGTGGCACGAGGACAGAGAGGCAATGTTCAACAATAATCTGTGCGTGTGTCACGGTGGCACTGGAGTAAGTAGGGGTTATTCAACAATAATTTGTGCGTGTGTCACAGTGGTAACCCAGACTCTCCGCCTGTGTTCTTAGGTTAGAGGAGGAGTCTAGAGTACACTCTTTGAGAGTGCAGTGAGGCCGTGTGAGCCTGAGAGTCCTGACGCAGACCAGGACGGCAGTCGGACTTAGCATTTCCCGGGTGTGTCGCTAAGTCTTGTACGGTGGGTTCGTAGTTCGCTACGAGACTTTATATGCAGAGTACACTGCATATGATCAGGGCATAAGTTAAAAGATGATTACTTAGAATTAAGGTAGATTAATATGAAACTTGTGTATGTTTAGATTTAGAATTTATAATACTTGTTCTTTAAATGTTCATTATACTTTTCTGTGATAATTTCACTGTTTAATTAGAACTGCTCAGTTTGTTATTTTATTCACATATTCCTGTTAAATGCAAAATATGGAGTTATCCGATGATGGCTAAGTGAAATATTATTCACTGAGCGAGTAGGCTCATTCCTCTACTCAAACATTTTCAGGTCAGCGACAATTCCAGGAATCAGAAGGATCTTTTCATCCTAACGCTTAAACTGTAGAAGGTATATGTAGTTAGTTTAGTTATATAGTGGTCTCTTAGTCCTTTCCCCTCGGTCCTTGGGACATGGCGTGGGTGAGAGAGAGTGTGTATGTGGAATGTGTATAAAGATGTAAATTAACTGTTATGTTTACTTTCTGTTAAACAATGTTACATGTTGTAAACTTTGTTTACGTACTCTAGCCAGTTTAATTGAAATGCTCCTGCAATAGTTTATTATGTTTTAGTTTACAACAATAATATGGATATCATTACGAGGTTTTAAAAAAAAGAAAAGTTCTCAGTGATTTGTTTATGAGATAATCCCTTCGTCGCGCCCTAATCTCGTGATTAGTGGTTAGTGTGAGATCGGGGTGTGACAATTGCAGTCCTCTATAATAGCTCAGACGTAGCCTTCAGAATGAACAAGAAGACTAATATGACAATGTCAAAGACCCCCACATAAGAAAAGGCAAACACATGTGCTGAGGCAATTGTTGACATGAGAAAAAGTCATGGTAGAGGATACGAGCATATGGCAGGTAAAGACTTTAAGAAGATGCAGTTCTGCCATGGAAGCCCCCAGTAGGTGCCCCTATCAAATGACTGTGGCTTCTTCTATCTAGCCTAGATGGTGGCCCTAGCTACTATTAATGTCAAAGTGGAGGGTATGCAATATGAACAATACCATGCCCTACGAGGAGTATACACAAGAATGCTTCTTGAGTTCGAGTGGGCCTCCACCACCAACAACAAAAACAAATAAAGAAAGCTTGTTTATATGTCTCACTCAAATTTTGACACACTGAGACATGGTGCAGGATAAGTTTGGGGGAGGAGTCATAAACAGGCTACAAAGGTACATTTACCCTCTTTGCACCTTTTTAAAAATTCGCAAAAATTTTCAAAAATTTTGCTATTTTTATCAAATCTGTAGTACTTTCACCCTCCCAGAGAGAAATAATGAGCAACACATATATATGTATATGTCAGTAAAACAAGCAATATAGAAATCCCTCTCTACCTCATTCTTGCAATAAGACGTTGTACATGTGATAGCCTTAACTCATGAAACCCTCGGAGACTAGAGATCTTCACCTATCTATACTCCTAACCAACGTCCCCCACCTGACACTTTTGACTAGAAAATCATTATCTCCTTAGAGAAGGAAACAACTACCCTTTTCAAGGCATATCTAAAAAGGGACTTGGCCACCGAGAAGACCAAGTAAAATTTTGTCGCACCTAAGCTTGAAAGGAGATGTAAAAAGCCAAAAAGAAAGAAAAAAATGAGAGTTGTGCCCAAAAAGATGCCAAAAGTTTCCACACAGCCGGTATATTGTTGCACTCATGAATGTAGATATGTTGTGCCCGTAAGTAGAATCTTGAAGCCAAGCTTACACACCTCTAATCCTGAATGAAAACTCACAAAACCACCTGACTTAAAGTCAGAAACCCAAAAAGGGAAACACTGTTCTTATGATAGTTGTGGGTGAGGAGTTCAGAGAGAAGAAAAAAACACTTAAAGCCTTAATCCTACCTGAACACATTAGCATAGGGCTAACTAAAAATAAAGAAAAGGTGTGAAAGCTACCCCTCAAAAAAGATCTTGTATTAGTATGGTTATTACCTAAGGAAAGGGGTGATTAGTTTAGAAGGAGGAGCCTTTTACAATTCAAGGCAATGGCAAGAAAACAAAGTTATGCAACTCCAGTTGAGAGGGAGGAATGAGACCTAAGGGTTAGGAAACATGCTACAACAGTCTTGATGCAAGAATAAGATATTTCATTCATGTTATAAATTTTGTCACTTAAGATTGATTTTATTCTCTCTGAGTTCTCGAACCAACACTTAGCCTGAGGACATGTTTGATTCTAAGTTTGGTGGAGTTGATAACACTTCATTTTATGTACTTTTTGTATATATTTTATACCTCTTTTAGTATATCTTTTGTTAGCTTTTCCCATAATTTTACCACCTTTTTGACTAAAATAGCACTTACATGGATTCAGGTACATTCACAACCCAGGTTGCGGTCTTTACCTCGATCGCGACCCACTTCTCCCTCAACCGCGATCGCGGTTTCGGAGCTCCTTTGAGATTGAGGTCATCAGGCGTTAAAGATGGACCGCGGCCATAACAAAGTTGTGATCACTTCTTAACCGCGACCATGACATTGGTCGCAATCAGAACATGGGTCCCAAATTAGACCAGGGGTAGCTATCTACACCGACCGCGATCAAGAAGAACCGATATTAGCTTGGAGATTGTGGTTACTGCTGAATCCTTGCAAACCATGACCGAATGAGAACACCTCAACCTCTCCAAACACAACGCGCAAGACGACCTCGATCGCGATCATAACCGTGATCACGATTACAAACACAACCTTGACGAAAGGAGGAATAAAGGTGCATACTGCATGACCGTGGTCTAGGCTTATGTTGGTGGAATGTGCCTATAAATAGCACACCCACCTATCTTGTCAAATCATTAGATCATAGATCGGATCCGGAGGACCACGAAGTGTTGTTGGATTCTAGATTCATTCCATACCATCCCATCCACCAGTCTTAGATCTCCAAAGGTAGAAGCTGAGGAGAGAGAAGACTGAAGACTCCTTCGAGAGAAGAAGATTGTCCATGCCACCGATGTGCTATATCTAGATCTAAATAAGTATTGTGTTGTATCACATCTCTTCTCTCTAGATTTATCACTCCATCTCGCTGCACCCCCCTATCTTTGTGGGACTTCATGTATCCATCTTTCTGTATTGCCGTTATGCTGTCCGCAAGAATGAGAGGCTAAACACATTAATTTGGGTTGGGGGTAGACACTGAGGCCCTCCCAACATGTATATTGTCTCTTTCTTTTGAATATATATATTCTTATCAAGATTATCTCCATGCACCTATTTTAATGTTTCACTTGTATGTTTAGCTACCATCTTGTGATGTTTGATTGTTGATATCTCGAGAGAGTAACATCACTTTTATCATGTGTTTTGGAGTAGTATGAATGCACTAGAGTGTTGTAATGCTAAAGCTTTAAAACCATATGTTATGCGACGAGGTTTGTGTGTAGTCATCTCGAGAGAGAGGCTACCCTTAGACTTAGATCTTTCCTCATCTTGAGAGAGAGTGGAATAGATGCTTTTGATGGTTGCTTGTAATCTTGGTAAGAGTATATGAGAGAGAGATGAGGCTGCATGTTGGTGAGAAGCCTTAGTAGGTGAACCCCAACCCATGTTTCCTCCCATATACTTGTTTCATATTATTTATTTTATTTTCTTTTATTCTTCTTATTCTTATTTTTCTTGACTTACTTTAGTTTGTGTACCACCGTTCCTTAGGGAACACCTTTTATATACCCTTTTTGGATGGAGTATATGAGTGTTAGATTATGTGCACTTAACTCTACCAACCTTGTCCCTATGTTCGACCTCGATCACTACATTGGACCACGTTTATCATTGTGGGGGCCTGAGAGTTAGGTTATCTCTTTTAATGTCCGACTACTCTAAATTTACTCCTTTTGGATGTGCAATTTAGGCCGGTCACCTGGTCAGGAGATTCTCATCAATTCGGACAACACATATTAATAATAATGAAGAAGAATTTACACATCAATTCCTCATTTGGTCGAGAGATTCATATCATTACATTATAAATAAGGAAGGTGATACATCAATTCTTCATTAGGATGTATGGATATACTTCATCCTTCACCTCGACATATTAAAAAATATGCTCTCTGAGTTAAACTTGTTGCACCATTCAGCAAATTCTGACACTAAATGGATCTATGGTCAGGGCAACTACATGATGAGATTTCACTTGATTAATTTGGTGCATTACAATATCTTTTAACATCAGCCAATGTTTCAAACATGAATTATAACAGATGCTACAAAGAAAAGTGTAATACATTTATCAAGTACTTTCATGATCTTTAGAACACATTGAATACATAACTCTCGGGATATCAGTCCCTTATCACTTTTCTGAAAATTCTCATCCCTTAACACTATCATCATCATGATTACTAGATTTGGGTACTCAAACCCTGAGTTCATCACTGAACACTTGTACCTCTTTAATAGGTAATTGTTACCTATAGGTCCTCAGACCAAGGTATTCATTATACTTGTTGCACACATATTTCACATAGCTTATAAGGCCCATTTAAATATCTTCTCACCTTTCACTAGGCAACAACTATCTTTTTAGGTCATCAGACTATATAAACATTATACTTGTTTTACAAGTAATTAACATGGCTCACATGGCCCATTTAAATCTGTATCATATAAAACATCATAGCTCATACCTGGCTATGCTCATCATCTCATAATTCCTGCATGGTTAGCAGTTCATGATAAAAACACTAGTACTATATGACATCACCATGCAATCTCAAGAGAAATACAACCTTCCCATTATTAGGGTTATGGTCTCTCATTCTAACTGATTAGGGTTTCAAGTGCATACTATCACGCTTCATTAGTGTTAGGGTTTCCTCTCATTAAGCAATTAAGGAATCAAGATCATATTATCAAGAATCAAACCCTATTTCATACTCCAATCGTATTAGGAGTATCAATGTATGTTCATTACATGATTATCACACAAGTATAAGTTTCTCTCTTATCCTCATTAGGATGTTAATTACATCATACTCTATTAGGTTGGCTCGATCCTTCTCTCAAGGTACATTGGCCTACACTTAACACACTGCATTAAACTCTTCATATCTTAATGTATCATTTGACATAACACAACTTATGTGTTACTCCATCAAATACATTGAATGAAGGTGCTTCCACCATATTGGGTATAAAGGTGTGTACTTGACACCATATCATGCTTCCATATTGTGCTTGTGGTGTATCCCCATCACCATATCATATATAAGGTGTATCCCCCATTACCATATCATGTACACATATCGAGTTGCCCAACATTTAGGGTTTGTGATCTCAAGTTAGAGGTACTTAGTTCCATATCATGTATGAGGTGAGTGCTTGACCTCATATCGTGCACAAGGTGGGCACTTCATCATCATATCGTGCATCCATATTGGGCATGAGGTGTATGTGTGATTCACACCATATCAGGCAAAGATGTGTGTGTGCTTCACACCATATCGCGCAAAGAGGTGTGTGTGCTTCACACCATATTGGGAAAAGAGGTGTGTGTGTGCTTCACACCATATCGTGCAAAGAGGTGTGTGTGTGCTTCACACCATATCGGGCAAAGAGGTGTGTGTATTCTTCACACCATATCGAGCAAAGAGGTGTGTGTGAGTGCTTCACACCATATCGGGCAAAGAGGTGTGTGTGTGCTTCACACCATATCGGTCAAAGAGGTGTGTGTGTGGTTCACACCATATCAGGCAAAGAGGTGTGTGCTTGACACTATATCATGCATAGGGTCTTTGCTTGACCTCATATCATGCAAGACATGTATGGTTGACACCATATCATGCATAGGGTGTATACTTCATCACCTTATCATGCAAGGAAGTATAAACTCGTATCCATATCGTTTTAGTGGTGTATTTGCATCACCATATAGGGTTAGAGGTGCTGGCTTGTGTGCTTGAACCCGATATCACTTTGTAAGGTGATACCATCATCTTCAAGCTCTAGACCTTTGTTCTACTTGTTCTAGTACATGGATAACATGTATAACCATCTAAGCGACTATTAGAACTCATAGATATATCAAGTATTCAAGAAAATTTTAGAATTGAAAGTAGATCATCAAATATAGCAAGATAGATGGTGAGTAATAACATGTTTGGGTTCAAGTTATATAACCTACCTCAAGAACAACTTCAAAGCTCCAAACTACAAAGCTTCACGTTCCTAAGGTTGAATATGACTTATCAAAAGTCCAAGTCTCATTCAAAACTCCTCCATATACAAGTAATCACCATAGTCAAGAACTTAGTAAGGAAGAAAAGAAAGGAATAACTATAACCCGAGAATCATGCTTCAACCAAGGTTGAAGATGACCATGGCCTTACCTTAAGCTTGGTGCTCGAGCTCCCCTTTCTCCTTGAGTTACTATGCATGATATATAAGAGGGTATGCATGATATCACATAGAAAGAGAGTTGTAGGGTTTGTAAACTTTCACTAGTAGGTGAAAGGAGAGGTATATATAATTGGGGTTCATGAGAGAGAGTGTATAAGAGGTGTCATCACCATATACTACTAGGTGAAACGTGGCCATGCATGGTTAACACATGGCCATGCATGCACACATATATATCATGACATGAAAAACACTTGAGGGTAATATAGAGATAATATTTTGTCCATCACTTATCTCTTTGGATAATTTATATCAACTCAATCACCACGTTATTCACAACCCGATACAACATTTTCAAGGAAGTTGTAAACCAATATACTTCACCTCCTTGAGGTGATTAGGCCATAATGGACAAGGCCAAGAGTTCAAAAACTGATATGAGACTCCCCCTATGGATCCTTGGCTGATAGGCACTCTCATGTTAGCTCTACAACCCGATACAACTCATGTAAGGGCTTCAACTATACATCATCTCATAGTCTTTTCATCACCAAGAGTATCATCATTAAAAGATGATTCAACATGGTGTATCCTTCTTTATATCACCTCTAAATGATACATAGAGGGAGTAGGTACACTGTAGAGGTGGTAATTTTCATATCAACCCTATATTTTGAGTAAATTACAAATTGCACCAAAATTGGTACACAAGGCACTAACATTATTCAAAAAAGCTCAAACTTGGAATTTTAGGCTTTCCACAGGCCACCACTTAGCATCATTATCTCTCTTATGATACTAAAGAACTTAAGGAATAATCAACATGTGACATTTTGTAATATAACCCCTTATCTTGGGTAAATTTCACTTTGGTCCAAAACAAAGGAACATTGCTCAAACAATATTCAAACATGACCAAACTTGAAACATAAGTGTGTCACATGATAACAAAACACCTTAGAGGATTATCTTAAAGTTCTAAACAACTTATTTAAGACAAGAAATAGGTTTATCCCTAAACCCAGGTCAAGGATGTTACAGGGAGGAGGTGGAGGGATGTAGTTCCAGACACAATGTTCCCCTTTGGTAGAAGCCCTATGGTGAGAGTTCTCAACAAGGTGCTCAAACAAGTGCCATGACTCCTCAGGTGGATTTTCCATGAAGGTGCCTCCACAATATGAATCAACATTGTTCTGGGTCAACTCTTCCAACCCAGTGTAGAATGCTTGGATCAGCTACCAAAAGGGTACCTCGTGATGGGGGAAGTCATGTAGGATATTTTGGAACCTTTCCCATGCATCGTGGAAAGGTTCATTTTCCTTTTGCGAGAAGGCAGTGATACATCTTCACATTTGGGTCAGCTTGGCAATTGGAAAGAACTTCTTGAGAAACTCATTTTTTACCACATTCCATGTCAGCAACTCTGGCTTTGAGATGTACCATTCCTTGGCCTTTTCTTTTAGAGAGAAAGGGAAGAGTGTCCTCCGGATGGAATCATCAGTGGCAATGGGTGTGTACAAGGAGGAACAAGTCTCAAGGAAGGCGTCAATATGATGGAGGGGTTTTGATTCTCCATCCCATAGTAGGTAGGGAGGATTCTAAGAAGTGCGAGTGGAATGGAGAATTGTTGACCTGACATTTGGTCAACAAGGGTTGCAATGTCAGAATTGTAGTTCCCCGGGGTGAAATATTCATGGAGGGGGTGGTTGGGTTGTCGTTGAGCATTTCCATGAGGTATTTCAGCTTTGTGGTCACCCATCTCAGTTTCTTGGTGTTGCTTGTGGAGACTTTGGCATCTCCTTCTACCTATCTCATGGTTGTATAACATCAAGTCAGTACAAGTAGAATGCGTGTGACGCATGCACAGTTGTCATATGTGCAGTACACAAACAAGAAAAAAAAACCAAGTTAGAATAGCAATATGTAAAAGTGAACAAAGAATAAAGAATAGCAATGATGAGGATAGTAGGAAAGGCTAAGCTACACTAACTAGCTAGGTCGAGCGCCTATATCCCCAGAAACGGTGCTACAAAGCTTGGTGTGTGTATTGCATGCATGTGTGTTCTTTCGAATTTATAGGTCCCCAAACTAGGTTCACTCACAACAACAAAATATGCTCCTACAAGTGTACAAGGTCATGTTATAGTATAGATGACAGGAAAACAATGGGGGTCAATCCATAGGGATAGAGGGGGTACTAGAGCTAGGGTCGTGTTGGTTATGTTCCTAAAATAGAGATTAGGGTTGAAGGGTTTTAAAGGGGTTTGTTTTGATTACACTAAGAAAGAAGGAAAGTAAAGGCAATATGAAAACTAGATTACCAAAAACTAGATTATCCTAGGCAAGTTAGGTCTAAGCAACTAGATTAAGTAGTCAACTAAACAAGAGCAAAATGATCAACACTACTCTAGCAATGCAATTAGTAACTAAGTACTAAGCTAAACACTAGAGCAAGAAAGAATCTAGGTTAACCCTAATTAACAAGACTAATCAATTAGCTAGAGGAAAGTAAGGAAATTAAGCTAAACTAGAATTAACAAGCAAGAAGGCTAAGGTGGGTTTCAAGAAATAGATTGGATAGTTGGACTATTTGGAAATGTGATTTGATACTAGTTGGGGGAAGGTCAACATGGCATGCAATTATCAGAATTTAATCTAGATAACCAAACCAAATAACAAGGAAAGTGTTATTAGAATATACCTTATAATACTAGTTGGGGAACTAGGGTTAGGTGTAATTCTAGTAAGACTTGGCAAGTCTAGGTTTCTACGATAAGTGGTATTGGGACAATTGAGAGCCAAGGATAGTAATGGGAGTAGAGATGAGGGTGTTTCACCTCATGTTACTTGCCATCTAGCCTTTGGGAAGATCTTGGAAATTGCACCAATCACACTTACACTAGCTACTTAGATCCCACACTCACTTGCAGAAGATGGGAGATGTATGTAGGAACAATGGGGGCTAGCTAGGGATCCACTAATTGTACCTTGCAGCCATTCCTAAGATTTCCACATACATTCCAATTTCCCCTAGAAGCTAAGTGTCATCAAGAATCACAAAGCAAGCAATCTATGAATAAAAGCACAAACCACATGTATTTTAATGGGAAATGAGATAGAATCAAGAGACAGTCATCATAGAATGAAATCATGTTCATTAAAGTTATTTCCCCCCAACATGGTATCAAAGTCACATTTTAATCCCAAACAGCCCACCACTAGGGGCTTAGCTAGACATGCTCAAAGAAAAGATAAAAGAATGAGTAGAAGGGGATAGGACTCCATGGAGCTCGAAGTAGATCCTTCTTCTTCACCTCCTAGATGTTGTAGGGTGACCTCCCTCTTTGAAGGTGGATGATTGGCAAGAAAATGAAGGGTATTATGGTAGAAAACCTAGAAAATTAGGTTTTTGTGGTAGAAGTGAGGTGGAAATGGTGGATGGAGAGAATAAATACAAGGGGAGTGCAATGAATGCTCAAGAGTGGGTAGACAGGAGTAATGGCTTCTAACCTAGTGTTGTGTCTGCCACCCATGTATATATAGGTGGTGGTGGAAGCACTAGGGTAAGTAGGGGCATTGTTGGAAAAATAGTGTAGAAAATGCTAGGGTTTAGGTGGTAGCATGGATGTGTTGGGCAGCACATGCATGGTGGGTAGGGTTAGGAACTGTAGTGGTGGTGTGGAATAGTCATTCTACAAAAGTGGAAAAATCACAGGTTGGGGTGGTGAAATGGAAGTTGGTATCACGACCATGCTGGGAAGCACGGTGGTGGTGGAGGCTAGGTAGAACGGCCGTGCTAGGTAGCACGACTGTGGTGTCAAGTTAGAGGTGAGGTTGTTCACTTCGGCATGCCCATTTTGTCTTCATCTAGCATAGATGTGCTGGGCAGCACAGTCATTTTGGGGGTTGGCACTGCCGTGCTGGGTAGCACGTCCATGGTTGTTGGGTTGCTATAGCTTGCAAATTTGGGATTTTCCCTGTAACTTTTACATTGGTTAACAGGACCGTTCCTTGGCACTACGGTCGTGCTAGGGTCTTTAGTAGGAAAAACATCTTGAATCTTCATGGTCAATGGATTTCTTTACTTGATGTCGACCCTTGGCCAATAGGGGTAGGTTGAGGGAGCTTTGGGGCCTTCTTTGGACCCCTCCATGAGTGGAGGACTCCTAGAACTCCTTCCTTCTCTCTCATCCATCTGAAGTAAGGTCCATGTACCTGAAAAGTATGCAAAGAGTGCCCATAAGTGCATTTGACAATAATATGATATTGGGGAATTCAACTTATAGACTACTATGTTTAGATTCGATTAAAGTACAAAATGGCACAAGATGAAGCCCTAAAATAGGGTTGTATCAATGACCTAACAACTAGCCAGGAGGCGAGCCGATTGATTGAAGGGTTGAATCGATCAACCTAGATTGCCAAGCACATATCTTCATCAACAATAGGTTTTTGCATGTGATGTACACCTAGATGACCATAATTTCTTGTGGCTCCAAGGGATTACATTAGGACTTGCCTTAACCATCACTTTCATTTATTGCATGTTTTCATTGTGGAATATAGCATGTATATTATACATAATATATATAGGTGGTAATTTTGATAAATTATTTGTTTTTATACAAACTCCCTCAATTATAATATTAATTCTTAGATTCTTTCCATAAAGCAGCACACATTAAAAGCTTGATCTACCAAGTGTGGGCATGCCCTAGCATGGTTCTCCATCTATCTCGTGGAAGTGTGATGGAAGATATGTGGGTCTGCCCTAGCAGGGTGCATAGTCTATCTTGTTGGTTATGGGTCAGGCTTAACTAGGTGATCTTACTTCAATTAAGCACCTAGACTCATGTAGATGATTATGACAAGGAGTTTCACATATCATCTATCAAGAGTTGCATATGATGCAATTGGAAAAAAGTTGTCTACCTGATAGAATCAAGTTGCGGGTGAAAGCCCTAGCTAGCTTATTATTTGGATGAAATCAGGATCTTGTCCCACTAGAATATTGTACGCTACAATATTCCAAATTGAAATTGAGGGCTATCAATTTGAATAAAATAGTGGGAGTGATACTTATTTAAAGACCTAATTGATATCGACTTTTCAAATCAAATTAAATCAAAAGTATTTTTCTACAAACGTAAATTTTCTCTTGTAGAATCAAATTACAAAAAAATCCACATTGTGATAGGACGAATTAAATGAGATTTATTTCCATTATTGGTTCAAGACCTTGAGAAATATTCTACATGATCCTAAAATACTAGTGCCAGTATCCACTCCAAATTCACCTAATACTAACATGGATGCTTCGTTGAAGCATGCCAATGTTTTTTTGAACATCAAGAACATTATGATGGGTTGTATGAAGTATGAGTGCATAAACAACATGATAAGCATGAAAGATATAATGTCTCTAGGCTCTATTTGAGTGCAAATTGGCAGATGGATATCCAGTAGAGCCTCATATTCTCACTATGACTGGGCATATGAAGAATTTTGAGAGACTAGATTTCCTTTAGGTCAAGAGTTGGTCACAAACATAATTTTTCAATCTTTGCCTAAATCGTATAGCTAGTTTATCGAGTGTTGCCACTTTAGTAACATGGCTAGACTGCTGTCAGAGTTGCTTGACATCTTGATAGGTGTTGAAGCACGAATCTAGAAGGGAAAATCTCTGATGATGATCAATGGAGTTGAGTCCAAGGACAAAGGCAAGGCTAAGAAGGATTCTATGGTGAAGGTAAGGTCCAAGACTTCATCATTCAAAATTAGAAGATGGACATGGGAACCTAGGAAGAAAGGGATTGAGATCTCTACTTCTGGTATATACATTATTGAGATTAACTTCACTACTTCCTCATCATGGGTACTAGATACCAAATGTGGATTACACATTTTCTCAAATGTGAACGATATAAAAAGAAGTAGACCTTTAGAGAAAGGTGAGGATGAACCGTGTGTCGCAAATGGTGCAAGAGTTGTGGCTTGTGTAGTTGGACCCTATGAGTTGTCTCTTCCAAGTGAATTTGTAATAGAGTTAGAGAATTTTTATTACAAACCTATCATTAATAGGAACATCATATTTGTATCTTTCTTAGACAAGAACAAATTTGAATTTCTTATAAATAATGGAAGATGTTCTATTAGTAAAGACGAGATCTTTTATGGAAGTGCCCCAATGTTTTATGGTCTACACTTGATATATCTAGAGTCAAATGCATATAATGTACATACCAAAAGACAAAACTCAATGACTCAAACAAACATACCGTTGGCACTCTCGTCTGGGGCACATATATGATAAACACATATCCAGACTCCATAAGGATGGTTATTTGGACTCTTTTGATCTTGAATCAATAGAGACATGTGAATCTTGTTTGATGGGAAAGATGACCAAGACTCCCTTTATTGAAAAGAGTGAAAGGGATAGTGATCTATTAGGACTCATACATAATGATTTATGCGGCCCTTTTAGAACAGATGCTAGAGGTGGTTACAAGTACTTCATTTCCTTTACTGATGACTTCAGTAGGTATGGCTATGTCTACCAGATGATACACAAGTTAGAAAATCTTGAAAAGTTTAGAGAGTTCTGAATGAAATATAGAACCAACTTGGAAAAAGTATTAAGGCACTTCATTCTAATCAAGGTGGAGAATACCTAAGACAAGATTTTTAGGACCTTCTGAGAGCCCATGGGATTGTATCTCGGTGGACTCCACTATTTGCCTCATGTTTTTCAGTCACAAACCTCTCTATCTGCCTAACTAACTCCAAAAAGGTGGCAAACCTCTCTCTATTCTCTAGATTAGATACAGGTGTGGTTAATTCAACATTCAAACCCTTCTCGAAATGTTGAATTCTCTCCTCATCTGTAGTAGCCATGTGCAGAAAAAACTATGAAATCTTCATACTCGCTAACCTTCATACTCGCTAACCTTCATCGGTCCCTGTCTAATCCGCTCCAACTATGAAATCTTCTCATCAAGATAAATCCATATATGTCTTGGGAAAGTATCTACTGACAAACTCTTGTCAAAATTCCTGCCATCCAACCTCAACACCAGGTCTTTTCTCTTCTTCAATGGCCCACCAATGGCCAACACTTCCTTTTAGAAGGTATACAACATGCTTAACTTGATCAACCTCTGGAATGTCAAGGATCCTAAAGGCTTTATCTAGCTCAGTAAGCCATGAATCTACATCTGTTGGGTCAGTTGTACTAGCATATTTAGTGGCTACTACCTGGCGCAACTGCTCGAAGGTCTTACTAGATCTGCATCCCTCACTTCGAACTGGTACCCTAGGGGCCGGTGCTGGTATCCGATCAGCCATATGCACCATCATATTCATGATCTGCCCAAAAAGAGCATAAAAGGCTGGGTTTTCTAGCATGGCTTGGTCAAGCTGGGGATTCTCAGCCACTAGTTCTTCTCTAGCCTGATCCCTTACACCATCTCCTGGTGTTGCAACACTACTCTTAGAATCATGTTCTTTTTGCACTCCAACCATCTTATAGTTTAACTTCTTCTCCTATATGAGGAGAAGTCACTATAAGATAAACTGGAGGACACTAGAATAGACTCAACAAACTAAATCCTATGTCTGTGTAGACTCAGTGAACCTTAGGCTCTGATACGAAAACTTTGTAATGACCCGATAAAAAATCAAGCCATCACCAGTAATAATCGTGGAATAACCATAAGTAGTGGAATTAAGGAAAATCACTAAGAATTAAAACCATTTTGCACATAGATCCTCTTCCAGGAAACTTTTACAGAAAGAACCAAAACTTTATATACATGTGGTTCATATCATACATACATTATACTATCTATTCTTGAGGAAAACAAGTACTAATTGCTTTACTTAAACATATACATTAGGAACATCAAACCTCGAGGAAAACAAACTAAAATATCAAGTCATACACAAAAAACCCACTAAGAACTATCTTTCAAGGACCTGAGATTACAGACACGACACATAGGACTTTTATCTACAAGTCACGATAGACAATATACTGAACCTGAACTACTATTGTTGTCCCTACTGATATGGTCCTTCCTCTACAGTCTGATTTCTATTCGCTCTTCCGCGTCCACCTAAAAATTGTGGATCCCACACGATGAGACTATTTTCCCAGCAAGAGATATAACTCTCAAACAACAATATTATTATCACATGAAATAGTATAAAAACTGAGCAGAGGGTAGTTTACATAATTAGCAGGTATATTTGTAGTGTAAAGCAATAACAATGATAAGAGAGTTTAACTGTTCATAATAGAATTATGCATCATCTATTTACTTTATAAGGAATATGAAGAACATGTAAAACATCTATCTACTAAGATGTATAATAGAAAAGAAGCATCAACCAATGTTTTCCTTATTCGATCCTTAAGCAAATACACTACACAGCTGATTACAGGTTCACATTCACACTTATGCCCAGAGGATATGTAGTATACCACTCATGCTCCAACTAACCACAACTATGTTAAGCATCAGTACCATACAAGGTCAGTGGCTGAGCCGGCTGTCAAGACATCACCTGTCTCGGTCAGTAAGAGATAACTGGCAGGACATCTATAATTAGCTATGCTTTGGTATAGCGGTATCTACGCTATAGAGTTGCAGTCGCATCATGTACTCACTTCGAGAGAAGACCATTGAGCTTTCTTGAATTATTTGTCATCAGGAAGACCACTGAGTGATCCTGGTTTAGTTTCATCAGGAAGACCACTGAGTGATCCTGATTTGTTTGGAGAGTCCACTGACCACCCTGGTATAATAATTACATGTTCAAAAATATGTATACCAAGTTAAACTCATTTCACCATTCAGAAAATCTTAGCACTGAATGGATCTATGGTCTGGGCAACTACATGATAACATTTAACTTAGTTAATTAAGTGCATTACATTATCTTTTAGCATCAATCAAGTTGCACACAAGAATTGTATCAGATGCTACAAAGAAATATATAATATGTTTATTAAATACTTTCATGATTCTTTGGAAAACATATAACACTTAGGATCTCAATTTATTATCATTATCATGCCTGGGTATTCAAACCCTTAATTCATCACTAAGTACTTTCACCACTTAGTAGGTAACCATTACCTCTAGGTCATCAGACCAATGTATTAAATTCACATAGTTCACAAAGCTTATTGAATATGTATCATATAAACATCATAGCTCTTACTTAGCTATGCTCCTTACCTTATGATACCTGCATGGTTAGTATATCATGCTAACAACAATACTAAATACATGTCATAATCATGTAATGCAAAAGAAACACATTCTTCCCATTAATTAGGGTTAGGGTTTCCCTTCATCAACCGATTAGGGTTTGAAACCATCTCATCACCCACTCTTACAGTTACAATTTATCTTTATTAACCAATTAGGGTTTCAAGGTCACATCATAGAGGATTAAAACCTAATTCATATTCCATTCATAATAGGAGTATCAACATATACTTATCACACGATTGATATTCAATATAAGTTTCTCTCTCAACCTTACTAGAATGTTAATTGGACCGCACCTATATTAAATTAACGCAATTCTTCCTTTTAAGGTTCATTAATTCACCATTATCAAATTGTAATAAATTCAATACCTTTAATGTTGTATTTAATATAACAGACAACATATATCACTTAGTCAAATACATTGGATTGAAGCATACCTACCATATCGGGCATCATGGTGTATATATGATATCATATTGTGTTTGAGATACAATCTTCACATCATATTGTGTACCCATATCATGCATGTGGTGAAACCACATCATCATATTGTGTTTAGTGTGTATCCCCCAACACCATATTGTGTATCCATCTCAAGTTAGCTATCACTTAATTCTTATTATCACAATATAACCTCATATCGTGTATGAGCTAGATGCTTAACCTCTTATCGGGTATAGGAGTATACTTACTACCATATTGTGCACAAGGTGTGCACCATATCATGTATGGGGTTCATGCCTTATCATGGTATCATTTTAGTAGTTGATATCCCATGCCATATCAATTTACCATTTTGGGTTCTCATATCGAGTTCCTATATTGGATCTTCATATCATGTTAGCATATTGGCTAACATATGGAGCTAGTATATCGGGCAGACCAATATGCTCATATTCTTTCATTCCTTTCCAAGAATGAGTTATATCATATCATTGAATAACAAACTAAGTATCTAGTGGAGTTCTTCAACCCATCATAAAGTGATAGGGTGTATCGAGTTTAGAATCATATCGGATTTCTCTTCCTCATCTAGGGTTTTCAACTTCATATCGGTTAGGGGTACCATATTGTGTGAAAGATATAATCTTAACCTTGTATCGTATATAAGGTGTAAGTAGGTACCTTCCATATCATTCATAACACTAGCCTCATATCATTCATGAGGTATCACCCACTTTTATACAGGGTTACCCATTATCTTGGGTACCATATCAGATTTAAGGTACTTCAACCCCATATCGTGTTGTACCATGATGATGTCATCATCATCAACCTCAAGACCTTTTCCTTTCTATTTTACTTCATTGAAAACAATCGTAACAACTTATTGGAACTCATAGATATATTAATTAAAAAATAGAATTCAAAATTGAAAGTAATCAACAAGTTCAACAATATTGAGAGTGCATTACAACATAGTTGGGTTTAAGTTATATAACCTGCCTCTAAAGCAACTTCCAAGCTTCAAGCTCCATCTCTTCATGTCCTCAAGGTTGAAGATGAGCTAATGCAAGTCCAAGGCTTGAGCTCCTAAGCATTTTCACGATATCTTCCCTCTTGTGGTCGATATCCCTCACTATGGCCAATATCCCCTTATTAGGTCGATATCCTTTCTCTTTGGCTGATATCGAGGCTCTAGGCTCAAATATCTTTCAC
Organism: Alisma plantago-aquatica; assembly: GCA_963693085.1. Classification (NCBI taxonomy): domain Eukaryota; kingdom Viridiplantae; phylum Streptophyta; class Magnoliopsida; order Alismatales; family Alismataceae; genus Alisma; species Alisma plantago-aquatica. The sequence continues at coordinate 1,442,410,862 of OY856412.1, forward strand.
TTTGCATGATACTAGAGTAATATGCATGATATCTAAGAGAAGGATGATAACAAGATCTGAAAATTCTACCAATAGGTGAAGGGAAGGGTATTTATACTTGTGTTTTATGAAAAGAAGTGTAAGAGGTGTCATTACCTTAAGCTACTAAGTGCCACATGGCCATGCATGGATTGACACATGTATTTGCATGCATCCCATCTTTATCTTTCCATGCAAAATAAAAGATCAAGGATAATGCAAAGGATAAGGGTCGTCCCTTTGGTTATCTTCTAGGGCAAGTTACTTCCACTCATATTATTATTATATTCAACACAACCTTTTGCAAAGAAAAGTTGCAAACCGATACATATGACTTCCTTGAGTGTCTAGCCTATAATGGGCAAAGCCAAGAGTCAACAAACTGATAGGATACTCCCACTATGGCTCCTTTGCTGATAGGGACTCCCATTTCAAGTCTTCAACTTGATATAGCTCATATAAAGCTTTAACTACACTATTTCCTTAGTCTTTTCAACACCAAGAATTCCATCCCTCAAAGATGAATTCAACATGGTGTCTCCTACTTTCTCTCTCATCTAGATAATACTAGGAAGGAGTAGGGACACTTTAGAAGAGGTAATTTACACATAAACTCTTTATTTTAGATAATTTACAATTTGTATCATAATTGATACAGAAAGCACTTAGCATTATTCAAACAAGTTCTCACTTAGAATTTAGTCTTTCCACAAGCCATCACTTAGTGTCATTCTCTCTCTTATGATTCTAGAACACTTAGGTAACATTCAAAATGTAACATTTTGCAATATAACCCCTCTTCTTGGGTAAATTGCACTTTACACTCAAACTATCATATAAAGCACACATAGTTTGCAAGTAAACTCAAATTTGAAAATAAACTTCAGAAAGAGTCTTAATTACTTTGTAAAAGATCACAACAAGTTTGTAAGTAACTTACTTAAGCAAAACTTCTAGGGTTAGGCCATAACCTATGTCAAAGATGTTACAATTATCAACCCCTAAAAATAATTTCATCCCCAAAATCTCAAGAGAAAAGAGAAGGGTACTTCCTCCTCATCTCTTCCTCTAGTTCCCATGTGGCTTCTACAATGCCACGGTGATGCCATAGAACTTTCACAAGAACTATGTTTTTCTTCTTCAACTTCTTGACCCCTCTATCAAGAATCATCATAGGACCTTCCACATAGGATATATCATCATTTAATTCAACCTCTACAGGTTGCAACACCATCTCTATCTCAAGATGACACTTTATCAACATAGATACATGAAACAATAGATTTAGTCTATGTAGCTCAGGTGGAAATTCCAACCAATAAGCTACCTTTCCAATCGGTGTTGTTACTAGGTATGGTCCCATAAATCTAGGAGCTAACTTACCCTTCTTCCCAAATCTGATAACATCTTTCCAAGGAGAGACCTTGAGATACACTCTATCTCCAACTTGGAACTCTAAAGGTTTACGATGTTAATCATCATAAGACTTCTGTCTATCTTGTGCAGCCTTCAACTGTTGTTGTATAACTTTAATCTTTTCAGTTGTTTGTTGCACTAACTCAGGACCCAAAAGTTGGTATTCACCTATATCAAACTAGCATAATGGAGATCTAAAACGTCTACTGTATAATGCTTCATATAGTGCCATATCAATACTAGCCTGATAACTATTGCTGTAGGCAAACTCTATTAAGCTCAAGTGTGATTCACAACTTCCTACAAACTGAAGAACACATGCTCGGAGCAAGTCCTCCAAAGTATGTATAGTCCTTGCAGACTGTCCATCTATCTGAGGGTGAAAAGCAGTACTAAAATTCAACTGCATACCTAAAGCTTTATACAGTCGTTCCCAAAAACAACTTGTAAACTGAGGACCTTTATCAGATATAATCGTAGTTGTAACTCCATGCAACTACACTATCTCATCTATGTAGATATGTGCAAATTTCTCAGAAGTATAGGTTGTTTTGATAGGAATAAAATATGTTGTCTTAGTCAACCTATCCACTATCACCCAAATGGAATCATGATTTTTGACTGTCCTTGGTAGACCAACCAAAAAGTCCATCGTCATGTGATCCCATTCCCACTGAGGTATAGGTAAGGGTTGCAATGTTCCTATAAGCTTTTTGTGTTCTAATTTAAAATGCTGACACACCAAACACTACATAACAAACTTAGCTACATCTTATTTCAAACTGGGCCACCAATACATATGTTTTAAGTTATGATACATTTTTGTGCTCCTTGGATGCGTTGCATACATGGATGAGTGAGCTTCTTCCATCACTAACATTCTTAAGTTACTAACATCAGGAACTACCATCCTACCATGGTAACAGACTATCCCATCCTCTGACTCATGGAAACCGTCCTATTTCTCATTGCCAAACTCTGACCTAATCTGATGAATCACAGTATCAGCCTATTGTGCCTCTTTAATCTTTTCATTCAGAGTAGGTTTCACATGCATCTCAGCTAACAAGTTTGCTAACAAAGCTACTTCTAACTATACATTCATTTGTCTCAAAGAGACAAGCATATCCCTCTTACATCACACTAATGAATTCAACTGTGCTTTATCTGTGGGTGGAGACGAGGATTTTCTACTGAGTGTATCTGCCACTACATTGCATTTCCCTTGGTGATAATAAATTTTACAATCATAGTCCCTGATTAATTCCATCTAGCGACATTGTCTCATATTCAACTCATGCTGTGAGAAAATATATTTTAAGTTTTTATGGTTTGTAAAAATCTGACATATTCCCCATAGAGATAATGCCTCCAGATTTTAAAGACATGAGCCACTGCATCTAATTCTAGATCATGTGTTGGATAATTCTCCTCGTGTTATTAAGCTATCGGGAAGAAAAAGAAACTACATGATCACTCTGCATCAACACACAGCCTAGACCATTCTCAAAAGCGTCCCATAAAACAACGTATCCCTTTCCCTGCTCAGGTAACACTAACACAGGTGCACTAGTCAACCTTTCATTCAACATCTAGAAAGAATGTTGACACTTGTCATTCCAGACAAAAGGAACTTCCTTCCTGGTCAATTTGGTTAGGGGTAATGCTACAAAACTGAAATCTTTGATGAACCTTTTGTAGTAACCTACCAAACATAGGAAACTGTGAATCTCAGTTGGTATCTTGGGTTGTTCCCACTCCACAACAGAATCCACTTTTTTAAAATCAACATGAATACCTAAAGCATATATAACGTGTCCAAGAAAAGACACTTCTGACCACCATAATTTGCACTTGCTAAACTTAGCATATAACTTGTGTTGTCTCAACAAAGTCAAGGCTTGACGAAGGTGTTGTTCATGTTGTTGACCATCTCTACTGTATATCAGGATATCGTCTATGAAAACCACTATTAACTGATCAAGGAATGCCTAGAAGATTCTATTCATCAACTCCATGAATGCAACTGGTGTTAGTCCAAATGATATAACTATGAACTTGTAATGGCCATACCTCGTCCTAAATGCTGACTTAGGTATGTCACTCTCCATTATACATAACTGATGATATCTTGACCTTAAATCTATCTTAGAGAACACTGTTGCACCACGCAACTGGTCAAACAGATCATCTATCCTTGACAGAGGATATTTGTTCTTTATAGTCACCTTGTTAAGTTGTCTATAATCTATGCATAGTCTCATAGACCCATCTTTCTTTTTAACAAAAAGAACTGGTGCACCCCATGGTGAAGTACTCGGTAAAATGAAACCTTTATCAAGTAACTCCTATAACTGTTTCTTGAGTTCTTCCATCTCAGCTAGTGCCATCCTGTAAGGTATTTGGGCTATAGGTTGCGTACCCAAAATTGGATTAATCTCAAAATCAATCTCTTGGGTTGGAGGAACATCTGGAAATTTCTCAGGAAACACATCCTCGAATTCCCTATCAACATGAACTTCATAAAGACTAGGACTCTCTGATGTAGTGTCTACCACAGTGCCAAGAATGTGAAGCATCCTTGTCATATCATATTCTCAGATACCATTGTTGTCACTAAATAGGTTGGAAGAATCTTTCTATCCCCCTGAAAGACCCATGTCTTATCACTGTGTGTGAACATATCCTGCTTGGAACCACAATCCAAGACAACCTTATACTTCTCTAGGGTACCCATCCCAAGATTTACATCAAGCTCGTGCATTTCAAGTGGTATAAGATCCACCTGAATGTTGTGTTATGAAAAAGATAGATCACAGGGAGAGCATACCTCCCACAACACTATACAACCAACTAACAAAGTTTCTAACAATAGATTATCCATTCTACAAATAAAAGTTATATTACAGTCATGAACCACTTATCGAGTGATAAAGGAATGTGTAGCACCTGGATCAACCAAAATAGATACGAAACATGATGAAGACATATTAGAATGAAATAATTCCATTTGACCTGTCATGACTCGTGGGTTAACCACTGCCTCCGGTAGATTCATACCATAGAATCTCACTATTGCTTGTTTCCAACCTTGTGCTCTGTTGGTTGGTATAGATGATCCTTCTTGGGATGCTTGCCAACGTCCTCAAGTGCCACTACGAAACTGTTGTCTCTATGAGCCTTGTTGACTCTGCCTCGATGGTTGGGTTACTTCCACGTCCCTAACATGACAATCCTTTATCATATGTCCTATCTGCCTACACCGGTAGCAGACTCTGTCTTCCCACTGTTACCGAGGTGGTCCTGTAACTGACATCGATGCTGAGCTATGACCTCCACTTGGTGGAAAACTATGGCCTCTACCTCAATTGGACGTCCACTACGTCTGAGCACTGAACTGGTGCAATAAACCTTGGTTTCTTAAAACTTCTAGACCTCTTACCCTGGAACTGTGCAGGTACTTTCCTACTGTTCACCTCACATTTCTCCATCACGGACATCTCTATCCACCTAACTGACTCCACAATGGTGGTAAACCTCTCTCTATTTTCTAGAGCAGATACATGTGTGGTTAATTCAGCGTTCAAACCCTTCTCGAAATGTTGAATTCTCTCCTCATCTGTAGTAGCCATGTGCAAACAAAACCACAGAAGCTCCGTAAACTTAGCTTCATACTCGCTAACCTTTATTGGTCCCTATCTAATCTGCTCAAACTATGAAATCTTCTCATCTAGATAAGTCTTAGGAAAGTATCTACTAACAAACTCTCGTCAAAATTCCTGCCATCCGACCTCAACACCAGGTCTTTTCTCTTCTTCAATTGCCCACCAATGGCCAACACTTCCTTTAAGAAGGTATATAGCATGCTTAACTTGATCCGCCTCTGGAATGTCAAGGATCCTAAAGGCTTTGGCTATCTCAGTAAGCCATGAATCTACATCAGCTAGATCAGTTGTACCTGCATATTCAGTGGCTCCTACCCGGTGCAATTTCTCGAAGGTCTTACCATATCCGCGTCCCTCATTGGGAAGTGGTACCCTAGGGGCTAGTGCTGGTATCTGATCAGCCATATGTGTCAACATATTCATTATCTGCCCAAAAAGAGCATGAAAGGCTGGGTTTTCTAGCATAGCTTGGTCATGCTGGGGATTCTCAGGCACTGGTTCTTCTCTAGCTTGATCCCTTGCACCACCTCCTGGTGTAGCAATACTGCTCTCTGCAACATGTTTTTCATGCACTCCATCCATCTTTCAGTTTTACTTCTTCTCATGTATGAGGAGAAGTCACTTTAAGATAAATCAGAGGATACTAGAACAAACTCAACAAACTTAATCCTATGTCTCTGTAGACTCAGAAAACCTTAGGATCTGATTCCAAAACTTTGTGACAACCGGATAACAAATAAAGTTGTCACTAGTAATAATCACGGAATAACCATAAGCAGGAGAATTAACAAAAATCACTAAGAATTAAAACCATTTTGCACATAGATCCTCTTCCAGGAAACTTTTACAGAAAGAACCAAAACCTTATATACATGTGGTTCATATGGTACATACATTATACCATCTCTCCTCGAGGAAAACAAGTACCAGTTTCTTTACTTAAACATATACATCAGCACCATCAAACCTTGAGGAAAACAAACCAAAATATCAAGTCATACAAAAAAAACACTAAGAACTATCTCCCAAGGACCTGAGAGTACAGAGACAACACATAGAACTTCTATCCACAAGTCACGACAGACAATATACTTGACTTGAACTACTACTATTATCCCTACTAATATGGTTCTTCCTCTACAGTCCGATTTCTATTCCCTCATTTGTGTCCACCTAAAAATTGTGGATCCCATGGGGTGAGACTATTGTCCCAACGAGAGATATAACTCTCTGTAAACAATATTAATATTATAGGAAATAGTATAAAAAATGAGCAGAGGATACTTTATGAAATTAGTAGGTATATTTATAGTGTAAAGCAATAACAATGATAAGATAGTTTAGCTATTCATAACAAAATTATGAATAATCTATTTACTTTATAAGGAATCTGAAGAACATGTATAACATCTATCTACTAATATGTATAAAAGTAAAGAAGCATCAACCAATGTTTTTCATATTCGATCCTTAAGCAAATATGCTACACAGCTAATTACAGGTTCACATTCACACTTATGCCCAGAGGAGATGAGGTATACCACTCATGTTGTAACCGAACACGACTACGTTAAGCATTGATACCATACAAGGTTAGTGGCAGAGCCAGCTATCAAGACGTTACATGTCTCAGTCAGTACAAGATAATTGACATGACATCTTATATCAACTGTAATTAGCTATGTCGGGGTATAGCGGCATCTTCACTATAGAGTTATAATAGAAGCATGTACTCTCTTCGGGAGAAGACCACTGAGTTTTCCTGAATTATTTGTCATCAGGTCGACCACTGAGTGATCCCGGTTTAGTTTCATTAGGAATACCACTAAACAATCCTAATTTGGTTGGGGAGTCTACTGAGCACCCCGGTATAATAATTACATATTCAAAAATATGTATACTGAGTTAAACATGTTTCACCATTCAACAAATCTTGACACTGAATGAATCTATGGTCTGGGCAACTACATGACAACATTTAACTTGACTAATTAAGTGCATTCCATTATCTTTTAGCATCAATCAAGTTACAAACAAGAATTGTATCAAATTCTACAAAGAAATTTATAATATGTTTATCAAGTACTTTCATGATTCTTTGGAACACATATAACACTTAGGATCTCAATTTTTTATCATTATCATGCATGGGTATTCAAACCCTTAATTCATCACAAAGTATTGTCACCACTAAGTAGGTAACCATTACATCTAGGTAATCTGACCAAAGTATTAAATTCACATAGTTCACAAAGCTTATTGAATCGATATCATATAAACAACATAGCTCTTACTTAGCTATGATCCTTATCTTATGATACTTGCATGCTTATTATATCATGCTAACAACAATATTATATACATGTCATAATCATGTAATGCAAAAGAAACACATTCTTCCCATTAATTAGCGTTAGGGTTTCCCTTCATCAACCAATTAGGGTTTCAAATCATCTCATCACCCACTCTTAGAGTTACGATTTATCTTTATTAACATATTAGGGTTTCAATGTCACATAATAGAGGATTAAACCCTAATTCATATTCCATTCATTATATGAGTATCAACATATACTTATCACATGGTCGATATTCAATATAAGTTTCTATCTCATCCTTGCTAGGATGTTAATTGGACCGCACCTTTATCAAATTAACTCAATTCTTCCTTTTGAGGTTCATTAGTTCACCATTATCAAATTTTAATAAACTCGTTACCTTTTAATGTTGAATTTAATCTAAAACGCAACATATATCACTTAGTAAAATACATTGGGTCGAAGCATACCAACCATATCGGGCATCATGGTGTATATATGCTATCATATTGTGTTTGAGAAATAATTTTCACATCATATTGTGTACCCATATCGTGCATGTGGTGAAACCACATCATCATATCGTGTTTAGGGTGTATACCCCAACACCATATCGTGTATCCATCTCGGGTTAGATATCACTTAATTTTTATCATCTCAAGATAACCTCATATCGTGTATGAGCTAGATGGTTAACCTCTTATCGGGTATATGAGTATACTTACTGCCATATTGTGCACAAGGTGGCACCATATTGTGTATGGGGTTCATGCCTTATAATGGTATCATTTTAGTAGTCAATATACCATGCCATATCGGTTTACCATGTCGAGTTCTCATATCGGGTTCCTATATTGGATCTTCATATCGTGTTAGCATATTGGCTAACATATGGAGCTAGTATATCGAGCAAACAAATATGCTCATATTATTTCATTCCATTCCAAGAATCAGTTATATCATATTATTGAATAACAAACTAAGTATCTAGTTGAGTTTTTCAACCCATCACAAAGTGATAGGCTGTATCGGGTTTAGAATCATATCAGATTTCTCGTCCTCAACTAGGGTTTTCAACTTCATATCAGTTAGGGGTACCATATCATGTGTTAACCTTGTATCATATATAAGGTGTAATTAGCTACCTCCCATATCATTCATAAGACAAGCCTCATATCGTTCATGAGGTATCACCCACTTCTATACCGGGTTACCAATTATCTTGGGTTCCATATCGGTTTTAAGGTACTTCAACCCCATATCGGGTTGTACCATGATGATGTCATCATCATCAACCTCAAGACCTTTGCCTTTCTATTTTAGTTCATGGACAACCGTTGTAACATCTTATTGGAACTCATAGATATATCAATTAAAAAAAAGAATTCAAAATTGAAAGTAATCAACAAGTTCAACAATATTGAGAGTGCATAATAACATAGTTGGGTTTAAGTTATATAACCTGCCTCTAAAGAAACTTCCAAGCTTCAAAGTCCAGCTCTTCACATCCTCAAGGTTGAAGATGAGCTAATTCAAGTCCAAGGCTTGAGCTCATAAGAACTTGCACGATATCTTCCCTCTTGTGGTCGATATCCCTCTCTGTGGCCGATATCACCTTACTAGGTCGATATCCTTTCTCTTTGGCCGATATCAAAGCTCTAGGATCAAATCTCTTTCAATTTAGATGATACTAGAGTTATATGCATGATATCTAAGAGAAGGATGATGACAAGATCTGAAAATTCTACAAATAGGTTAAGGGAAGGGTATTTATACTTGTGTTTTATGAAAAGAAGTGTAAGAGGTGTCATTACCTTAAGCTACTAAGTGTCCCATGGCCAAGCATGGATTGACACATGTATTTGAATGCATCCCATCTTTATCTTTCCATTCAAAATAAAAGCTCAAGGATAATGCAAAGGATAGGGGTCGTCCCTTTGGTTATCTTCTAGGGCAAGTTACTTCCACTTATATTATTATTATATTCAACACAACCTTTTCCAAAAGAAAGTTGCAAACCATTACATATGACTTCCTTGAGTGTCTAGCCCATCATGGGAAAATCCAAGAGTCAAAAAACTGATAGGAGACTCCCTCTATGGCTCCTTGGCCGATGGGGACTCCAATTTCATGTCTTCAACTTGATATAGCTCATATAAAGCTTAACTACACTATTTCCTTAGTCTTTTCATCACTAAGAATTTCATCCCTCAAAGATTTATTCAACATGGTGTATCCTTCTTTCTCTCTTCTCTAGATAATACTAGGAAGGAGTAGGGACACTCTAGAAGGGGTAATTTACACATCAACCCTCTATTTTAGATAATTTACAATTTGTATCATAGTTGATACACAAAGCACTTAGCATTATTCAAACAAGTTCTTACTTAGAATTTAGGCTTTCCACAAGCCATCACTTATATCGTTCTCTCTCTTATGATGCTTGAACACTTAGAGTACATTCAACATGTAACATTTTGCAATATAACCCCTTTTCTTGGGTAAATTTCACTTTACACTCAAACTATCATATAAATCACACATAGTTTGCAAGTAAGCTCAAATTAGAAAATAAACTTCACAAAGAGTCTTAATTACTTTTCAAAAGATTAGAACAAGTTTTTAAGTAACTTACTTAAGAAAAAATTCAAGGGTTAGGCCATATCCCAGGTCAGGGATGTTACAATTATCAACCCCTAGAAAGGATTTTGTCCCCGAAATCTCAAGAGAAAAGATATGGGTACTTACTCCTCTCTTCCTCTAGTTCCCATGTGGCTTCTTCAACGCCACAATGATGCCAGAGAACTTTCACAAGAACTATGTATTTCTTCAACTTCTTGACCCCTCTGTTAAGAATCATCATAGGACCTTCCACATAGGATATATCATCATTTAATTCAACCTCTACAGGTTGCAACACAATCTCTGTCTCGAGATGACACTTTCTTAGCATAGATAAATGAAAAATTAGATGTAGTCCATGAAGCTCAGGTGGAAATTCCAACCTATAAGATACCTTTCCAATCTGTGTTGTTACTGGGTAAGGTCCCACAAATCTAGGAGCTAATTTACCCTTCTTCCCAAATCTAAGAACACCTTGCCAAGGAGAGACCTTGAGATACACTTTGTCTCCAACTTGTAACTCTAAGGGTTTACGACATTTATCAGCATAAGACTTATGTCTGTCTTGTGCAATATTCAACTGTTGTTGTATAACTTTAATCTTTTCACCTGTTTGTTGCACTAACTTAGGACCCAGAAGTTGGTATTCTCCTGTCTCAAACCATCATAACAGAGATCTGCAACCTCTACCGTATAATGCTTCATATGATGCCATATCAATACTAGCCTGATAACTATTGTTGTAGGCAAACTCTATTAAGCTCAAGTGTAATTCCCAACTTCCTACAAACAGAAGAACACATGTTGGGAGCAAGTCCTCCAAAGTCTGTATAGTCCTAGAAGACTGTCCATCTATCTGAGGGTGCAAAGTTGTACTAAACTTCAACTGTGTACTGAAATCTTTATATAGTAATTTCCAAAAATGACTCGTAAACTGAGGACCTCTATCAGCTATAATTGTATTTGAATTATGTGCAACCACACTATCTCATCTACATAGATCTGCTGAAGTTTCTCAATAGTATAGGTTGTTTTGACAGGAAGAATATGTGTTGTCTTAATCAACCTATCCACTATCACTCAAATGGAATCATGACTTTTGGCTCTTCTAGGTAGACCAACCACAAAGTCCATTGTCACATGATCCGATTTCCACTGAGGTATAGGTAAGGGTTGCAATGTTACTATAGGCTTCTGGTGTTCTACTTTAACCTGCTGAAACACCAGACACTGCATAACAAACTTAGCTACATTTTTCTTCAAAATGGGCCACCAATACATATCTTTTAAGTTATGATACATGTTAGTGCTCCCTAGATGCATTGCATATAGGGATGAGTGAGCTTCTTCCATCACTAACTTTCTTAAGTTACTAACATCAGGAACTACCATCCTACCATGGTAACAGACTATCCCATCCTCTGACTCATGGAAACCATCATGTTTCTCATTATCCAACTCTGACCAAATCTGCTGAATCACAGTATCAGCCTAATGTGCCTCTTTAATATCTTCTTTTAGAGTAGGTTTCACATGCATCTCGGCTAAAAATCCTACTAAGAAAGATACTTCTAACTGCACATTCATTTGTCCTAAAGAGACAAGCATGTCCAACTTACAACACACTAAAGAATTCAATTGTACTTTATCTGTGGGTGGAGAGCAGGATTTTCTACTGAGTGCACCTGCCACTACATTGGCTTTCCTTGGGTGATAATTAATTGTACAATCCTAATCCTTGATTAATTCCATCCAGTGACATTGTCTCATATACAACTTGTGATGTGAGAAAATGTATTTTAACTTTTTATGGTCTGTGAAAATATGACATGTTTCCCCATAGAGATAAAGCCTCCAGATTTTCAACACCTAAACCACTACATCTAATTCTAGATCGTGTGTCAGATAATTCTCCTTGTGTTTCTTAAGCTGTCGGGAACCAAAAGAAACTACATGATCACTCTACATCAAAACACATCCTAGATCATTCTTAGAAGTGTCACAGAAAACAATGTATCCCTTTCCCTGCTCAGGTAAAACTAACACAGGTGCACTAGTCAACCTTTATTTCAACAACTGGAAAGAATGCTGACACTTGTCATTCTAGACAAAATGAACTTCCTTCCTAGTCAACCTGGTTAGGGGTAATGCTATAGAACTAAAATCTTTGATGAAGCTTCTATAGTAACCTGTCAAAACCTAGGAAACTATGAATCTCAGTCGATGTCTTTTGTTGTTCCCACTCCACAATAGACTTTACTTTCGTAGGATCAACACGAATACCTGAAGCAGATATAATGTGTCCAAGAAAATACACTTCTGACAAACAAAATTTGCACTTGCTAAATTAGCATATAACTTGGGTTGTCTCAACAAAATCAAGGCTTGATGAAGGTGTTGTTCATGTTGTTGACCATCTCTATTGTATATCGGGATATTGTCTATGAAAACCACTATGAACTGATCTAGGAATGGCTGGAAGATTCTATTCATGAACTCCATGAATGTAATTGGTGCATTAGTTAGTCTAAATGACATAACTACAAACTCATAATGACCATACCTCATCCTAAAGGCTCACTTAGGTATCTCAATCTCCTTGATACGTAACTGATGATATCTTGACCTTATATCTATCTTAGATAACATTGTTGCACCATGCAACTGGTCAAACAGCTCATCTATCCTTGGTATAGGATATTTGTTTTGTATAGTCACATTGTTAAGCTGTCTATAATCTATGCAAAGTCTCATATACCCATCTTTCTTTTTAACAAAAAGAATTGGATCACCCCATGGTGAAGTACTCGGTCGAATGAAACCTTTCTCAAGTAACACATTGAAACGATTTTACCAAGCTTATAATGCAAGTGCACGCGTCAATGTAGTACAGGCCCTTGTGAGGCCCGAGTTGAACTCAGGGACACTAAATTATCGGTAGACTACTACTAACTACTCGCAATCAGCTAGACCAAATACAAGGTTATGAGAGTTGTTTTAAAAAATAAAAGCAAATAAAATAAAACTAGGAAATCGATTAAAGGTTTAGTTTAATCAATTCAAATGGAGATCTTTAGGATTGCAGTTTCACCACGAGTTTTCATTGTATGAATTTCCATATAGTTACTCAGGTTCATCTCTCAATCCGGGTAGTGGCCTGTAGTCAGAATTGTCCACTGTCGTGGTACAATTCACTACCTAAATCTAGGTTGGTTCCACCGTCATAGTAACCTATACCCTAAACTAGGTGCATTAGAATCGACCTATGGGTTTCCACCATTAACCTTACAACACCTTGTTCAAGGGATTTGTTAATTAATGTGAATTTCGTCTCTTTTCAACCGTTAATTCTTCTTTTAAAGTAATTAAAGGCATTCGACTATCATTATGGTGATCAAGCATAACAATATAATTGAGAAAATGAAATCATACCACGGATTTAAGAGATAAATTATGAATTACTATGATAAAAATGTCATACAATGCTTCCCCGGGCTACTCCCGGTCCTAAAGATAAAGGGGATTAGCCCGGCATGTTCATCTCAGAGCAAAACATGATTGAGAAAAGGGGAAACATGGAGAAAAAACGTGAATAAGTAATGAAACCCCTGAACGGAGAAGATCTAAGCATTCCTCGGCGTAGAATACACGATCTACAGCCTTTCGGCACTGGAAAACGTCTTCTTCGGCTTACGGAATGGTTGGGGCATGCTTCTGGGCTCCGTTCTTCTCTACACACCTTCTCAGGACGTGTGCAACAGCTAATGACGTGATGGTCTACTCTTGGCCGCCGTCATTAGGTATAATCACCGAGTTAGGTTGCAAAAATATCACAGCCGTCAGATTTGGGTCGATCTTAAACAAACTTTAATCTGACGGTGTCGATACCATCGACGCGGGTCGATGGTATCTACACCCTTAAGCGTCGGTTTTATCACTTTTCCGTCGTTGAAACTCCATGTGTCGATAGTATCAACTTTGAGGTCGATAGTATCAACTGACTGGTTGCCATCAACCTGATGGAATGTCGCTACCATCGACTTCCCTGTCGATGGTATCGACTCTGCACTGCTCCTTGCGGCTGGCTGCCTGTGGCTGTGTCGATAGTATCGACTGCCGTCGATGGTATCGACAACTGTAGATATGTGTTTTTCCTGAAATTGCAAAACAAAACCACATAAGCGGAGATAAAACCTATTATTGGAATCATTTATGCTCAAAACAATAAAATAAGAGAGATTTGACACTAAGAAGGATCATAGACTAAAGTAAATGAATTATGCAATATTAACCACCAAAATGACCAATAAACGCATAAAACACAAGTAAAACAAGTCTATAAATGCGAGTCAAAATCATCGCATCAAACTCCCCTAAGCTTGAACATTGCTCATCCTCGGGCAACTAAACTTTAGAATAGAATTGCGAGGGTCAACTAAAGAACAGATTATCACAACAAACATCATCATATGATCCCCGCCAGACATTCACATCCCGGCCCTCACTAACCAGAAAATGATAATTACCCTAAAGGCGACAATAATCATCCATAAAAGATATATACCTCAAAATAGATGAACACTATCATATAAGGCAGTTAGCATAATAAAATTCTCCGGTCCAGACTCAGTGCATCTTGTGATCTCCTATCTACGTTGCTCGCCCTAACTACCATCTACATGGAAGTAACTCTCCTAGTCTTAATGAGTGAGGAGAAAATCACGATGGCCTACCAATTCGAGAAACGGGTGGATGGAATGGGTGGCTCATGGAAGAAATGGAAGCATTATACGGTTTTAACATGCACAAAGTAAAAATGACCTAAATGATGCATATGCACGTGAAAATGCCCTAATGCCTATATTTGGGTGGAATGATGCATGCACTATCATTCTGTCTCAAGGTGAGATGGAATATCTAAGAAACAACATCATGCTTATTCTTCTTAGGATGAAGTGAGAACATGTTCCTTTCTCCCTCTCATTACTACTTACTTCTCAATTCACTTTTTTTTTCTTTCTTATTATTTTTTTTTCAAGCCCTTATTTTCATAGCTGACAACGAATTGTTTGTCGGCTCACTTATTGTTGCATAACTTATACATTTGAAGCATTCAAAAGGTATGGAACAAGTTCATCACCCTTAATGTTTCAGAAGACATAAGATGCATGATGTACTATATGCACAAAAATGTGAATGCAGCTACAATGATAATTATGCAACTAAATGACACACACCTAAGGATAATGTGCATGTATAACTTATCTATTTTTTATTTTCATGCCAAATATGTGAAAATAGTTGCAATGCAAGACCTATCTACATGGAATGCAATCAAAGAGATTAAAACTGTAATGTACTTCCAGTTCTTAAGGTGGATTATGAAAACAATGGGGTGGATAGATCACAAGACTAACTGACTGAACCTTTGGAAATTATTATGTGTCCCTCCTTACTGACCTGTGTAGTAATTAAGAGGGTTTTCTCTCCTTATTTCAAATTAAGGACTCATTATCAAATGGTCAGTTTAGGCTCAAACAACCAATTCCGTCCACTTTTCATGAATCATAAGAATGTACAGTTGTGATTTCATGTTTTAGAGTTGGCAAACCCAATCATTTCCTTAAGTTATGTGCTCAAAGTTGAACAACACCAGCTTGTAAAAACACTAATTTTTTTTTAATTTGCCCCTAATTCCCATGTACAAGCAAAGAGATGACACAAGACCTTAGACATCCACAATTACACTAGATAGAGTGTGGATCCTATAAAAAAACTAAGAACTACAAGATATAAATGACAAAATACAAAACAATAAAAACTAAAAACTAGGAAAAACAAAGGATAGAAACTGTTCCAACTCCCCCCTAAGCTTGAATTCAACTATGGCCTCATAGTCAAAAACAACCTTAAAAGGTGGAACAGTGATACCGATCATTCTTCAGGAGGAGGCGGGTACTGCGGAGCCGTGGGGTCCCAAGATGGGTATTGCCCCTGGAAGTTTGGATCGTACTGGGGCATTGGCGGAGGTTGTGGATACCCCCCCAAAATAATCATGGCTCCAGTAATGATTGTAGAAGGGCTACTACTGCATCTCCATCCTATGCAACCTATCGTCGATGTGTTGTTGGTTGTCGAGGAGGAGGCACTCATTCTCAAAAATAGCCCTCTGGTTATTTAACAGCCAGTTCGTTGTATCCTGAATATCGGGGTAAGAAGTTGTATGCTGCAGTTGGGTGTGTTGTATCTCTTGCAGCATTGTATACATCCCCTGCATGGAGTAGACATCCTCTCCTTGATGAGAGGGTTGTGGTGGCGGAGGCTGTGAAGATGAAGATGCACCCGGATGCATGCGGGGACGCTTCTGGGGTACTACTCGTACCCGAAGAGGAGTGAAAGATTCCTCTTCCTCTTCATGCTCATCACCATCATTATCATTGTCGTCATTGCCTCCGTCTTCATCTGAGTCATCAATGGCTATGATGGGCCATCGGAAATGCTGAGTGCCCTCAATGTTGAAGACGGGGTCGGGAAGCGAACACTCTTGATAAGCATGATTAACATGGCAATGTGCATATGCCAAGCCATCACGAAGCAGGATGAGGTTGGAGCGATGCAGATGTTGGAGGTTGACCTTGCTCCTGTTAGAGAGAGGAGTAAGTTGGGAGAAATCTAACCCAAGATAGACGGCCAATTGTGTAATTAGCCCTCCAAAATGGATAGAAGATTTCCTCGTACTCCTTTTCACGGCCACCACGCACGTCAAGAAGAACGCACCCCAATTGCACTCCTCGCGCTTCAGCAGTTTGTGTAGGAAGAACAAATCCATCTCTTGGAATTTGCTAAGAGACAGGTCGCCACGAGCGAACAGTGTGGCGCAGAGCATGCGGTGAAGAATCTACACAAACAAATGCTCGAAGTCGGCTACTGTAGCATTGTGGTAGCTCACGGATTTGCTCAGAGGCGCAGTCACCAGCTGGGCGAAGATATCATCGTAGTCCGTCCTGTTATCTGGCCTCCGGTGCTGGTAAGCGTCATGATACCAGTTGTACACCGAATTGAACTGGGCAAGGGTAATGGTGTAGTTGTTGTTGAAGAGTATGAACGACACCCTCCCTTTCTTCCACTCTCTGTCGGTGGCGATCATGTCATTGGGCACCACATTGATATCGAATGTTGCCATGAACTCCGCCATGAGTTCCTTGTAAATCGGCCACTCGCCGAAAAATGTATGGCCCTCGGCGTAGTATTGGACTTCATCTGGAGTCCTGTTAGTTTGGTGCACCTGACCTTGGAGAACATAATTGAGATTAGCCTTGAAACCAAGGTAGCGAACCATGTCTCGGTTGACATAGCGGGTCAGCTCAATCTTGCGCTTCATCAGTTCCTCGTAGACCTTTCGGACCTCCATGGAAGGATGGACAATCCTCATACGAGGGATCGATGCAGTAGGTGTAGGGATGAACTCGGGGATCTCCATAGGATCTGCCCATGAAGAAGATGCACCGGATGTACGCACCATCGTCACCGAGAAAGAAGGAATAGAATATGGAGCTTGGTGAAGGTTGGAGAAGACAATCTCCGCTTGGTGAAGGCTCGGGGAAGATCGCGCTCCTTGGATGCTCGTAGCTGGGCTCCGATCGCACAACAAGATGCACGACACAAGTGCAGGGCAAAGGCTCTGAAGGTGTGACGTCATATGACAACCATCCCTCTCTTTTATAACTGAGGTTGGAGCTACTGTGCACCCGTCGATACCATCGACCTGAGTCAATGGTATCGACACCTGTAGCACAATCCGGTCTTCCGCTAGTATCGACGGTTTTCGATAGCCTCATGTGGGGGCCCAGATCATTGATGTATCGATACCATCGACGGGTGTCGATGGTATCGACCCATCCCACAGATCGATTCTCTTGATGTAGCGATCGTCGTTGATTTCCTCTCATAGATCGGTGACATGTCGTGTCGATACCATCGACGCAAGTTGATAGTATCGACTCTGCTTAGGGCACACACCCTCGCAAGGCCTGGCCGCCGCTTTGTGACTGTAACCAGGTCGATACCATCGACTGGCCCGTTGATGGTATCGACTTCACTGAGACAAATTTCTTCTGAATATCTCCAGAGATCTCGCGAGTATCGACAGCCATGTCGATACTATCGACCTCATTTTTGCGATCAACCTGATGGTGGGTCGATACCATTGACGGGGCCATCGATAGTATCGACCCAGAAAAATTTTTGCAGCCGCCTAATTGTGCCCCTGTCGTTACCATCAACACAAGGGTCGATAGTATTGACCCTGCCTCAGTCCTGCACATTGAACAAACAATCAAGGTATCTTTTTTACACTAAAAACAAAATCGAATCAAACTAACTTACAAATGTAAAAGAAACTAAATGAAAATAGCAATGGTTGGGTTGCCTCCCAACAAGCGCCCTTATTTAACGTCTTATACTAGACGAAATCGAGCTCCTCAGCTTGGGGCTTTCGAGAGTGTTCCTTGGGGATCACTCGACAGTTTGAACTCAACTCGATCCTGGCCAATCCCCAATGTCAAAATACCTCTCCCAATGGCAGTGACAACATCTGCTATCACTTGAAATGACCTTCCTAAGAGCATTTCACAACCTTTGAGTTTCAGCATATCCATAACAATGAAATCCACCGAAAAGATAAAACTATCTACTTTGATAAGTACATCCTCACACACTCTATATGGCTTCATAATGGACCCATCTTCCAACTCAATAGTCGCAATAGATTTCTTTAATTTCTTCAACCCAAGCTTTTGAAATGTGGACAGTGGCATAAGATTAATGCTAGCACCTGAATTACACTGTGCTTGTTGAAAATGTTGACCACCTATAGAACATGGAATGTAGAAGCCTCTTGGGTCTTTCCTCTTCTGTGGTAAACTCCCATGGATAATTGAGCTCACCACCTCATTCACCCGGCAAACATCTGTGTCTTTGATCCACCTCTTCTTGGTGATGATTTCCTTAATAAACTGCCTGTATGCTGGAATATGCTCTATCATTTCCACTAATAGAATATTAATATGGAGTTTCCTGAACATCTCCAAGAACTTCCTGTAATGTTGATGCTCTTTCTTCGGCCTCAGACCATCGGGAGAAAATGATACTGTCTCATTTAGACGCTTATGAGGGGGCACATATGGGCTTCTCGGGGTCTCCTCCCCTAAGCTTGCTTCAATGTCACCCTCTGGCGTAGACTTTTGCACATTGTTTTCAATAGGTATAACTTGTGGTTGCACATATTTCTCATCAGTGACTGTAGCTTCACCATGACGCATGGCCTTCACCTACTCTTCTTGCCTAGGTGCGGGCTCAATGTGCTCTTGACGGGTTTTTCAGAATGGACAATATCCGCCTGGTAGTCCATAATGACTCTGAGGATACTGTATTTTTGGTATAGCCTCCGTATCAAAAATCATTTTGCTTTTGTCCTGGACCTCTACCATCGGGGGCCCTGCTTCAGTAATCACATATATGTACTTTAATTGATGATGTACTTGACCAACATCTGCACTCCCAACCTGTCTTTGTTGGTTGGCATGATTCATGGCTGCCACTTCATTGGAAATCTAGGTCACAATCATTTCTAGTGCCCTCATTTGTGCTCCATGGCTTTGCAATGTTTGCCCAAATTTAGTCAAGATCTCACCCTGAGACTGCAGCTGCTTACTAAACATGCTCATCATCTCCTGATTTTGTTGCACCACTTGACTAAGCAACGCGGTGCTTTTATCTTCTGTCGTTGACTGTGGATTTGCATCTGGATCTTGTAAGAAGTTGTTTGGATCTTTCCACGAGAATTTTCTATCCTTCCTCCAAGCATAATCATTATTTCTATAGCCCTGTTGTTGCATAAATTTGGCCTGGGCTTCCTCCTCGGATTTTGTATCCTCTTTGGCAAGCAATTTCTTGGCTAGAAGGTCGAATTTATCATTTAGCTCCTTGATGGCCCTGGACTCACCTGCAACTTTCACTTGTTCTGGTGCATCCCTGTCACCCCAAGATTGGTTCTTTGCCATGTTTTTCATAATCTCCCAACACCTAGTGTCAGTGTTGTTTAAGAAGAAACCTGAACCTGTGGAGTCTAAGTTACTTCTATCATGCTCGGAAAGAGCAAAATAGAAGATTTTTACCTGCTTCTCCTTGTCCAACCCATGATGCGGGCACCTCCTTAGCATGATATGAAACCGTTCCCAGGTCTCGGAGTAAGTCTCTCCTACTTTTTGACTAAAATTATGAATTTTTTTGATCATATCATTTGTCTTCTCGGGCGGAAAGAATCTTTCAAAGAACACTTCCACCATGTGGTTCCATGATTCCACATATTCATCGTCGAGATTATGTAGCCATTCTCATGCATTTCCCACCAAAAAGCTGGGAAACTGCTTCTAGTACAACGTCTCCTGTGGAAACCTATCTATCTTGATCAAATCACTGTTCTCCACGAACTGGCTTATATGAGTCACCGGATCTTCATTTTTAAACCCGTGAAATGCATTTGATTGACCAAATTTATTAATACATGATCAATTTTATAAGTTGGAATATTGATCGCCTACATCTTTATTGGCCCCTTTGAAGCAGATGAGGAAGAAGCTTTTATCTTCTCCCATATCGTCTGCTCTTCTGCCATGGCTTCTTGTTCTGAGTCGGAATCTATTTCATCTGGTTGGTCTTGAATATAGTTCTCCTCATCGTCTGGTCCCGGCAGTGGAACCTCTAGTGATTGCTACGTGTAGTCGGTGCTACGCGTCCTCACCATGCACTAGTACCTGCAAGATGATAATTTCAGTTCAGTGTAGTGCTAGACGATTACAATAATATGAAAGATAAAACTATGAATTTCTGAAGTGATAATAAAATAATAAAATAAAAATGTGGCCTAGAATGTCCGCTTGCAGCACTCGTAGTGCCGACAACTG
The DNA here is from genome assembly GCA_963693085.1 of Alisma plantago-aquatica. Lineage (NCBI taxonomy): Eukaryota > Viridiplantae > Streptophyta > Magnoliopsida > Alismatales > Alismataceae > Alisma > Alisma plantago-aquatica. The sequence continues at coordinate 1,442,431,865 of OY856412.1, forward strand.
TCGTGTCCCCGACAATGGTGCCAAAAACTTGGCACGATTTTACCGTACTTAGAATGCAAGTGCACGCGTCAATGTAGTACAGGCCCTTGTGAGGCTTGAGTCGAACTCAGGGACAATAAATTATCGGTAGACTACTACTAACTACTCGCAATCAGCTAGACCAAATAAAAGGTTATGAGAGTTGTTTTAAAAAATAAAAGAAAATAAAATAAAACAAGGCAATCGATTAAAGGTTTAGTTTAATCAATTCAAATGGAGATCTTTAGGATTGCAGTTTCACCGCGGGTTTTCATTGTATGAATTTCCATATAGTTACTCAGGTTCATCTCTCAATCCGGGTAGTGGCCTGTAGTCATAATTGTCCACCGTCGTGGTACAATTCACTACCTAAGTCTAGGTCAGTTCCACTGTCGTAGTAACCTATACCCTAAACTAGGTGCATTTGAATCGACCTCTGGGTTTCCACCAATAACCTTACATCACCTTGTCCAAAGGATTTTTTAATTAATGTGAATTTCGTCTCTTTTCAACTGTTAATTCTTCTTTCAAATTAATTAAAGGCATTAGACTATTATTATGGTGACCAAGCATAACAATATAATTGAGAAAATGAAATCATACCACGGATTTGAGAGATAAATGATGAATTACTATGATAAAAATGTCATCCAATGCTTCCCCGGGCTACTCTCGGTCCTAAAGATAAAGGGGATTAGCCCCGCATGTTCATCTCAGAGCAAAACATGGTTGAGAAAAGGGAAACATGGAGAAAAAAATGTGAATAAGTAATGAAACCCATAAACGGAGAAGATCCAAGCATTCCTCGGTGTAGAATACGCGATCTACAGCCTTTCGGAGGTGGAAAACGTCTTCTTCGGCTTCTGGAACAGCTGGGTCGTGCTTCTGGGCTCCATTCTTCTCTCCACACCTTCTCGGGACATGTGCAGCGGCTAATGACGTGATGGTCTACTCTTGGCCGCCGTCATTAGGTATAATCACCGAGTTAGGTTGCAAAAATATCACAACCGTCAGATTTGGGTCGATCTGAAACAAACTTTAATCTGACGGCGTCGATACCATCGACGCGGGTCGATGGTATCGACCCCTCTCGATATCGGCAAGCTTTCTTTTCTTTTCTTCATTGCGCCTGATGCTGACTCGATACCATCGACGCGGGTCGATGGTATCGACACCCTTAGGCGTCAGTTTTATCCCTTTTCTGTCGTTGAAACTCCACGTGTCGATAGTATCGACTTTGAGGTGGATAGTATCGACTGACTGGTCGCCAGCAACCTGATGGAACGTCGCTACAATTGACTTCCCTATCGATGGTATCGACTCTACACTGCTCCTTATGGCTGGCTGCCTGTGGCTGTGTCGATAGTATCGACTACCGTAGATGGTATCGACAGCTGCATATATGTGTTTTTCCTGAAATTGCAAAACAAAACCACATAAGCCGAGATAAAACCTATTATTGTAATCATTTATGCTCAAAACAATAAAATAAGAGAGATTTGACACTAAGAAGGATCATAGACTAAAGTAAATGAATTATGCAATATTAACCACCAAAATGACCAATAAATGCTTAAAACACAAGTAAAACAAATCTATAAATGCGACTCAAAATCATCGCATCACGCCTATAACTATTTCTTGAGTTCTACCATCTCAGCTGGCACCATCCTATAAGGTGTTTGGGCTATAGGTTGCATACCAGAAATTATATTAATCTCAAAATCAATCTCTTGGGGTGGAGGAACATCTGTAAATTCCTAAAGAAACACATCCTCAAAACCTGACAATAGGAACTTCAAACAGACTAGGACTCTCTCTCTAGTGTCTACCACATGTGCAAAATGTGAAGCATCCTTGTTGTATCAGCTTCTCAGCTACCATTGTTGTCACTAGATAGGTTGGAAGAATCTTTTTGTCCCCCTGAAAGACCCATGTCTTATCACTGTGTGTGAACATAGCATGCTTGGAACCACAATCCAAGACAACATTATACTTCTCTAGAGTATCCATCCCAAGAATTACATCAAACTTGTGCATTTCAAGTGGTATAAGATCCACTTGAATGTTGTATTCTAAAAAAGAAAGATCACAGGGAGAGCATGCCTCCCGCAACACTGTAGACCCGACTAATGGAGTTTGTAAAAACAGATTATCCATTATACGAATGATAGCTATATTACATACATGAATCACTTCTCTAGTGATAAAGGAATGTGTATCACCTGGATCAATCAAAACAGATATGAAATAGAATGAAGACATATCAGAATGAAATAATTCCATCTGACATGTCACGTTTTGTGGGTTAACCACTTCCTCTGGCTGATTCATAGCATAGAATCTCATTGTTGCCTATTGCCGACCCTGTGCTCTGTTGGCTGGTGTGGATGATCCTTCTTGGGATGCTTTCCCATGTCCTCAAGTTCCACTACTAAACTGTTGTCTCTATGAGTCTTGTTGACTCTACCTCAGTGTTTGGGTTACTTCCACATTCCTAACTGAACAATCCTTTATCATATGTCATGTCTACCTACACCTGTAGAAGACTTTGTCTTCCCACTGCAACCTAGGTGGTCCGGTCACTGACATCGATGTTGAGTTATGAGTTCCACTTGGTGGTTAGTCTGGATTGGGATTCTATAGTCTAGATTGGGTTAGTCAGTAGATCTAGATTGGGGTAGTCTGGATATAGTTTGATTATATTTGGTAACCTCGTCTGATTCTGGTCAGCTGGTCTGGTTTGAGTCAGGTTTCAGTCTGATTCTGTTTGGCTACCAGTCTGGATTCAGTCTAATTTTGTTTTACAACCTATTCAGTATCTGCTTATTCTGTCATGTTGTTACATAACTCTTTTAACAATTACAAAATATGTAGAACTATTCTACGACTATAATACAAGTATAAAATTTATAAAAAAATTATTTGCATACATAATATGGGTGATATTGTTTTGTTGTTTAGTAAATTGAATATTAGATTAGTATCCTCCTTTTATATGTTTATTTTAAATAAATTTAACTTTAGAATTGTTTCCATGGCATGTTCATTTTGTATGTATGTATATAGTTGTGCATATTCAATATATTAAATGGTAACTGACAAGATAATTTTAATTCACAAAATAGAACATTAATTACACAGAAGTAGCATAACAGTTTGAAAAAGAACATGTACATATGTTAGGTACACATAATTATTCATAAAATTTCCATAATTGTTCATAATAAAGCATATGACAGACTACAGTTGATAACGTTTCAATTTGAACTTAAACAATGCCCAAAAAATCTGACAAGAAAATATTTAGGTCCTGAGAAAATGCATCATGAACCAAGGGAGAGCGGACAAAAAATGTGTTGTTGTTTTTGTCATTGGTAAGGTATTCAACAACTCCTGGTGGATAGGTGCGACGAGTAGTCACAAAGTTCTGCTGAACCGTGTGTTGCACAGCCAACGATGGGGGAGGCAATAAATCTCCCAAAATGAAAAGATTCTCTCTTACAAACTCTCTCCTAAGGTGATTCTAGCACAGTTGCACCTCGCTCAAAGAAATGCAAGGCCCCCCTATTATGTTGCAAAATTCACACCACACCTCCTTCCAAGCCTGTGTAGTATATACTCCATTTACACATCTCCCCATGTCATATTGGGTTCTCATCAAACCTTTGAGAACCATATCAAGCATTGTACACCATATGACAGAAGCCATGGTGTGTTGTACAACCATATTATAGACCATATTATAGATTTCTGTAAGTGATATATTGCAATAGTAAGGCTTTATTTTTGTATGTGAAGCTAATATGATAATTGAAATATAGATATTTAATGTGCATATAACAAAGGGCCTCGTAAGTAGTGAAGCCATAAATGAACAACATTGTGATTAAGTAAGAGCGTACATGTAGTAGCAAGCATACACGCAATTAAAAAGAACATAAATTTAAATGTAAACATGGACATTGTTCTGATGGTTTTCATTCATTGCCTGCAACACCTACTCCTGCAACAACATTGTTGATGTTTTCATCACTCATCACATTTTCTAGGCCTAATGCATTTCTAGGCATCCAATCATACAAAAGGAATCCATTTTGTCTGATAAATTACTTCCTTATGTTTTTCCAACGGGTTTTTAGCTTGTTCAAATCAATGCTAAGAACACCAGTTATGTTATGAAAGTCAAGCAATTTCTCCCTCCAAGCCTCTCTAGTATATGATCCGTTGACATATCTCCCCAAGTCATACTAGTTTCTCATCACATCAAGTAGGATTTGATCATGCTCTACACATTGTATTAGACGACCAGCCATAGAACAATTTTTGTATGTAAGATGTTGATGTAGTATAAGGGCTCATTTCACAATGGTGGATATAATGTTATAATTCAAATATTATGATATCATGTGCAAATAACACAGGGCATACAATCTAATACATCCATAACCATCCAAAAAAATTACAAAAACACTATGAAGCTTGTGATGTAAATGTAAGAACAACATTATGGAGTCATCGGAGGTGAAGGAGTATCCAAAAGAAGAGTACAACTTTCCTTCAACTTCTGAATGGGAATTTGTAGAACTTCATACTCGTACTTTCTGTAGGTGTAAACATGTTCATAGTAATGATAGATTTCAACAAATTCCTTCATGTTCATCGCATGGCCCTCCACTAACTTGCACTCACAAGTTAGTAACGAAATCTCAACCTTTAAAGAATCAATTGTTGGGGGGAGATCGGTTGCTCAATGTAAGTATTTTCATCGGTCTCTTCCCTATAATGTTTTCCCAATTTCGAGTTAATAGCAACGCATGGGAAAAGTACTTAGGAAGTGTAATTGATTATTTATAGTTCGACTATCGCACCTCACTAGAAGGACATGTAATACATTTCACCTGGTCTTTCACTCAGAATGCCAAAGTCATATAACTCGACATCCTCCGTGTTGAGCCACAAGGCTGCAACCAGCCCACAATCACACCTCAGAACTTTACATGGATTCATCGACATCTAAAACACTATTGATGATTAGTAACAAAACGTCGGGTTGAGCATATAAATTTCTATGAAACATTATTACAGAGTATATTAATAGGACAAGTTGACTATTCTAACATACAATTGAAGTTTAATTCAATAGATCATAATATATTATAGCTCTGATGTATTGTATCCTTATTCCTCTGTTGAAGAGTCATTATTGCTCGGTAGGTGTAGTCGTTCATGAAGATATAGGCCACTCTTATGTAGAGTTTCAATTTCTACTAGAATCCTATTTGTGTCTGCTCGTGTCGAGCAGACAAAGTCACATTATATAGACCATTTCTTGCGTTTGTTGCGTGCATATGCAAGTTGTATTACAAGCACATCCCTAATTGTGGTAAAGGTGGCCATGGTAGGTTGTACTCACTGTGTCGGCAACATCATACGACATCTGGTTGGAACAACACCCCTACCACATATAAAATATGTCCTATGGGGGTTGTTGTCTTTAAACCATCCATTTGTCACATCTATGGCATCCATGTACACTCGTACGGTGCATTGGAGGCCACTTGGATAGTATGGCATTCCATTCTCCATTTTGAGATAACCAAAAGAAACATAATGTGACATTTTTTATTAGGATCCATAAAACATGGACATTAAAAAACATTTGAGAGCACATGTCTAGATTTATATGAGTCCTCAAACAATATACAAATGATGATAACTAAAAAGTAAGCTCAACGAGTATCCCAAATGAAATTGGAAATTGTTTCACATAATACATCACCCTCCCTTGCATCAGTCAGAGTTATTTGTTGTAGCAAACTCAGGACGACACCATTGGGTGGGATGGGAGATGTTGAACTGTTCTTTGGGATTTCCTCCATCATAGCATCATCATCATTCTAGCAAAGTATAAATTGTGGATGATACAACAAGCCATTACAAGGCGACACTGCAAATGTATAGGATATGCCGCCCCCTTTATAAGGTAGGCAAACCGCCTCTTAAGCACTCAGAATGCTCTTTCTACAACATTAAGTAATTGAGTGTGGCAGTAGTTGAACATTTCCTTCTTGTTGTTGTAGGAATGTATGTTTCCACGATACTCAGATATATGGTAAATTGTGTTGTGATAAGGTGCAAGAAACTAACAAGTGTTGGCGTATCCAACATCAACTAGGTAATACTTTCCTTTCGGTACTTTAAAATCTCATGTGGTCATTGCTTCTTGTAGGACCCTTCGGTCAGCAGCCAAGCCCTCCCACCCAGTCAGGACATTTGTAAACTCCATTGAGAAGTCTACAACAACCACAACATTTAGGGAGACATTCCCTTTTCTGTCTCGGTAACAATTTTGCTTGTCGTGTGTCACCAAGACTGGGATGTGTGTCCCATCAATAGCCCCGATGGCATTCTACAACACCAAAATCGGGTTTGAAAATACAAACTAATTGAAAAAGATTATAAATTGTAAGGGATAATTATTACCTTTAAGTACGTGTATAACCTTGGGCTCTCCAATATACGGTGATGTGTTGTTGTCTTTGTGGTTTGCATGAAAACATAGTCATGGCACAACGCACACACCCCGTCCAAAACTTTGTTGAACTTTCTTCTTATGGTTTCACCAGAGTGAATGTAGTCCTCAGCAATTTGTAAGGTCATGGACAACCATCTGGAGCAAGTAGCATATAGCCTAAACCGATGAGACTCCTCTACTACTTTTTAACAACCCACGATCCTCAATCTTGTCCACGAGGGCTATTATAGTTTGTGGTCACATTCGGTACAGGTCATACGCCCTCTGTTCAAGACCGGTTATGATTTCTAGCACATTTTGGTGCCCACTCCTAATACTAACTGACATAGTTATTGAAAGTGGTACGTCATCATCATCAGAAATATCATCCATGATGGAGTTCACTATTGACTCATCTATTGCCTCAACAACGTGATTTGTTGGACTAGAAACGATATCTAAAATATGTGTAAGGAGGTTTGTTGGTTTTATATAACCACTAGTAGCCATGATGCCTACAACCAAAAGGATAAAAATCTTGACATGATCCGTAAAATTTAAAAGAGTAACAACATGAACTTTATATGATAGATATGATAGAAAATGAACTACATGAACATTATATTCAATTTAAATGGTACGCACAACAAATGTTTGACTGTGAAGTATTTATTACAACCATAATGACTTCATGTTCATGTTCTAAAACACAAAAACTAACAAGCCAATATAAAATTATGAAGTTCTTAAAATAATGATATTGGAAAGTAAACCATAACCTGAACCATCGTCTAACTTACGATGTTGAATGATCTATGTTATTTCCACTTGTGCTAACATCATTGGTTTTAGTGTACCACATGGATGGCATAGTTGATGTGCCATTGAAGTTTGATGATGGGGGTTGTGAAGCATAATCCTACTGAGATGGCACATATGAGGATGGCATTGAAGGTCATGGTGTTGCACTACCTCCTTGGGACCTTTCCCAAAGGTCATATAACCATATTGTTATTTTCTATGGGGTATGGGTGAGACTGAGGTAAATGTTACAGTTTGTTGACTCCTTTATGGCATTTACAAGAGTTGTAAATATAGGGGTAGGGGCATCGGAGAAAGTGTCATTGAAATGTTGTAAAATCATTGCAAACACTTGTTTTTCAATGTCTCTATTGGCCACACATGTGCCTAACTCATGTACCTTTGTGTGCACCTATGTGAATTCATATAACACATCATTAGAAAGGATGCATCACTCTTGTGGCACGGACGGTCGTGTCTTGCGCTTGTGGCTAAGAGGAGTCCTTCCCCCAACACCCTGGGTATTTGTTACGCCTCCCCTGGTGTCACCCTCACTCTACATCCCAGGTGCGCCTATGTCTGGTCCCCCCATGGGGGCTTCTGCGTGCATGGGTGTATCAGATGCATCTAAGTCGACAACAACTTCATCCTCAGAGGCAACTTCAAAAGGAATTTTTTAATCCACAGTAGACATTGCATGGTGTCCTCTAGCAATGTTCCTCCCTACTATCAACTTGATGTCATAGTAGTGTGGAAAGGGGCGGTTTGTCAACCTAGCAAGATCCTTGTTTGCCTAATTTGAAAAAAATCTTCGTTAGGAGATTGATATGTAAATGTACATCACTACTTTAGGGTCAGTGTATGGTTATTGTATGTACCGCAAGGCTCTCCTTCCACTCAGGGGTGTCACGAAGCTTGGGCTTGTTCCTAGTCTCATCCCATCTGATGCCACTCTTGTTGGTTACAAGCTTCAATTTGGTGTAGTCCTTCTTGAGGTTCTTCCACCTAGTTTTCACCTGGTCCATCGTACAGTCTGGCCTCGACATCCTATTTTAAATCTCATGGAGCATCTCCTCCAAGTGTCCCTAGTAAATTGGCTATCAATACACCTACCTATGTCATATTGCCTCCTCAGTGATGAAACTAAAGTGTCATCAAACTCTCTTGACCATATAAAACTGAGCTTGGGGTCTGCGGAAGACATACTCCCGTAGGTGCTGCAATATATAATTACTATGAGCGGTGTTTATAGTAATTTTAAATATATAATGACTTACATGGTTATTAATTGGTACAAAAAATGGACATAATTTATACACAGGAGACAAAATTTATCGTAAAAACCTATGCAAAGAAGATCAACTTACATTATTTCATCACTTATAGCACCATATAACCCAAAATCATCATCTTCACTCATTTCTTCCTACAAACCCTACCCTCTCTTTGTAACATTTCATTTTTTTGGGATGGATTACGAATTCTTAGAGCTACTAGTTTTTTGTTATTGTTATAGACCAATTGAGTTGTCTGGGTCATTTACAATTAACCCTCCAATATTGTATTCCATTTTATTTAAGCAGGCTTTCGTGTCAGTAGTGTTAAATTATATGTTTACTTATTCAAACCTAATAATGATGTCCACAAATTCTATAAATTTAGTAAGATGTCTAAAATACATTTTTAGACATACAGTCCAAATATGAACAATAGTAGGAATAGCGATCAAATTATGTAAATAAATTTGTATACTGATCCAGTTTCAGTCTTGACTATTTTTTGATAAAACCCAGTTGATTAGCATATGTATAACTCGACTAAATTTTAAGATATCTTAACAGGACAGATATAAAGCATTCCTCCCATTTGAAAATTAATCTGACAGACCAAAAATATATTAGAAATCATACATGTAACTGATATTCTTGTCACTGAATTGAGTACAACTATTCGGATTACTGTTACTTTTTCTCCTAATACCTATGAGGTGTGCTTATGTTTTTTTCTCGTAATGAAGAAAATTTTTTTCCTTTTATTGGGAATCTTTCTAAATAGAATTATCACAAAAAGAGATATTCTCAAATAGCGCACACAGTTTATTATTGGAACCACCAGAAAAACATTGATCATAAGTCAACCTACGAGGGGAGGGATTCACATAACCCTGTGGCTACTATTTTCTGATAAAACTCAGCTGATAAACATATCTATAAGTCGAGCAAAGTTTAACACATCATACTCAACTCATAAACTCAGCTGCTATTTTGTTCACATGTCAGTTATCTACCATACCTCCAATTGTCATTATAATCTCAACGACCAATAAAATATTACCTATCATATATTTGGCTGCTATTCTTATCATTGAATGTCATCATAAAACTACAAATACATTTCTTAACTGTGGGTCAAACATCACAACTATATAATAACCTAATAACAGTATAAGATTGAAGGCTGAGAATACATGTGATTGACATCAACATTTGCCACCACGAAGTCCACATCGTTTTAGCAATAACTCATAAAAAACAAAGAAAATGTCAGTATCATTATAGTGGGAGAAAGACAGGAGATAACATACACTTATTTGAAGCAAGTATATGAACAACTATAATAACCTAATACGTGTATAAGTTTGAAGTCAATTTCTTTTCAGATGTAATACAGTCACTATAATTAAAGGGTCAACCAAAAGGGTCACAATTTTTTTTTATTTACGATAGAACCACCCCTGTAGAAACGCCACAATCGTGACCCCCCCAGACAGCATAAACTCTCGGGGCATGAGAGGGTGTGGTCCAGTCACACCCCCCAGACAGCAATTGATGATGTGTTGAGCCCTAGTGTTAATGGTTCCCCTAAGTTTTTGTAAATAAATACAATCAATCAAATCAGAGCCCAGATCAACATTTTTTCCAAAATAAATCTTAAATTGACATAGTTTAGACCTGAAATGCAACCACATTATTTTCTTTTACATATTACAATATATTTAACCTCAACATAAGAAATAAAAACAAACACACACAGTACAAGTAATTTGAACTACCGTCAAGTTTCTGCATATATTGAATGATGAAAGTTTTGCATTCTCCGCCATCCTTAAATATAGTGCTACTATGAAAATTAGAATGCAGTTACTTTGTATAATGAATAGTAATTATGAAATCCCATGCATCATTGGGCCAAGTGGGAAACACATGGAGCCCATTTTTAGTGATTGGATGATCGTGTGGACAGTATTGGTGCCAAAGGACCTAGTCAAGAATTAGCATATGGTGTTTAAGAAGAGGAGTAGTGTGGCTATCATGTTTTGTAGTCAAACTAGCCAGTAAATGAGATGTGTCTTAATAAGAAGAACCCAAAGTAGTTGTATTTAGTCAGACACTACATAAAAGGTGAAGTGGTGGTTGAATATATGATAATAATTTCATCTTTGAAAAGGAGATGCTAACTCAACAATTATTATATTATAATTAGTCTGTCACCACTTGGAAACACTTGTATGGTTGCACCAATTAAGTTCCAATATATGTAAAATATTAGAAACTAATGGGCCAAAAATGATTGGATGCAGCCAACCCATGTTCATATTCTCTTTTATTTATGAAGTACAACTATGTTTTAAATATGGACATCCATGCCCATCTCTATTTCTTCACTCCCTATAGTGAATACTTTTTCTATATGTAATACATGTTAAAAATGACTTGAAGCTTGTTATAAGAAATGGTTTTGTTGTAAAAACAATGAGGTCACTTTTGAAGAAAGAAAAAGATTAGTCATAACTTAAAAACCAGTGCATCACAACATTACTGCTTCTTGTTAATGTATGTAATAACTAATATTTAGTTATTGTTTGTTGGAAATTTATATTGTAAATGCAGTTATTAAATTTATCTAAACAACAACATGATCATGCAAAACATGCACTGTACAATGTGACATAGCTATTTCATGAAATCATTGAAAGTTGAGTCTTGATGTCCTAGAGGATATGTATTCATAGGATTACTATAGAAGCTTTTTCAGAGAAGGATTTAAAAATTCATACCTCTAATTGACTTGTTGTTTTCTATAAAATAACAATAGAGAGGTTGGTTCCTTTTGCACTACATCTTGATGTCTATCGGACAACAGGAGTTAACAGAGTAAATGAGGAAACAAAGAGCATGATAGACAAGTTTTCATTTGTGAATGTGTTTCATCCAGCTCCATGAATCCAAACTATGAAGCAACACAACTGACAGTTGATGCAATATCATTTAAAGTTGACGTAGCTTCTGCAAGGAGACCTAATGTACAAGAATTCAAATAATATGTTAACTAAGAATTTGAATGTTTACACAAACAAATATACATTCGGTTCTCATTTTTACTTCATGTTGTAGACATAATGCATATACCCTCATAGATACATGGATGGCTTTTTCTAGCTGAAATTGTTGTGCATACTATCTGGTTCATATATTAAAATTTGAATCACTAGAAGACATGTCTTTTGCAAGATTGGAATGACACCATAGACATGCTTTAGTAATATTATGTTCTTACACATTTCTAACAATTGGTGATTCTTGAGCATAACCATTTTTTTCAGAATGTATCTAAAACTCTTCAGTTTGTTTTGATAAGGGAAATGTATAGGCACCACCTATGATTTGCATGATGTGCTTGACTTATTTTATAAAAACGACTTCGTTTTTCTATTAATCATTTTTTTCATTTATCTATGCAACTCTCTCCACTAAATGAACTATAGTGTCTTCTTATTTTGGTATCTTTTTTCTTATTGAGTGAGCTTTTATCCTCTATGAATTCGGTTGGCTTTTTTTGTCAAGACTTGTTTATCTAAGAGAGCAAGGTAGTCTATTAAATTTTTGATTATTTTCTAAGACTCACTATCTTTTTGTATATAACTTTCATTAACAAATTTGTGTACATCTATTATATATGATCTTTCATATAGGTCTACATTTTCCTAATTGTCTGATATAGAATTTTTGATCATCATTCACCACTTAATGCAACCATTCATTATCTCTCATGAATTATGCGTACTTGTTCAGAAGGTACTATGCAATCATTTTTTATTTATTTTCTACAATGACAATCTATTATTAAATATAATTTGTTTATGTGTACTACACTTCTAGACTTTTGTGCTCTTTATTTCTTAACAAAGTATACTACAAACTGTTGTTTTTTATATATTGATTCTAGATCTGATATGGATACTTCATTCATGTATAGGTCTCATATATTTTTGAAACCTTTTTCTTGCTTTCCACCTTGGGTGAGTTACCCCCGTAGTTTACCAAATACCTCTACTTTTTCCATTCAGATTCATTTTGTCATCATGAATGTCTTAGTACTTCATAAAAACACCAATATCTAGTTGCACTAGTAGAACAAGCTTGCAACAAATACATGGATGTTGTTTCAATATCGTTTCCTACTATGTTCTTGTCATTAATGAATCTGTAATATTGATAAGGGGTGCTCATATTTGGACGTGCAACATTGGCAGATGCATATGTTTCTTAAAACCCTTTCATGGATACATTTAATTGTTTTAATCCATCAAATGTAGTACTAAAGTTGGGTATTCTTATGTGATATGACTCCCACACAAACTTAGAATAGGGTAATTTTAATCAATTTAAGAGAATAGGAACTCCTACTAAATTTTCAAAAGATAAAAGTTAGTTTTTCACTTGTTGTGAAGAAAGCTATGCTAAAATAGTGCCTATTTCATGATGATAACAACGAATAGATATCTCAAAAAGACCATAGCTGACATTGCAATTTCCATCCACGCATAGCACAACATTTTCAACAAAAAGCACAAACAAAAAATTAGTACATGTATAACCAGAACAAAGACACGAGAAAGATAGAATGAAAACAACAACACAAAATCGAAAGAACACAAAATATACTTACCTACTAAGCATTGAACACAACTCAGAGCAGGAAGAAGAAACTGCAGATGCACCAAACGCGTCTCTAAGTATCTTCAAGATAGTAAGAAGGTGAAACGGAAGGAGTTGGACGACTAGTGCCCCTAATTTATAGCACAAGGGCATATTTCTCAACTTTGCCTGTTCCCCCAGATTCAATGTCCTACAAAATCAAGAACCACAGTCAAAAGCATTGGGGGAAGAAGAGATTTGACAATAAGACATCCTTACCTGCTTTCAATTTGTCGCATGTTATGACCTCCTATTCACCCTATGAACCACCACCCGCTCCCAGGTGCAGCACAGCCAGGGCCACAGCCTACCGACCGCATGGTGAAAAAAACTCACAGGAGGCAATGTCGGTGTCGGGAGACCGAGGCAAGTGGATAGGAAATAGCAACAACATACCAACATTATATGTAGACTCAATACTCATCTTCCTCGAGCAGCTTCACTCAGATGGAGTAAAGGGGGTGTCGGGTCAGGGGCAGAAGAGGAAAGGAGTCGGGACCGGGAAGGGAGAGCGGGGCGAGGGAATCTAGGTTGGAAAGTGGAATCTTACTCGGATCGGGATTGACTTGGTCTGGGTTACGGGACAACGAAACCCTGAAATAGGGCCATTATAGGATGTTGAACCAAACACCCAAACTCACTGATCCAGACTGAAAAATGCATATGTGGCACAAGACGATAGCCCGCAATCTAGGTTGAGTCCTAAACCAAACAGGGGCTGAGAGATTTGAATATCTTGTGACTCATGAAGGTAGTGAATTGGTCATAGATGATGAGCCAATATCCTATAAAGATGATATTGAGGGACCAGAGTCTGAGAAATGGCTTGAGGACATGAGATCTAAGATGGAATCCATGTATACCAATAAAGTATGGACTTTGGTGGATCCACCTAAAGAGTGAAAACCCATAGGGTGCAAGTGGGTCTTCAAGAAGAAGATCGACATGGATGGAAAGGTCCAAACCAATATGGGTAGATTGGTTGCAAAGGGTTTCAGATAAGTTCAAGGTGTTAACTATGATGAATCCTTTTCTCCAGTGGCCATGGTAAAATCCACCAGGGTCATGCTTGCTATTGCATCTTATCTTGACTATGAGATTTGGAAAATGGATGTTAAAACCACATTCATTAGTGAGAATCTTGTTGAGGATGTGTATATGACATAGCCTGAAGGGTTTATAGATACAAAGTTTGCAAATAAAGTCTATAAGCTACAAAGGTAAATCTATGGATTGAATCAAGCATCTAGGAGCTATAATCTTTGTTTTGAAGAGACATTCAAAGGGTTTGGCTTTATTCAAAATGAAGATGAACCTTGTGTGTACAAGAAAGTCAATGGGAGCATAGTAACATTCCTCATATTGTATGTAGATGACATACTATTGATGGGTAATGACATCCCTACTTTACCAAAGGTAAAGACATTTCTTGGAAATACATTCTCTATGAAATACTTGGGAGAAGCATCCTACATCTTGGGGATAATGATATATATAGATACATCCATAAGACTTCTCAGACTAAATCAAAGCACATACATTGACAAAGTGATGAAGTAGTTCATCATGTATAACTCAAAGAGAGGAAATCTACTAGAGCTTCATGGTGTCCCCATCTCTAGAGCTCAATGTCCCAGCTCTTGTAAAGAAAGGGAACTGATGAGTGTGATTCCATATGCCACGACAATTGGATCAATCATGTATGCAATGTTATATACCCATCCATATGTCTTGTATGCCTTGAACATGACGACGAGATATCAGTAAAATCCAGGTGATGCTCACTGGATAATCGTGACAAACATCCTCAAGTACTTGAGAATCATTAAGGATCAGTTCTTGGTCTATGGCGGAGAGGAAGAGTTGGTGGTAAAAGGTTACACTAATGCAAGCTTCCAGACTTATCAAGATTATTACAAGTCACAATCAAGATTGGTGTTTTGCCTCAATAATGGAGCTATGAGCTGGAAGAGTTCCAAGAAAGAAACAATTGTTGATTCTACAATAGAGGTTGACTATATTTTTGCATCGAGTGCATCAAAGGAGGTTGTATGGAATAAGAAGTTCATCATATAACTTGGGGTTGTTCCTAGCATCAGCATGGAAATTGAGCTATATTGTGACAACAATGGAGATATTGTGCAAGCTAAGGAACCCAGATCACATCAGTGCTCAAAGAATATACAAAGGTGATATCATCTCATATGATAAATTGTACATCGAGGAGATGTAATGATTTGCAAAGTACCAACTGAAAACAATGTTGCTGACCCCTTAACAAAGGAACTTTCACAACAAAAGCACGACGGTCATTTAAGATCACTTGGAATGTGATTTGTAGGTGATTGGCTCTAATCTGTTGGTATGTATGCACAGAGAGTCAATCATGTGATGATTGTAATGGCATAAATGTAAACAATTTGATTATTGATAAAGGCAAGATTCCAATTTATTTTTTTTATTCGGTTATGAAATAATTAAATAACATAATAAATGTTTAGAGAATAATATTACTCAATGATGTATGTCTTCAAGTATTAGACTTAAGAAATGAGATCATAAAGATGTTAAGAGTACCTATATAAAATCTAATTATATCCCTGATCAGTTGTTATTGTGGAAGGTTGATAGACAAGAATAACACATAAGATCAGAGTGTGAGTTGGTTGATGACTGATTCTCATTGGTCATGATATGGCTATATCAAACCAAGCACAGAGATACATATTAGAGAACAATGTATTGGATAAACCCACTATGATATTGACACATGGAAGCCTTTGTCATGGAAGTCGTAGTCAACTCTCATAGTGATGGTGGTGTATGTGGTTATTAGACTTGAAATAACTACACTCATCACATTTTGTTGGTACACTTTGACATCATCAAACACAATCAGGAAACATGGGTTGTTATAATGGTGATGATTGGGTGGCTTTGACACATGGGGATTGATTGTGACTGATAAATACGAGATTTGTCCCTCCTATGAGAGCATGATATCCCAGGCCTCTTGATTAGTGAGACTGAGAAAATACATGGCCATGTACATGTAAGTCAATGTGTTGAGCTTACATATATCTCAGACAGTCTGCTCTGGTTCAAGAAAAAAGATTGCATAATAATGAGGGTAACTGCTCCATGCCTCTAGTTAAATCTAGATATCAGTAACAAAGGATCTATACAAACACTGTAATACCATACATAGATTGTAGGTTGAAGTTGTTCTCCAACTTTCCATTCACTTAGGTAGCAGTGATGTGTGACAAGACACCACCACTAGTACAGAAATGACGTATAACGTCACATTTATAGGCGTCGGTTGCATTCCAAAAACCGACGCCATTAATCTACAACGTCAACTGAAAATACAAACCGACATCTATATGTGAAGACCGACCAATTTTCATAAGACACTGGTATCACTTTTTATTTAGTGTCGGTTAGGTGATAAGAAACCGACGTCGAAAATCACCCACAAAATACAATTTTTTCCAGTAAAAAAAATTACCTCCAATATTTCATATACGGTATCGGTTGTTGACCAAGTAACCGACGACTAAAGATTTTTCGTGAGACAAAAATCGACCCCATTTTTGTTGTTGGTTTTGTTACATGAATTGACGTAGATGTGTGTTCGCACATTGTCCCCACAAAATTTTTACCCCCAAAATTGTCCAATTGGCGTCGGTTTGGGAGCGCAACCGACAATTATGGTTGTAACTCAAGAAATCAGCCGGTCTTCAAATATAAGCATCAGATTTTTATAATAACTTACATATATATATTTAACTTAATAGCACCCGTGCAAACCAGACGTTTCCCCTTCTCTGTTTCATTCCTAATTTCACTAGCAAGGTCTGGCTATTCCATTGTCGCTTGTCGTTCTGGTGATGCTCTTCTCCTCCAGCTGGAGCCGTAATTCCTTCTCTTCTCCTCCAGCCGAAGCCGTAGTTGCTTCTCTTCTCCTCCAGCCAGAGCCGCTGTCGTGGGTCCTCTTCTCCGCCGCCGTCATTGGTCCACTCCTCCAGCCGGTCCTCTTCTCACAGGTCCTCTCCTCCAGCTACCAAAAGCTAGTGCTAGCAGTCCTACTACCGGATCCAAAGCCAATGCCAGTAGCCAACGCGAGCAGCAGCATCCAGAACCAGAGCTTGCCATTGTCGTCACCATCGTCATCGCCTAATGCTACTCGTAGTTTCGTACTACTACTCATCACCGTGGCAGTCCGTCAGAGCCAGCCACATCTAGGGATGATAGTACACCCACGACACTACCACTGTTGTCATTGCCACTACTAGAGGTAAAGCCTCCAATTGACTAGGTTTGCATCCTTAATTCATCCTTAAGATATGTTAATAAATAATCCCTATAAACATGTAGTTTTTATTTAATAGAATTGATGATTGGCATTGTTATTAATAATATATGACAAAAATAAAATGCTTAATTTTAACATATATCCTGGATAAACCTTGTATATATGTGTCTATCCTGGCAACCTTATATTGGATCTCACAACAATATTTAGTACATGAGCTATTTTGAAATTTTGAAATAAATGATGAATGATAGGATAGTTACATTTATGTGTAATGATTATCTTGATGATGAACATGCATGTACATTGGACATGTTGAAATCAATGTTATAGAATATGATACCTAGACTAGGGTATGATTAAGACTACAAGATGTTGCTATTGTAAATCAACCTAGGATATGAACAAATGAATGTAGGGTCGTAGGTATATAAATGACAAAATTATATTATGGCCTAGAAACCCGTCCAAGATTTACTCATTAGGAGTAATTCTTGAATAGTCCCTTATTTGGGACTGTTCTTGAACACTTAATCCCACTTTGGATGTAAGTGTGTAATGTGTATTGGGTTTTCAAGAAAATTTCGGTAGCATTTCCCCGTTTGTTCTTTAAATACATATGTACTTGGAGAACAATAGGGAAATACGGCCAAAATTTTCTTGAAAACCCAATACACATTATACACTTACTAGTGAGATTAGGTGTTCCAGAATGGGATAGGTGGTACACATTTATTATATATAAGACCTTAAACCCTAAACTTCTAACCATAAACCCTAATCTTTTAAATCTAGACTCTAATCATTTAACCCTAAACCCTAATATATACTTGTTTTCTCTTTGATCATAGAATGGATACATCATGGATGTCCATTCCAAATCACTACACTCCATAGTTTATTTCTGGTCTTGATCAGTTTATTAGATTTTCCCCAGAACGTAGGAAACAACCTAGAGATAGGTTTTATTGTCCATGTAGGCATTGCGGTAACAACTTGAAAGTCAACACAGGTGATGAAATCAAAAGTCATGTCATTTGCAACGGGATTGTACAAGGCAATACAGAATGGCACTGGCATGGAGAGATTTTAAACCTGAAATCAGTGGATATTGATAGCAGTTCTTGTGTGGAAGAAGAAATTGCCTCCGATGACATAGATGTGAACAAACCAGTTCAAGTAGATATTGTTGATGGAATGCTGGATAGTTTTTGGGTAGACCACACCGATCCACCTCCATTTTAGAAACATTGTGCATGATGTTGAGATACCCTTATACACAGGTTGTACTTAGTCTATGAAGCTTAGCACTGTGTTGAGATTGTATAAGCTGAAAGCTAACAATAGATGGAGCGAAAAAAGGTTCACGCCATTGTTGCCTTTGTTGAAAGAAATTCTTCCGGAAGGAAACGAGCTGCCAATCTCAACATACCAGTTAAAGAAATTGTTGTGCCCAATGGGAATGGAGGCCAAGAAGATACACGCATGCCCGAATAATTGTGTATTATTTCAAAAGGACTATGTGGATTTGAAAGATTGTCTAGAATGTGGTGCGTCAAGGTATAAATTGAAAACTTCGGGAGAGTCCAAAATTGGTTCTCCTACCAAGGTGATGTGGTATCTACCTATAATATCACGGTTTCAACGCTTGTTTTCCAATCCGATAGATGCAAAGAAGTTTATGTGGCATTCAGATGTTAAGAAAAATAATGATGGGATCCTACGACATGTGTCTGATTCCCCATAGTGGAAGAAGATTGATTTATTGTACCCTAAATTTGGTGAAGAAGTCAGGAATCTAAGTCTTGGTCTTTGTACAGATGAGATGAATCTATATGGGACATTGAGCAACCAACATAGCACTTGGCCAGTTATGCTTGTTATATACAATCTTCCTTCCTGGTTGTGTATGAATAATAAGTATGTTATGCTGTCGTTGTTGATATCGGGCCCTAAACAACCTGGAAATGATATCGACGTTTATCTTGAACCTCTGATTGATGACTTAAAGTAACTCTATGGTAAAGGTGTGATGGCCTATGATGCTTCACGAAGAGAGACATTTCGTTTGCACTCTATGTTGCTTTGCACTGTTAATGACTTTCCAACATATGGGAATTTGTCTGGATATAGTGTCAAAGGATCTAAAGTGTGTCCTATATGTGAAGAGAACACTGATTCAATATGACTAAAACATGGTGGCAAGACTGTATATCTTGGTCATCGAAGGTTTCTTCCAAAATTGTGCAAAGCACTCAATGGACGGAATGAGGAACGGAGTGCACCTCAATCTATACCATGGGAGGTTGTTTATGAAAGAGTAAAAGTCTTTGTCAATGAATTTGGTAAGAGATCACAATGTACCATGGCCACACAGAGTGACAAATCTTTATTCAAGAAGAAGTCAATATTTTGGGATCTTCCTTATTAGAGTTCTTTGGCAGTCAGGCATTGTATCGATGTCATGCACGTTGAGAAAAATGTCTATGATAGCGTCATTGGTACTTTTTTTAATATACCAGGTAAGACTAAAGATGGGATAAAATCCAGAATAGACCTACATGAAATGGGAATAAGGACAAAATTAACAGAAGTAGTTAGTAGTGATCAGAGAACATACTTACCTCCATCTTGTTACACGTTGTCTAGAAAGGAGAAGAAAGATTTTTGTGAATCCTTGGTAAATGTTAAGGTGACACAGGGTTAATCATCCAACATCCATAGATAGTTATCAATGAAAGATCTGAAGTTGATAGGTCTTAAATCTCATGATTGTCACACTCTAATGCAACAAATATTGCCCGTGGCAATTCGATCTATATTGTCGAAGCATGTAAGGTTTGCAATCACCAAACTTTGTTTCTTTTTCAATAGTATGTGAAGCAAAGTTGTTGACCCTGACACTCTCAAAAACTTGCAAAGAGAAGTGGTTGTTACCCTGTGTCAGCTTGAGTTGTCTTTTCCTCCTCTATTTTTTGATATCATGGTACATCTTGTTATCCACTTGACTAGGGAAGTGAAAATGTTGGGACCAGTTTTCTTGCATTGGATGTATCCTTTTGAATGATACATGAGCATTTTTAAAGGTGATGTTCGAAACCGTTATCGGCCTGAAGGGAGTATTATTGAGGGTTATGTGGTGAGAGAGGTTATGGATTTTTGCAATGACTTTCGGAGTGGTAATGACACTCCTATTAATGACAAGAATATTGAGGAGTATTCTGAAAAAAGGAATTTTGGGATCACGAATGAAAGTAATCAGTCGTGAGTAGTTGGAACAAGGCCACTTGTATTATTTACACAACATCGACGAAGTGAGTGTTTATATCGAGGAACATACCAATTTCATCAAGAGACAATATCCTCGAGCCAATTCAATGTGGCTTGCTAGAGAACATAACAAGACATTTATTAAGTGGTTTGAACATAAAAGTCTTAGATCAACTATCTCAAACACCAAATAATCTTACTGAAACTATCAAATGCCTTTCCTTTAAACCAAAATTGAATGTTATGTCTTATGAAGGGTTTGACATAAATGGATTCTCATATTACACAAAGCGTCAAGATGATAAGAGTGTCGTCCAAAATAGTGGGGTCACCCTTCAAGCGTCTTCATTGTTTTTTGCAAGTGCAAAGGATAAGAGTCCACGTGAAGCTAAAATGTCATATTACGGTGTCATTGAAGACATGGGAGTTTGACTACATAGATTTTAGAATTCCGCTCTTTAAATGTAATTGGGTTGATAACACCAAAGGAGTTATAGTGGATGAATTGGGTTTTACATTAGTGAACTTTGAAAATATTGGTGAGAAGGGTGAACCATTCGTATTGGCATCACAAGAGAAACTAGTATTTTATATCGATGATCTTGCAAATGATAAATGGTCAGTTGTTCTTCATGGTAAAAGATAGTTCATTGAAGATCCTATAGATGAAGAAGAGTACTATGATAAGTATGATGACTCCAGTCCATTCTCAGTTGGGTTGCCAACACCACCAAATATTGAAGCTAATGCTGACTTGTATGTGCGCTAAGATCACAATGAAGAATTATTAATTGATAAAAGATTGCATTATTAGAGGCATGCATGTTTATATTTTTTATATGTTTTATGTTTCTAAATGTGAACTTTATAATGTTTTATTACCTTCTAGTTATGTCAAGTGCTAGATGTTTGATTTTTTAATGACACTTTCATATGGCTGAGCATGAGCATGATGACCGTGATGATGATTATCGTGAGGGTGAGGATATGAATTGGTCGCATCATAATGTAAGTTTTAAAAATATATCCTATATTTCTATCTATATGTCCATTTATAGTTATATCATGTAAGTGTGTTTATTTTGTCAAATTTTAGGTTGATGATGTACCCCCTGAAGAATTTGGGCCACTTGATGAGAAGAAAAAAAAATTGAAAAAGTGAGGGGCATCACTATTATGAACAAGTTACTACAAAAAAGGGGCAATGGACCCAAACTGGCTGTGGATTTTGATCATGCAGGAAATCTAGTTTGAGTGAACCGCAACTCGTTTATTTCATATCTTGGGATTCTTACTCGTAGCCATTGTAGTCCTAATGTAGAATCTTGGCATAAAGTTCCTAAGGATAAGAAAGACTTAGTATGGAATGAACTATGCATGAGTTATTATTATTTGCAATTCTATTTTGTAGATTACTAATTTTTTGGATACTAGTTAATAACAATTCTATTTTGCAGAGTATATTTGAACTGGATGAAAAGTTGCATCATAAATGTGTGATACAATGCTATGGGAGTGTCCTAAGGAACTATAGGACAAATCTCACCTGAGATTACATACGAGATGCTAAGAAGAGGAAGAATCCAGCCACTGAGCAATGGAACTACCTGGACCCCAATGACTGGGAGGAGTTTGTTACTAAAAGAAAAATGGATGAATTCAAGTTATTAAGCACAACTCCCAATTTAAATAATATACATTCTTATGCATTCACCTATTCAAGATTAACCTTTAGTGTTACTAACCAAATCAATTTGCTTACTAACAAGGCTATCAGCGATGCTCAAAGAGCAAGGCGTGCACTAAATGTGCATGACCACACAATTGGTCCAAAAGGCTATGTAGGCATTCTCCAAAGACTACAGGCTGAGTCTACTGCTCAGTCTACTGCTATTCAAGAGGCTACATAGTCCTCTACTATTGGTCATGCACCTCTGTCTCACCATGCTATGTGCATAGTTGGGAGGAAAAACTAGAAAGGAGATGTAACCAAGCCCGTAATTGCTGAGGCAGCTGTAAAAATGGTAAAATTCAACTCTTAGAGAAATCGATATTGATTATTGTTATGTTTACTTACCAATTTATATTGATGGCAATTAGCGGGAACTTCATGCGAAGAGGAAGGAAAGCAAGTTCATCCCTGAGGGCACAAGGGATGAATTGATAATTGCTCTTGGTAACCCAAAGCATCATAGACGTGTTAGGGGTGCATGCACTGGTGTGGGCAAAAAAGTGTTCTTTGGGACATCACAGTGCAAACCTGTCCCAAAAGCAGGATTATCAAATGTTGAGGTAACCTATTCTTTTTTTAGAATGTTATTGCGAAAGGGAATTCAATAATCAAAAGCTAGAATTTCTTTTTTCGATGTATAGGTAGATGAGTTACTTAATAACATAATCCAAGAGGGAATGGTGGAGTGGCAAGCGTCTCAGACTGCCACTCAGACAGTACCTGTGGCGTGCCACTTTTCTCCTACTATAGAGGTTGGGAGTAATCCTGTAGACCCCCCTAGCACGTCCTCTGTAAGTATTTTAATGACATAGTAGCTAGTCTTTTCAAGATGATATGTTTATGTATATATGTATATAACATTCTTTACGTAAATTTTTAGGGCTTTAAGCCATACTGTCTAAAAAGTCAACAATATATCATTGTAGAGGCCGAGGCTTACCCACTCCTTCCAGGGGACATGTTTCATGGGACTCCAATGCTAGATGGTGTGGTTTGTGTGAGCCCAATACATGTACTCCACAATTGGAGGGATCTTCCATTGCCATATGCCCACCTAGATTCTAAAATTCTTGGTGAGGAAGAAGGCTGAGTGATATTGTGGCCCAAAGGGGATGTCGTCTCTATTAATATTGTATGATAAATTTACATTACGTTAATTTGTTAGTGTGTATATATGAGTCAATTGATTTGAAATTATATACAAAGGTCAAAAGGAAGAGACTCATTATTTCTTGGCCTCCACCTCCACCTCTTGAAGTACCAAGTTGGCTTCCAAGGGACATACACACCTTGTTAGGTCCTAATTGTAGGGGTATGGCAGTATGGATAGGCGAACATGATCCAAATTGCCCTATAAATGTTTCTATTCCGGAGGATGTTGTAGGTCAATCATACAATAACAATCTATTTATACAAGATATTTTGGAGTTGTTTCATTATGATTGGTTGAATACATCTATGATAGAGTTATGGATATGGTGAGATCTTGTTAATACATCCATATACCTTGTTTTATATATGGTGATCTAGTTTCTTATATATTAATACATACATAATACATGTTTTGCAGCCACTTGCACACGATATGTACAGATTTTTCATTTTCCCATGTGGGGTTTTTGGTTCCATCTTTGATTAGTCTTGTAGATAAAGACCCTTCATCAGTTACTTCATACTATTCTGTTGCTTTCAAATATTTTGGTAAAAGAAAAAAGACGGTGATAATAGCTCCATTCAATGTTGAGTAAGTTTGCTTTGCTTATAATTTGGACTTAAGAAAATTACATTTTATTGTGGATTTTGAGTTATTAATTTTTAACTTTCTTACCTCTAGTGGTAGGCATTGGGATTTACTTGTTATTGTCCCCAAGTCGTTCACTGTCTATTATCTAGATCTTGCGGGGAAGTAATTGAATACATTATATGGACATACAATGAAAAGGTCATTATTCCCGTAAGAAATATTTCATATTTTTATATCTGTTAACATCTATTATTACATTACTATATAATTATGCAATTTAATGTGTTACATTAACATGTAGGGCTTTACATGAGTTCAAAAAAGTAGGAGGAAAGGTCCCCAAGAAAAAGAAACAACTACTAATTTGGGAGAATGTGAAAGTAATTTCCCGACTCCAGTGTATATATTAGTTATGTGAACTGTGCTTATTTGTATTTTTGAATATTTTGTATGTTTCAATTTATAGTGTGCTACACCAGACAACGGTTGGGCATGTGCATACTATGTGATGTGATTTATGGACCTAATTATCAAACATGCCGCAATGGAAATCAATACCATACATAAGGTATTATATATAGTCTTATTAGATAATATGAAATATATCAATATTATTATATATTATTAATTATATATATGTCATTCTCTTTGCAGATGTTTAAAATTGACTTCACTATAGGTCAAAAGTTATTAGATGTGCATACTCCCTATACGATGGAAAACTTAAATGATGTAAGAGAACAATGGGCAAAAGACCTACAAGTAGTGGGAATTTTTAAATATGATTGGGATACTGATAGTGATAATGATGATGATGAATAAAGAATGATATTTCTAAACTTTGTTCTCATAATTATTTTTGTGTGAATGTGAATGAATTTTTCTCAATTGTCACATGTGTGAATGTGAAGATGACCAATACATGAATGTTTCTACATGTGTCTGAATGTGAAAAGAGATGAAATGAATGGAACTGTAGGTTGCTAAATGTGTGTAAAAATGGGGGAAATTTGAAATGGAACTACTGGTTTCTACATGTGTGTGATGAAAAATAATATAAATTAAATGTGCTTATACGTGTGTGTCATCATAAATTGTTGTCCATCTTGTTAATTTTGTAGGTTTGTGGCATGTTATTGGCTTATATCAATGGATGTTGTAAACCTATAGTTCAGAACTGAACTGCAGGTTCTGCATCCTACTAACCAGCCATACAGCAAGCCTACAAACTGATAAGAAAAAAAAATTAGAACATAAGAGTCAGTTATTAGTATAAAACTGACAACAAAGACATACTGCAGTGGTTATTAACAAAAAACCGACGTCTATGTGGTTGGGTACCACGGTCGTGCTGGGAAGAACGACCATGGTGGGTCTTCATAGCACCAGGTATATGGTGTCGGTTATTAGTATAAAATGCCAACGTCTTTGACCTAGATATAGTGTCGGTTTTATTAAATAACCGACGCCTATAGTGCCCTTGCTGGCACGTTTCTGGTGGCAGGAAGGGTTATGGCGTCGGTGTTAAAACCGATGTTGAAGGTTTCAACTTTTAGCAGTGCCCACTTGGGTGTCGCTTTGAAACCAATGCCAAAGGCTTTAAATAACTGACACTAAAGGTCGGTTCTGTACTAGTGCACTCTCTGCTTGTAATGTCATAAGCTATTATGGACATTGACTGCCAACATGATATGGGACCTATAGGGTCACACACATAGGTCTCGACTTAGGTGAGGAGTTCAGATCTCGAATGACATTTTAATTAAGTGCTAAATTATTTAGGCATTTTATTCACACAACAAACATGATGACATCACTGCCAAACACCCATCTCAAATGATGAGACGGCTGTCTGGAAGTGCCAAACGACCATCTCAAGAGTTGAGATAGGCGTCTGGGTGTCAGGCTGGTTGTGAGTTGAATTTGGATAAGGAATGAACCGACCCAACCCAACCAAACCAGCTCAACTCGGGTCACTATGACTACTATTTGGGTGACTAACATGGCCGTCTCGCATGGGTGAGATGATTTAG
This sequence comes from Alisma plantago-aquatica, assembly GCA_963693085.1. Classification (NCBI taxonomy): domain Eukaryota; kingdom Viridiplantae; phylum Streptophyta; class Magnoliopsida; order Alismatales; family Alismataceae; genus Alisma; species Alisma plantago-aquatica. Next base: position 1,442,458,276 of record OY856412.1, read on the forward strand.
TTTGTTTGGAGAAGGTTCAAGATGTTTTCCTATTTGTTTCACTTGAGAAACACTCGTTGCACAAGGAAATCAATGTCTTACATTGATGGGAATTGATTTGTCAAACTTTTATACAACTGGAAACTGTGAGATGACCATCTCGCATGTGAGACGACCATCTATGTTTGCCAAATGGCCATTGCAGCTGATGCAGGTTGCATAATTTCTAGAAATGTTGTGAAAATTTGCAATCTTCTGGTCATATCCACTCCTGCATATTAATGCCATATCGGATATCAACTGGGAAACTTGTCCCTGGCCTCTACTATATATAGAGGGGTATTGGTGGCTTCCCAGAGAACAACATAGACATTTGAGAAACAATTGCTCTAATAAATTTTGTCCTCTCTGGTTGAGGTAACCATAAGATCCCAGACAAGTCCTACCCGACTAGGGAGGGATAGACAAGTGAGAGAGTGACTCATATCATTGTTATGGGAGAACAAGTCGGTGACTAGTACACCAACAGAGAGGGATGACTCCTTCCTAGTCATTCTAGCAGGGCTATAGGAGTTCTAGGCGGTTCGTGTGGACTACCATAGAGGTGGGAAGCCGTCATTTGCACCTTGGAGGACAATGTCAACCAGCAGTCTATGACAGGAGGAGCTATTAAAGAAGACGATGTTTGTGGCTGATGTTCGTGGTGCAGACTAGGAGGTGCATATTCAGATGATTCCCATTGCAACCATGATTCAAAGTTGTGCATCTACGATGACGAGGATTGTCGTTGGACTTGCTCCAAGACCATGTATATCCTCGAAACCATCCTTCCTGCATAGTTATTGACGCGATCTACTGATTATGGGGAATATGATAGATAAATTTTAAATTCTACTACCTTTTTTGTACCATATTTCCCAATAGTTACCACCTATACTAGAACCATGCATGCATAGATACAATGATGAACTAATATTTGTAAGAAAGGTTGGAATTATTCATGTCCTATTTTCCTATGATTTCTTCTTCAACAAAGAAATTGGTCTATGGGAATATTGATTATAGTACCATATACAATAATTAGGATGATAATAGTTGTATTTTCCACATAGAATATATATATATATATATATATATATATATATATATATATATATATCTGTGTGTGTGTGTCTATATATATATATATATATATATATATATATATATATATATATATATATATATATAAATATATATGATCTTATGTGAGACAATTAAGTATGCAAGCATGTGAGGCAGTAGGCTGCACCTTTTGTTTTGTCAATGTGTGGGCGGCATGCTCATGGCCGACATAATCAATGCACCTGCCATATTCCGTAAAATTGAGCTAATTTTGTACAAGGCATATATATATATATATATATATATATATATATATATATATATATATATATATATATATATATTTATATATACATGTAATCATGTTAGGTTTTATACTAAATGGTAATAGGCTTGCAAAATTAGTATGCAAACCACATTTAGTCCTAGAGTTAGAAGATTAATTAATGGTAACAGGATTTATAGTTTATTAGATTGTAATATACAAGTTTAAAATATAAGACTTACTAGTATTATTACGTTAGTATTAATATTATACTCCTAAAGGACAAGTTTTGAAAATTTGGTATGACCATCCTATGTACCAATGGAATCAGACAATGGATTCTTAAATTAAGAAAAGAATCATAAATATACCAAATGTGGAGTATGTAATTGACTCTATTTTGTTATGCTTTATTTATACGATATTAAGAGGTAGAATGACATTAAAAAACATATATTTAAAGTATACATACTATTACCCCCCCCCAACACACACACACAGATATATATATATATATATACACTAGTTAACACACATGTGCACATGCACGTGCCCCATTCAACATATTTATTTGACATTAAATATGTGAAAAATAAAATTTGCCAAAAGGATAAAGGTAATTCTCATAATTGTTTTGTAGAAAATTTCGAAACATGTTGTTTATTGACTTTGAAATATACGTTTGAAGGAAGGAATGTGACGGAGAAGATGAGAGATTTTCCGCAATTGATTTTATCATGAAAGAGAAAATATAAAATAGAGCAAATATAAAAAAATTGAGAAAAATTGTGAGACGAGAGAGAATCAAGGAGAGCGCAACATGAACTCACTCTTTTTTAGTGTGTGTGTGTATATATATATGTATAATCTTAACATATTTCGACTTATTGTGGCTAAAGACGGGTAATGGAAGTAGAACATATATCTAATGATGTACTCATTGAATAATATGAACAATCCTAACATGACATTAACTGATTGGGACTAGGACAAAAGGTATATGGAAATATATGATAGAAATTTTTGCACATGTTCTCTTTGGTTTCACAAACATACTTAATGTTTTTCTAGGATCAAAAAGTGACCTTATGAACCAAATATACATACTAATTTGAGCATTATCCATGAAGACCATGTATGTGCAATCCATGTTTACTTTTGAGCAGTAAATTGATTATACAATCATCTTTCCATATTGAGGCATCATTGTACATTTCCCCTTCTTGACACCATATATATACTTCATGAGATATATTTATTTTATTTCTTCTAAACTGTAAAGTATCCTTGTATATTGGGTTTATTACCCATTTTCCATTTTTAAATCATTGAGTATGTGGTTTGTAAGATCATTTCATTTTTCCCTATTATATTGCAATCTTATTAGATTAGTAATATAGTGTAGTGATATTTTCTTATGACCATATATTTTAATATATTGGGTATCTGTGTTTTACTCCCCCTTTCTCATGCGGTTTTGGGGTTCTACTCCCCCTTATCCCTGGAGGATTATGGTTTTACTCTCCCTTTCTCACTAGCTTGGGATGGTTTCTTACTCCTATAATAGATTCACTTAATCTAACCTGCATGTACACTTTTATTATTATTTTTATTTATTTTGGCAAGATCTCTGAAATGATTAATGATCTCATTATTCTATTGAGTCATTGTTTTGTAATATACCTTTTAAATTTTTGTTGTCTTGATCTTGCCTACAAGATGTAAAAATATAATTTATTGGAAGCATACCTTTTATTATTACACATTCATTAATGCTAAAATATGTTCATTATGCACGTACCCAGTCTTTACTAACCCTACCTTTATTTAACTCCTCATGGGTGTTATTTACAAACAACCCACATGTAGGTAACTGAGAGGACCAAGAATAAGGAAGACCATGTGTATGGTTCAGAGTATGAGGATAGTTTTGAGTGGCTAAGTTACCCTCTATTACTGGCCTTAAATGTAGATAGTTCAATTATTTATTTTGTAAAGACAACCTTCCACATCGAGCAATAGTTGTATAATGATAGACTTTATAACTTTGACATATTATTTTTCTACTACTTTTATCTATACATGGATCTTTGTATCACACCATTTTAGTGAATTGCCCACCTGGTCGCACTCTTTACACAAAGAACCTTCTTACAACTCTCGAGCTACTAGAAGGATACATGTTTCCCTTCCCTAACTTGTCAACAATGGGGACTATATACGATTCTAGGTCATACACTACATGATTAAAGTTTTCCTTATTACTTAGTCCATTTACTCATTGTTTTTAATCATCTAATATGATGGTACTAGGTTTCCTATTTTGACATAGTTAGTGATTGACTTATGATTATGACATAAAAACAAGATTATAAGTAGAGAAAGACTAAGATCATACAATGTGAACATGAAATGGAAAGAAATATGTTATGATGAACATGCAAATTAAGTGTTTCTCTATATTCATTAAACACGAATAGGTCATATGCCTTTATCATCATAATTTTCACTTGGAGATGCCCCTCGATCTCATGATCTATGCCATATTTCCCTTATCATAGAATGGCTCAACATTACTTTTAAACAATGCATCAACATCTTTACTTTCCTTCAATAATAATCAATATTCATATAGGAAATATATATGATAGGAAACTTATCATGTTTAGTAATCATCATAAATCATCAACATAGAATAGCCATAAAATTTACAAATATTAACCATCACTATACAACTGTAGAACTATTAATAAGTATTGTCACATTAAACTTATTTTTTAAGAACCATGTAGTTCAAGGGAAACTCCTCATCACAACATTTCTATTTGCAAGGCATACATGTAGAACATGTGTTATATGGAATCATTTAGAATGAAAGTTTATTAAACAAATATACAATATTCTCAACCTCAGTCATTTAATTAATCATTCAAACAATTCATAGTTTATCTAGTTTAAATAAAGGATTGATCCTTAGCCACTGACCCTTTCCGTAAACTCATGATGGATACCGATAAAGTGGCCTGCAAGAAATCAATCTCAGCACTTCTAGCATTCATGTATATATAACCTTTTGTCGAGCATATTTCTATATAGTGGCATACTCTTATGATATTCTTATATCTTTCATAAAAGAGCATGAGAAGAGAAGAAATGTGTGTGTGGAAACACATCTCACTATCACACAGATAGCGAGGTGTTACACAAAAATGTGCGGAAAACCCCATAAACCACTAACTACCAAAAACACGGGTTAATTAAAACTGATTGCAGAAAGCAGATAAACCCATAAACTATTACATTCAGATCCTCATCCTGCAAGAAAACAGGTTATATAAACATTTACAAACCTTGATACGTGTGCACAGCTTAGGAGATCAGCTGTCATGTCATCACATGAGTTCATCACCTATTTATACATATAGAATGGCCCACATTCGGCCAGCAGTAGGATATAGAAAATGTCATTGGCTATACATCATGAAACAATGTCAAAACACCTCCAAGGACCTGAGAGTACAGGGATGACTCTAAGACTCTACTGTGAAATGACCAAAACAGCAGCATGTCCATCTCTTGTCTTCTATTTCTCTTCTTGCTGCTCGGCCGCAACTCCGCCACCACCACCACGCCTGGCATGAACACCTAAAAAGGTTACAAACCAGCAGGGTGAGACACACAGTCCCAGCGAGAAACATAACTTCCTGCCAAAGCCACAGAACCTCAGAAGATGAAGCAACAACAACAGATAACTGATAGAAGATATAAACAGAGCAGTCTATATAGCAAAGCTATTCATACCATCAAGCTTACCAGGCTGTACGAAAGGTAGATAACCAAGTATTTCTTTATGGAACATGATTAACAAGATAAGATTTATAAGATCTTACCACATAACATAAGGAAAGTATAAGTAACTGCAAGTATAACAAGATTAACTACGCAAGCAAGGCCTCAATCAATGTTCCGTGTTTTGCCTTAAGCAATAAACACTATTCGGCTGGATTACATATTGTTATGCCCTGAGGAAGTGAGTCATACCTCTCAAATCCAACCTTCAGTTGCGAAACCCAAGCCGGTGCCATACAAGGTCAATGGAAGAGCCGGACTCCACGACCTCCCACCTCGTGGTCAGTGCACGAGTACAACACAAGCAAGACCGTAGTCTCGTGCTTAAGTGGCCTCAGCCACAGGGTCAGCTCCCGTGGGCTACCCTCTGCCTAGCCCGCCTCAGTATAGGTCTCAGCGCTAGTGAAACTGAGCCACATGCCTATTCACTGTGCTCTGAGTCATGAACTCATTCATGCTCCCATATCACATATCCTGAGCCATGGGCCTGTTCACCATGCTCTTTACATATCCCAAATCAGCAACCGCAGTTGTACTCGAATGCTAACTATTTTAGGCTAGGAGAAACCTGGCATATTCAACAATATGCGCTCCAGGTTAACCCGCAGGAGAACCCGTTTCACCATCACCAGCTCCTGACGATGATGGATCTATGTCCATGGCAACTACATGATATGTTCCACTGTGATTAGTTAGTATATTTTAAGTGGATTGTTGAGGCAACCAAGTTGTATAGCATGCAGACTATAATAAGAAGAAACAACATGAAACTCAACATCATGCTTTTACTATCATCAACATCATCCTCATCCATCACAAGGATCCAACATTACATTTCCATGGGATCTCAATCCCTCATCACATAGTGTCACTGCCTCTCAAGGCTTACATCATCACCATGGGATAGCAATCCCAGATCATCATCAGAGAATAACATCTCATCAAGTCACTTTAGCCATCTCAGGTCCTCAGACCATAACACATCATGCATGTTACCTCATCATCAAGAGTAACCATCAGAGCAGTGTTACTCAAACATATATACCTCTTAGCCCTTTACCTAGCTATGCATCTGTACCTGCATGGTTAGTATGCACAATCATCATAGATTATCAGAAGATCAGATTATCAACATAGGGTGACATTTATCATTCATGCCTCAACCTGTGATCATAAGCATAGGCTATATCATTAAGCAAGCATCTTATAGGCTTACCATTTACTCAACATCATACAGATAGTTCAAGATAATTATAAACACAGGTAATGTCCTGTCAAGATACTTAGATGTGATCTACTATAACGATTACCATCAAGCACATCAGAATCATCACTGTGACTGCATGTACAAGATCTAACATATCGGTTTCCATACAAGGAACAAGACCCTCACTATAAGCGTGCACTACCCTCACCAAAGGTAGTATCGGGCAGGGCACTCTCCCCTATCGCCCAACACTCCCACCACATAACGGTCAAGCAACCAGCTACATATCGGCCAAGCATAATAGCAAGGGTGTCGGGCTACCTTAGGGTGTATCGGGCAACGCTAGGTGTCGTGCACCTATGTGTATCGTGTAGCATGTGTCGTGCAACGCTGCGTCGAGTATCAAGGGTACAATGGCCACAAATCCAATCGGGGAACTGAGCCTATGGGTGTGTCGTTCGTCAGGTGCAACAGACATCCATATGCAAAGGCTAGGGATACTAAGTGACACTCTATCGGACAGCAAGGAACCTATCGTTCAACCAGCCTATCCATGACCTATCGGCCGACACAAGGCAAGGACTAGTGTGACGCCCATCACAAGGCCAGCCCACAACGCCCCCTATCATTCAAGGAGTAACAACACTAAGCAACCACCTGAGGTAGGCGTGCTAGGCAGGATACTCAACCAGGTGTGACGCCTACCACCGAACAAGGCTAAACATATCGGGCAGGTTAGTTAGCATAGTGTGACGCCTGACACATAAAAGGGCAAGGACCAGGGTGCATCGCCCAACACAGCCACAACAACATGACGTCCAAGGCTCTAGGTCAAGAGAGGTATCGGGCAATGCCAACCCCAAGCCATATCGGCCAAGATGAAACTCCACAAGGTCATCACCAACCTCAAGCACAAGGACACCAAAACCCTAATGGATCGAGAAGAAGGCTCACCTCTCAACAACCAAGAGAGAGGGGTCTTGCCTAACTTCTTATCACCAATCATGCAACACAAGGACCAACCCTAACAAAGGTCCACAACCACCACCAAAGCTCACCTCTCAAATCCATGGTGAGAGAAGGGTGTTGCTCAAGCAACTCGAACACAAGCTCACCTCTCAACTCAAACGAGAGAGGAGTGTTGCTCATATCACTAGAGTTTAAGCTCACTTCTCAAGACCAAGGAGGGAGAGGGGTGTTGCTCAACAAGAAACCCTAGAACAAGGTTCGGCCAACAAGGAGCAACTAAGCAAGAAACCAAACTAGAAACATACAAAGCCGATATGATCATAAGAAGCATATAAACAAGAACATAGAAGATGGTAATGTAGTTAGGGTTAGGAGTTATGTAACCCGCCTTAAGCAAGATCCAAGCTCCTAGCTCCAAGCTCCAAGCACCATCAAGGAAGAAGAGAAAGGCACTCTAGGGTTCGACCACCACTAGAGGAAGAAGGAGAATCCAAGGCAAGGATCGGCCACCAAGCTTGCAAAAGAAGAGGGTGTCGTGCACCAAGGATGAGGGAGACTAAGGAGCTAAAGGGATCTCTAGCAAGAGAATGGGAACACATATATAGGAGAGGATGGAGGAGAAACCATGGTAAGACAAGGCAAGGTGTTGCCCACCTAGGGACACTTGTCCATGGGCAAAGCCACCACTCTAACATGCCCTAAACACATGTCCAAGGTCATTGCCACATGCAAGCATCAAGCACCAAGTGTCAACTAGTGGTGACACAAACGAGGTCAAAGAGAGTCAAAGGGTCCATGGGTGACACACCTCCATTCCACCATGGCCGACTCACACCCTAGGCCGACACACCACTGACCGACACACCTAGGTCGACACAAGCACACTTGCCTGATACAAGGTCCAAAGAGGCAAAGGCAAGGCACAACAAGGCCCAACAAGATCAACCAAGCCCCAAAGAAACTCAAGCAACAAGCCCAACCCTTCCTCTCAACACTAGAGGAAGCAAGGAGAGGGAGGAACACCTCACAAGGTGACAAACTTTCCCACAAACCCTAAACTTGGGTATATTGCATGTAGCACCTCCAGCTCCCAACAAAACACCAACAAACCATAATCACCACTAAAGGTGATTAGCAAGCAACTAAGCATCAGGGTTAAGCAAAGCAAATAGGATAAGCCCTAAACAGAGGTCAGGGTCCTTACAGGCTATAACCTTCTACAAAGGGATTTTTCCCTCAAAATCCGAAGAGAAAAGTGAGGGATACTTCCTCCTCATCTCTTCCTCAAGATCTCATGTGGCTTCCTCAATGCCACGATGATGCCAAAGAACCTTCACCAGAACCAGGTCCTTCCTCTTCAGGTTCTTAACTCTTCTGTCAAGGATCGTCACAGGACCTTCCTCGTAGGTCACATCTTCATAAAGCTCAACTTTGACTAGCCGTATCACTATTCCTGTATCTGGATGAATTTTCTTCAGTATACTGACATGGAACACTGGATGTAACCTATGCAGTTCTGGCGGTAGCTCTAACTCATAAGATACTTTGCCAACTCGTGCTATGACTGGGTATGGCCCCATATATCTGGGTGCTAGCTTACCCTTCCGGCCAAACCTTAGCACACCTTTCCACGGTGAGACTTTAAGATACACTTTGTCTCCTACCTGGAACTCCAAAGGTCATTGTCGATTGTCTGTGTAAGACTTCTACCTGTCTTGTGCCGCTTTCAACTATTGTTGTATCACTTTGATCTTTTCTGTTGTCTGTTGTACTAAGATAGGACCCAAAAACTGATATTCACCAGACTCATACCAACACAATGGAGATCTTCACTTCCTCCCATATAAGGCCTCATAAGGAGCCATGTCAATGCTCCGCTGATAACTATTGTTGTAGGCGAACTCTATCAGACTGAGATGTATGTCCCAACTTCCTAGGAACTGCAAAACACAAGCTCGAAGGATATCTTCCAAAGTCTGAATAGTCCTCTCAGACTGTCCATCCATTTACGGGTGGAAAGCGGTGCTGAACCTCAATTGTGTTCCCAACTCTTTGTGCAACTATTCCCAGAAATGACTCGTGAACTGAGGACCTCTGTCAGAAACTATCGTCGTTGGCACCCTATGAAAACGCACTATCTCATCCACATATACTCGAGCGAGCTTCTCGGTTGTATACGTTGTCTTCACAGGTATGAAATGGGCAGACTTCGTCAATCTGTCCACTATTACCCAAATGGAATCATGATTCCTAGTTGTCCTGGGTAGACCAACTACGAAATCCATGGTTATATGATCCCATTTCCACTGCGGTATCGGCAGGGGTTGCAACGTACCTGCCGGCTTCTGATGCTCAGCCTTGACTTGCTGACATACCACACACTTAGACACAAACTCGGCTACATCTTTCTTCAAACCGGGCCACCAATACAAGTCCTTCAGGCTATGATACATCTTGGTGACTCGGGGATGCATAGCATACATCGATGTGTGCGCTTCCTCGAGCACTAACTTCCGCAGATCATCTGCATCGGGGACCACCATCCTGTCTTGATAGCAAACTAGTCCATCCTTGGACTCATGGAACCCATCACACTTTTTGTTGCCAAACTTTGATCTGATCAACAGCACTGCATCATCTACTTGTTGTGCATCTTTGATCTGTTATCTCAGCATAGGCTTGACTTGCATATGTGCTAAAAGTCCAGTAACAAGGAAACTTCCATCTGCACATTCATTTGCCGCAAGGAAACAAACATATCTCGCCTATGGCATACCAAGGAACTCAATTGTGCCTTCTTTGTAGGAAAATAAGAAGACTTTTGGCTAAACGCATTAGCTACCACATTCGCCTTACCAGGATGATACTCGATGGTACATTTGTAATCATTGATTAGCTCCATCCATCGACATTGTCGCATGTTTAGCTCATTCTGCGAAAAGATGTACTTCAGATTCTTATGATCTGTGAAGATCTGACATACTTCCCCATAGAGATAGTGTCTCCAAATCTTTAATGCATGAACCACTGTTGCCAACTCCAAATCATGAGTTGGATAGTTCTCCTCATGTTTCTTAAGCTATCGCGAAGCAAAAGAAACCACATGATCTTCATGCATCAGCACACAACCTAAACCTTTCTTGGAAGCATCGCAGAAGACAACATAGCCCTTTCTAGGCTCTGGCAGCACTAGTACTGGAGCACTAGTCAGCTTCTCCTTCAAACTTTGGAAGGCTTGCTAGCAACGATCATCCCAGACAAAAGGTACATCCTTTCTAGTCAACTTCATCATCGGCAACGCAATCGCACTGAAGTCTTTGATAAACCTTCGGTAGTATCCTGCTAAACCCAGGAAACTACGAACTTCCGTCGGCGTCTTCGGTTGTTCCCATTCCGCAATAGACTCCACCTTCTTCGGGTCCACTTTAACTCCTTCAGCAGATATCACATGACCCAAGAAAGTTACTTCTTCCAACCAGAACTCACACTTACTGAACCTGGAATACAACTGATGTTGGTGAAGAAGAGTCAACACTAGTCAAAGATGTCGCTCATGCTCTTGTCTGTCCCAACTATAGATCAAGATGTCATCTATAAAGATTACAACAAACTAATCTAGAAACGGATAGAACACTTTGTTCATCAAATCCATGAATGCAGCAGGCGCATTGGTTAGCCCAAACGGCATAACCACAAACTCAAAGTGACCATACCTCATTATGAAAGCTGACTTTGGTATATCATCTGCCTTTATCCTCAACTGATGATATCCGGACCGTAGATCGATCTTTGAAAACACTGCAACACCACACAGTTGATCGAATAGATCATCTATCCTCAGCAACAGGTACTTGTTCTTGATCGCGACCTTGTTCAACTATCGGTAATCTATACATAACCACATAGATCCATCCTTCTTCTTAACGAACAACACTGGATCACCCCAAGGAGACGTACTCGGTCGGATGAAACCTTTCTCCAACAACTCTTGCAACTGCTTTTTAAGCTCTGCCATCTCTACTGGAGTCATCCTATACGGTGTCTGTGCAACTGGTTGTGTTCCTAGAACTAGATTGATCTCGAAATCAATCTCTCGGGGTGGAGGAACACCAGGGAACTCATCAGGAAACACATCCACAAACTCTCGGACAACCGACACCTCCTCAAGGCTAGGACTCTTCGCCTTGGTATCCACACGTGAGCTAAGAACACCTTACATCCTTGTCGTAGCAACTTTTCTACCACCATAGCTGACACTAGACATGTCAAAAGAATCTTCCTATCTCCTTGGAAGACCCACTTCTCTCCGTCATTATCAAACATATCTTGCTTGGAACCACAGTCCAAAACAACCTTATACCTCTCCAAGGTATCCATCCCAAGGATCACATTGAAACCATGCATATCAAGTGGTATAAGATCCACTTGTATACAGTGTCCCGAAAAAGATAAGACACAAGATGGACACTCCTCTCGAAGCATAGAGGAACCATCAAGAGGGGTTTCTAACAACAATCTATCCTTCTTACAACTAACAGGTAAACGACATTTCTCAAGCATACTATAGGCAATAAAGGAGTGTGTAGCACTCGGGTCAACTAGAACAAATATAAAGAAAGAAGAAGACATATCAGAATGAAATAACTCCATCTGACCTATCACCACTCGCGGGTTGACTATCGCCTCCGGCTGGCTTATAGAATAGAATCAAGTTTTTGCTTGTTGTCCATGTCCTCTGCTTCCTTGAGCAGACGATCCCGCTTGCGACGCTGGACCGCGTCCTCACCCTCTGCTACTACTGGGCTACTGTCTATCTGACCCTCGTTGATTCTACCTTGGCTGTTGTGTCACTTCAACATCTCTATTCAGGCAGTTGAATCTCAAATGCCCGATCTGACCACAAAGATGGCATGACCTATCTTCAAACCGTGGCCTAGCTGGCCCTGTCACTACCACAGAAGTTGTACTATGTGCCTTTGACGGTGAAGCAACATAACCTCTTCCCTTACTCAGAGACCACTGTGACGGTACACTGGAACCTCTCATCACAGAAGGTGTTGAAAACATTGGCTTCTCGAAACCACCAAACCTCTGTCCTTGGATGTGAGCAGGCCTCTTCTTAGACATAGATTATCTTTTCTCCCTTACTGATCGTTCAATCCTCCAGATAGATTCCATAAACGTAGCAAACTGCTCACGGTTCTCCAACGCAAAAACAGGTGTTGTCAGCTCAGCACTCAGACCCTTCTCAAAACGTCTGATCCGCTCCTCATCTGTTGCCGCCATGTGAGGACAAAACCTCAACAGATCCATGAACTTGGCCTCATACTTGGTGATGTTCATCGTTCCTTGGCGCAGACGCTCAAACTGACTAATCTTCTCATCCAGATACATCTTCAGAATGTATCTGCTGACGAACTCGTGCTGGAAAACCTCCCAACTGATAACCTCACCAGGCCGCTTCTCCTCCTCGATGGTCTACCAGTGACAAGCACTACCTTTCAGAAGGTAGACAATGTGCTTGACTTTTTCTACTTTGGGGATGTCGAGGGTCTAGAAAGCCGTCTCAAGACTTGTCAACCACAGATCTGCATCCGCTGGATCAGCCGTCCCAGCATAGTCCGAAACTCCGACTCGGCGAAGCCGCTCAAAGATCTTCCCAATACCCGATGTTTCTCCATGGGGAGCCTGTGCTCTCGGCGGAGGCACTGGCAATCTTTCTACCATGAGATTCATTGTAGCCATCATCTGACCCATAAGTTGTTGATAGGAAGGGTGTTCAAGAATGGCTGGGTCAGGTTGGGGGACCTCAGGCACCCGAAGTTCATGTGCCTACCCTATAGCTCCATCAATTGATGTAGCATCGTAGTTCTCGGCAGCATGTTCTTCATGGTTTCCAGACAACTTGGCTTTTCTTCCGCTGAGGGTAGAAGATGATTGTAAGAAAATCTAGAAAACTAACAAGAATAGACACTACCTAGTCCTAGATCCCTGTAGACTCAGCGAACCTAGAGCTCTGATACCAAAACTTGTGGAAACACATCTCACTATCACACAGATAGCGAGGTGTTACGCGAAAACGTGCGGAAAACCCCATAAACCACCAACTACCAAAAACACGGGTTAATTAAAACCAATTGTAGAAAGTAGATAAACCTAGAAACTATTACATTCAGATCCTCATCCTGCAAGAAAATAGGTTATATAAATATTTACAAACCTTGATATGTGTTCACAGCTTAGGAGATCAGCTGTCCTGTCATCACATGAGTTCATCACCTGTTTATACATACAGAACGGCCCACATCTGGCCAGCAGAAGGATATACAAAACGTCATTGGCTATACATCGTGAAACAATGTCAAAACACCTCCAAGGACCTGAGAGTACAGGGATGACTCTAAGACTCTACTACGAAACGACCAAAATAGCAGCATGTCCATCTCTTGCCTTCTACTGCTCTTCTTGCTGCTCAGCCGCAACTCCGCGACCACCACCACGCCTGGCACGAACACCTAAAAAGGTTACAAACCAGTGGGGTGAGACACATAGTCCCAGCGAGAAACATAACTCCCCACCGAAACCACAGAACCTCAGAAGATGAAGCAACAACAGCAGATAACTGATAGAAGATATAACAAGAGCAGTCTATATAGCAAAGCTATTCATACCATCAAGCTTACCAGGCTGTACAGAAGGCAGATAACCAAGTATTTCTTTATGGAGCATGATTAACAAGATAAGATTTATAAGATCTTACCACATAACATAGGGAACGTATAAGTAACTGCAAGTATAACAAGATTAACTACGCAAGCAAGGCCTCAATCAATGTTCTGTGTTTTGCCTTAAGCAATAAACACTATTCGGCTGGATTACATATTGTTATGCCCTGAGGAAGTGAGCCGTACCGCTCAAATCCAAACTTCGGTTGTGAAACCCAAGTCAGTGCCATACATGGTCAATGGAAGAGCCGGACTCCACGACCTCCGACCTCGTGGTCAGTGCATGAGTACAACACAAGCAGGACCGCAGTCTCGTTCTTAAGTGGCCTCAGCCACAGGGTGAGCTCCCACAGGCTACCCTCTGCCTAGCCTACCTTGGTACAGGTCTCAGCGCTAGTGAAACTGAGCCACGGGCCTGTTCACCATGCTCTGAGTCATGAACGCATTCATGCTCCAATATCACATATCCTGAGCCATGGGCCTATTCACCATGCTCTATACATATCCCGAGTCTGCAACCACAACTGCACTTGAATCCTCACTATTTTAGGCTAGGAGAAACCTCGCATATTCAACAATATGCGCTCCGGGTTAACCCGTAGGAGAACCCATTTCACCATCACCAACTCCTGACGATGATGGATCTATGGCCAGGGCAATTACATGATATGTTCCACTGTGATTAGTTAGTATATTTTAAGTGGATTGTTGAGGCAACCAAGTTGTATAGCATGCAGACTATAATAAGAAGAAACAACATGAAACTCAACATCATGCTTTTACTATCATCAACATCATCCTGGTCCATTACAAGGATCCAACATTACATTGCCATGGGGTCTCAATCCCTCATCACATAGTGTCACTGCCTCTCAAGGCTTACATCATCACCATGGGATAGCAATCCCAGATCATCATTAGAGAATAACATCTCATCAAGGCACTTTAGCCATCTCAGGTCCTCAGACCATAACACATCATGCATGTTACCTCATCATCAAGAGTAACCATCAGAGTAGTGTTACTCAAACATATATACCTCTTAGCCCTTTACCTGGATATGCATCTGTACCTGCATGGTTAGTATGCACAATCATCATAGATTATCAGAAGATCAGATTATCAACATAGGGTGACATTTATCATTCATGCCTCAACCAGTGATCATAAGCATAGGTTATATCATTAAGCAAGCATCTTATAGGCTTACCATTTACTCAGCATCATATAGATAGTTCAAGGTAATTATAAACATAGGTAATGTCTTGTCAAGATACTTAGATGTGATCTACTATAACAATTACCATCAAGAACATCAGGATCATCACCCTGACTGCATGTACAAGATCTAACATATCGGTTTCCATACAAGGAACAAGACCCTCACTATAAGCGCCCACTACCCTCACCAAAGGTAGTATCAGGCAGGGCACTCTCCCCTATCGCCCAACACTCCCACCACATAACGGTCAAGAAACCAGCTACATATCGGCCAAGCATAACAACAAGGGTGTCAGGCTACTTTAGGGTGTATCGTGCAACCCTAGGTGTCGTGCACCTATGTGTATCGTGCAGCATGTGTCGTGCAACCACATGTCGTGCAACGCTGCATCGGGTATCAAGGGTACAACGTCCACAAAGCCTATCGGGCAACTGAGCCTATGGGCGTGTCGTTCGTCAGGTGCAACAGACATCCATATGCAATGGCTAGGGATACTAAGTGACACTCTGTCAGACAGCAAGGAACCTATCGTTCAACCAGCCTATCCATGACCTATCGACCGACACAAGGCAAGGACTGGTGTGACGCCCGTCACAAGGCCAGCTCACAATGCCCCCTACCATTCAAGGTGTAACAGCACTAAGCAACCACTTGAGGTAGGCGTTCTAGGCAGGATACTCAACCAGGTGTGACACCTACCACCGGACAAGGCTAAACATATCGGGCTGGTTAGTCAACATAGTGTGACGCCCGACACACAAACGGTCAAGGACCAGGGTGCATCGCCCAACACAGCCACAACAACATGACGTCCAAGGCTCTAGGTCAAGAGGGGTATCGGGCAAAGCCAACCCCAAGCCATGTCGGCCAGGATGAAACTCCACAAGGTCGTCACCAACCTCAAGCACAAGGGCACCAAAACCCTAATGGATCGAGAAGAAGGCTGACCTCTCAACAACCAAGAGAGAGGGGTCTTACCTAACTTCTTATCACCAATCGGGAAACACAAGGACCAACCCTAACAAAGGTCCACAACCACCACCAAATCTCACATCTCGAATCCATGGTGAGAGAAGGTGTTGCTCAAGCAACTAGAACACAAGCTCACCTCTCAACAAAAACGAGAGAGGAGTGTTTCTCATATCACTAGAGTTTAAGCTCAATTCTCAAGACCAAGGAGGTAGAGCGGTGTTTCTCAACAAGAAACCCTAGAACAAGGATCGACCAACAAGGAGCAACTAAGCAAGAAACCAAACTAGCAACATACATAACCGATATGATCATAAGAATCATATAAACAAGAACATAGAAGATGGTAATGTAGTTAGGGTTAGGAGTTATGTAACCCGCCTTAAGCAAGCTCCAAGCTCCAAGCACCATCAAGGAAGAAGAGCAAGGCACTCTAGGGTTCGGCCACCACTAGAGGAAGAAGGAGACTCCAAGGCAAGGATCGGCCACCAAGCTTGAAAAAGAAGAGGGTGCCGTGCACCAAGGAAGAGGGAGACTAAGGAGCTAAAAGGATCCCTAGCAAGAGAAAGGGAACACATATATAGGAGAGGATGGAGGAGAAACCAAGGTAAGACAAGGCAAGGTGTCGCCAACCTAGGGACACTTTTACATCGGCAAAGCTACCACTCTAACATGCCCTAAACACATGTCCAAGGTCATTGCCACATGCAAGCATCAAGCACCAAGTGTCCACTAGTGGTGACACAAACGAGGTCAAAGAGAGTCAAAGGGTCCATGGGCGACACACCTCCACTCCACCTAGGCCGACGCACACCCTAGGCCGACACACCATAGGCCGACACACCTAGGTCGACACAAACACACTTGGTCGACACAAGGTCCAAAGAGGCAAAGGCAAGGCACAACAAGGCCCAACAAGCTCAACCAAGCCCCAAAGGAACTCAAGCAACGAGCCCAACCCTTCCTCTCAACACTAGAGGAAGCAAGGAGAGGGAGGAACACCTCACAAGGTGACAAACTTTCCCACAAACCCTAAACTTGGGTATATTGCAAGTAGCACCTCCAACTCCCAACAAAACACCAACAAACCCTAATCACCACTAAAGGTGATTAGCAAGCAACTAAGCATTAGGGTTAAGTAAAGCAAATAGGATAAGCCCTAAATGGAGGTCAGGGTCCTTACAGTGTTGATCCCTCATTTCTAAGGGGAAGGTTGTATCATGTGCCTATATTAAATAGGTTTTCATTTTTTTATCCTCATGGGATTAATAATAGAACATATACCCTTGATCATGAGTTATTTTAGGTACATCATGAGCTTTCATGTACATTCAGATTGACCCCATAGATGTCAAGTCACCCAAGTTAAGTATAAGAATCAATTTCCATACCCTATTTTATATTGCATTAAAGTAACATTAGTTTCTAAAGCTTTATTATTCATTTAAACCCTTGTAGAGATGCAAAACATGTATTTTAATTAAAAAGAAAGATGTGAGATAATTCTCTAACTATTTATGCAATTGAATCTGGAATAGGTCATTGTGAGAAAAGTGAAATTTTATACCCTATGAACTAGGCCCACATTCACTGAATCAGACCAAAAATATAGGAGATAAATATTATTTTATGCCAATCCAGAGATAATGTCCAAGCATATGTCAATCTTGAGATAAAATATTATTTTGAGTAAGAAAATTTCATTTTCAAATTGTTTTAGCTACTCATATTATTTAAAGTCCATTACAAGGTATGGCATCCAAGGTTCCATTTTTAGTCTTTAGAAATGATTAAAGTAGACATACTAGTAAAGAAGCAAAAGATTGAGTAGAAAGATTCATATACAAAAAAAATCAACCTTAAGCTAAATGTGCATAGCAAGGTTCACATGTTATAGTTGAGTTTTAAGTATATTTATGCTACTATATGCATATTTTAAAAGGAGGGATAAAGTAACATTCCTAGATTCTTAATAAATGAGACTCCCCTTCAAGATTTAGGAAGAGGATATCTAGATCGACCTCCTCTATGTCCTAGCCTCTAAAAAGAAACAAAAAATTCTCTCACAACCAAGCCAAAGCTGCACAGGCTCCAACAACCATCGAGATATCATATTCGACCTTGGTGCTAGTTAAAGAACCAAAAAAATGAGGATAGAAAAAGAAGAAGAAGTAAAAAATCTCATGGTCCTCTATATACAGCCAAGAAAAGATGTCTGTGAAGGAAAGGAAGAGGAGAGAAAGTAAAGAACAATGAGTAAATAGAAGAACCAACCTTAAATGAATACCTTCCACTAAGATCCACCAATCACAACCTTCTCCAAGTCAAGGGAGGCTAGATTGCCCTTGGTACACCTCTCTCAATGGTCCTTCAAGATCCAACACCTATTATAAATGTTCTAACTCAAGGCCGGAGGGGGTCCTCAGCTATATATAGGAAAGGGTCTAAAACATCCCACAACAAACACCCCCATCCTTTTCATTGGCCACTGTCATATTTTGTCAATCATACTAAGATTTAGATAATCTAGCCCGAATTGTAACCCAAACCACCTCTTCTAAATCCAACTAAGATTCCACACCTATGTATGAATTTCTAAAAAAACCCAAGCTAAGATGTTTTACAACTTAGGTACTCTCTCCTCCAACTCGATATGACCAACCCTCATGAATCTTCATAGATTCCAATGAAATCTGACCTAATTCACCTTCAAACCTATCCTTTTTCTACTCTTTCTTGTCAACATACCAGCTTATTGAATCCGCCCATATTCCCTAAATCTGATGGGTTTCCCACTCAACCAGCCTAAAAACATTAGGATACTTAATAAAAAGCATCATCAATGCATGGAAACTCAAACCACTATGAATATGAATAGATTCACAATAATTTAGCTAGGTCCATCTCTATACCTCACCCAAAAATAGAAGTAGAAGTTGAAAACCTAATCAATGGACAATGTACCATATCAATACTATATACATATGTGTTAGGTCATACAACACTGGCATTACATCTATATCACAAGCAGAGTAAGCTTATATAGTATGTTATAATCCCATTTAGGTTTATGTCTTCATGTATTAATCAAATTAGATTCTAACTAACCAAGTAATAGGAAAACAAAGTGAAATTTAGGTTGATATAGGTTTGAGGTCTGATATTAGGAATCCTTGGATCAAAATACAAAATGCTTATAATTGCATCATTCTATGATACATGCAAAGTCAAATATACTTGAGTACGCAAACTAATGTGTCCTAGGACTTATTCAATCTTTTAAGTATACAATTCATAAAAAATGTATTAATTACATGATTATTCCATCTCTCATGAAAAGGTAGGGTTACTTATCCTTCCAATATATCAATTTATGAATCTCTTGTTTGATTACCATAATGTACTCGAATTCTAATGTAAGGACCCTAACCCACATTTTAGGCTAACCCTATTTGATTTGCTTACGTATGTTGCTTAGATCCTTTCTCTAATAACATAATATGTAATTTGGGTGTGTTGGAGGTTTGTGTCCCTTGTTTGAGCTTGTTGCTTGATGCTTGTGTTTTGTGGAGAGGTTTGGCGCAAACATGCAATTCATCCATAATAGGGGTTGATGTGCAAGTTTGCCACCTCTAGAGTGTTTCTTCTCTCTCTCTTAGCCTCATCTAGAGGAGAGAGGAAGTATTTGGAGCCTTGTTTTGGTCTTGGTTGAGTGGTGACATCCTTTGTGATGTTTTTAGCACATGTTTGAGGTGTGCTTTGCTCATAAGAGTGTGGTCTCGGGCTTCAGAACCTTGAGGAGACATGGTATCGGGTTGTGGTTACGTTGAGGAGGCTTGATATTGGTTGAAGGTATCTTGAGGGACTTCCTATCGGTTTGGTGGTTCCTTGAGGATCATTGTATCAATTTGTAGAGACTCTAGAGAGGTGCCATATCAGTTTGTGACCTAGGGTTTCATCCCTATCGGCTTGTGAAGGGGATGGATGAGTGTATCGACCTTGTCCTTCCTTAGTGACCAAGTGAGCGAGACATAGATCCTATCACCTTGTTGCATGGTGTTACATGTGGCTTTTCTTCTTGGACTTGTTTCTTCTAGGGTTCTAAGGTGGTGACACCATCCCCTTACTCTCTCTCTCTCTCTCATCGGCCAAGTATATATATGCCTTTCTTCCCATGTAAGAGAACCCTTTTAGTGATCCTTGCTTTCCCTCCTTAGTGGTCGACCTTGATCTTCAAGTGCACTCTCCCTTGGAGCTTGGTGAACGAGCCAAAAGCTTTTGGTGCTCTCTTTCATCTTCTTCCTTGGTGTTGTGGAGATCAAGCTAGGAGGATCTTCTTCAACCTTAAGCTTGAGAAGCTTGGATCTTGACCTTGGATCTTAGAGTTTGGTGGTTGTTCTTGATGTGGGTTATATAACACCAAACCTACTTTGTTATTATCACCTTTCTACTTGTTACCTTTCTAGTTGTCCTTAGCTCATTACTCCTTGATTGTTAGTAGCTATTCTTGGTAGCCTTACATTCTATTTTTTAGAATAGAACCTTGCTAAGTTGCTGCCATGAGATGCACCTTTCTTTTGCCTTATTAGTATTGTCATCTTGAAGTAGAAGATGACTAAATCGATATTATATGCTAAATCGATATGCAATGCAATCTGACATGCTAACCCGATATGCTTTTGTCTAAACTGATATACCTACCATGATGGGGTTTGTTATGATTTAGTGATGATTAGTGAGGAAGAGTGTTGAATCTCCATGCTTTTAGTTGAGTATGGAAGTCGACATGGGTAACCCTAATCTGATATGCATATAATCAGATATACATGTAGCTCGATACACCTAGAGTTGAAGAGGGAAATATCTCCCTTGAGGTTCAACCGATACTACTCTAAACCCTAGTAGTCGATATCCCATGATGGTGAAGGTGGTCGATATCTATAGAGATACATAGGCTGATACCCTTTGAGATAGTATGTCAAATACACTCTCTTATGTACCTCTAATCGATATCATTTATGGTTCCTGACGCCAAGTGATTATAAACCGGTACCAAGTGATGACATACTGATACCAAGTGATGATAAACTGATATCCTACCTTGGTATGGTGGTTGATACCCAATCTTAGTGTGGTTTCCCGATACATTTAGGGTTAATTGATACCATAGGTGTAAACCCTAGTCGGCACCTTGTGATGGTGGTTGAGACATACCATGTTGATGTTAAAATCTCATAGTGATGATGGGATTTCCTATGGGATAGTTGTGCGTATGATGTGAGGATTATGTTTCTATACCCACATAATAATGTTTTATAATGACAATGAGAAACATGCTTCTATGTCTCATAACACATCTCATGATGATGAGGAAAGTGATAACCTAAGGGTGGTTGTTGATCCAACCTTGTAAACCCTAATCCAGAGAAGTGAAACCCTAATTGATACGATGTAAATGTATAGCATGAGTTCTATGAGATGATGATGCTTTGCCTTCTTATTATCAACTTCTTACCATGCAGGTGATACTGATTGATGTATATAGCCATGAATGAGCTATGTTGGTTATGATGTGATGGACGTTGGTCCTTGTGATGGACATTGGTCCTTGTGATAGACATTGGTCTTTGTGGTGGACATTGTTCTTTATGATGGACATTGGTCCTTGTGATGGACGTTGGTCCTTGTGATGGACATTGGTCCTTGATATGGACGTATAATGAATAATAGGCATAAAGTGATGATGTGATTAGATCCCACCTACTATGTTTTAGTTTGTTCTGGTGATGAGCTATACCCTATTTATGTAGATCTTATTTAGAGGATATACATTGTAACTTGAATGATGCTTAAAAATGTTTAAATTGATCTAATTAATCAAGTGAAATCTAATAGTGTAGTTGTTCTATGCCATAGATCCATTACAACATCAACTTAATTATTGGATGGTGAAACGAGTTTAACTCAGAGCACATATTTTTTAATATGCGGGGTATAAGTCGAGTAATTCCTTGTATCCTTAAATATATGATGTGTGAGATGGCCATTTGTGAGATGATGTCATTTTGATATGGATGGCCATGCGTGAGCCACTCCTTTTGTTAGAATGACCATGTATGAGACTGTTCTTCTAGTGTTGTACTTGTACCAAGGTGGGCTAGTTATGATTATATATGTGGATGGACATGCATGAATCAATCCCTATCTTGACTATATGTCACCTTTGCAGTTGATTGATATGTCTCTGTGATGTTTTATCTTCTGCTGACCAAGAGGTGTGGTGAGGTCGTAGATTCTGGCTCTTCTATTAGACCTTGTATGGCATCGTTTTCAATTTATCAAGTGGTTTGTTGGATTTGGGTGGTACGACTCAAATTATCGGGATATAATGAAATACGTAATCAACCGTGTAGTATAATTTTATATGACCAAATATGAAAACATTGGTTGAGGCCTTTTTATATCTTATACAATGTTATTGATAGAAAATATACATGTTCTTCATATTCCTTTTAAATTATTAAGATGTTCCATAATTCAACAGTAATTGCCCTTCCTGTTAATAATCATTACATGTTTTGTCTTAGTTGAATTAGAATGATGCTTTGCTTATCATAACTATGATAATAATATAGTTGATGGTGAGTTATATCACCCGTTGAGATTTGGAATCTCACCCTTTGGGTTTCCCACACCCATTTTAGGTGGATGAGACGAAGAGGTAGAGATCGTACAGAGGAGGTTGACCAGCAACTAGAGGAGAAGTAGCTGATAAAATTGGAGGTGCTGGTTGATGTCTTTTGTTGATAGAGTCCTAGAGTCATCCTTGTACATTTGGGTCTTTCGGAACATTTTGTAGATGTTTTATGGACGTGCTATCCCTATGTGCCCCTTGTATATTAAATATGATGGAATCATGTATATATATTCTGGAATAGTGGTTTCGTTACAGGTTGACAGCATGCCTTGTAAATCTTTGAGGCATGAAAGGGCTCATGTGTATAGGTTCTTGCTACATGGTTATTTTATGAAAAATGGTTTTAATATTTAGTATTCTCTTAGTAATCTATTCACTAATCCTTCTTCCACGGTTATGTTTTAAGTAATCTCGCTTTGTGTGGTGTGGGGCGTCACATCTAAACCCAATCACACCGAGTTATGGTTTGGTGATATTTTATTATCTAAAAATCGATTTTAGTGTAAACCCTAGCTATATCTGAATTGATCATGAATTTAAATGCAACGAACTTGTTTATGCATTAAAAGATATGTTATGTTATTAAACTAAAATTAGGGGGTCTAAAACAATTGATTACTTATTAAAAATATATGGGGTTGTAACACTTTTTAGGACCATATCTTGAGACTTATTGATCAATAAATTGGAGAGATGGAATGAGATTTAAAACTGGTTTGACTCTCATGCATCATCATGTTCCCTTATATGTCTGCCTTGTGGGAGAATGGTTTTCCACAATGAAATCTTGAAGATATCTAGATTTCATCTATATTTGAACCAATACTGTTTGGGATGGGTCTAAGGTAAGCTAAATGGATGGGTGTAAAATGAAGTAGTGATGTAGGCCCAATCTTGGGGTGGTTTGTTTGTTAGGTTCTCTTATATTGGTGGAAACAGATGATGGATATTTTCTAGCCACTTCATTGCAACTATTGTAGATGGTGACACCTTCTAATTATGATCGTGGATGAATTGTAAAAGGATTACTTCTCTTAAAATGCACATGACACCATCTTTCTCATAAATTGGAGTGACATCAAGTTCATTCTTTCTTGGTTATGATGGACACTGTCATTGGGAGAATTAAGTAATGGTTAATCGAGATGTCAATCCATTCCTAATTAATTTTAGCAATCACACTCTTTGTCTCTCATGCTCTCAAGGGTTCTCGACCTGCATTCGATTTTTCTCATGGAGTGTGTCTCTGAGTTTTGTTTAATATGTGGAATGCTTAATTAAGTAGATAAACATGTTGGGATATTAATACACTAGGAATGACTTGATTGAGACATTCTCAATGGATTATGTTAGGATGGATATTTGGTGTATCTCGAATACCTTGCAAGCACACCTTACTCATACCATATCCCCTTCCATTATCGTTCTACGTTCAGGGTATAATCAATGGTACGACGTGTTTGAGTATGGTAGTGATGGATTCGTCTAAGGGACTCAAAGAAGTCATAGCATCAAATTGTACCATAAAGAATAGGTGAAATAACTTCGATCGATTATTTGCGAAGATGCATATACGTAAAGCTGCTCTAGAAAGCTAGACCAAAGATTTTTTTTGTAAATATATTTTGACATGGCAAACAGGGGAGGTGGGAGTGGCATCGCCCAAGGAATATTTTTATGTAGTTAACAATGAAAAGAATTTTTTATATAAACCATTGTACAAAGGAGTGGATTTAAAGGGAACAACTGATAATTGAACATATGAGAGCATAATGGAGCCTTCGGAAATTCAATTGCAAAGATGAGACGCATGTAAATGTACGTAAAATAGAGCAAAAGAAACTTAAGTCGAGCATCGGAATTCACCAATGGGTGTTAGAAACCATTCTTGACATGATAAAAAAATATCTCTTGAGCCTTCCAAAAAGTATCCAAGCTATAATTAAGTTTTGGGGATTGATTAATATAATAATATAAATATGATTTTCACTGGTGAACTATCCAGAAGAGTGCAACATATCTTCCTTCTTGTAGAGCCCATGCACTGCCTTCCATTGCTTAGACCCCTCCTTGTCATCCCAGATCTCGTTGTCATCTAATTATTAGTGCCTCTCCTATGATGCTGCTCATGTGCATGGCTGGTGAGTGTACTTGCACTAACAGTTTATGAGAGTAGCCAAATGTGACCATCAATTTCATGATAAATTCTTTGCAATGTCGGAGACATGCGTGTTGCTAGGAAAGTGAGTTTTGGTGGCGGCAACGAGTTAGTAGAGAGAGATGATTTGATTAAATGTTTATAGAAGCTAATAATAGAACTTGTATCTAGGTGTCCTTCTGATAACATGTGGACGATATCAAAGCTATCTCAAATCTGTTTCCAGAAAGGAAGGCTACGTTTGAAATAAGGGGTCAAGGGTTGTTATTATAATCCATCCTTATTTTTTTAATAATCAATCCTCAGCTTTATTTGATCTGGTTTCAAATTGGTCTTTGATAGTACATTAAATTATCATTTCATCTCCTCTCCCACTGTCCCACATTGAATTAATAACTGCATCCAATCTCTAAAAAATTCCCAATTTTTTTATTTTGGAATGGAATATTTATGGAATCTCCATGAACAGGAATGAATAAGATCAAACCTTCGATCTTTGTCAGTTTATACAATATGTTCGATGTTCCTCTTTGCCTTCCGACATCCTCCACCCCTATCAATTGTTTAATTAATGGAATAACGAAAAATGAGACATTTAATAAATCACAACTTAACCCATTTCCTTGTAGAATTTGCAAGTTGCACCCGGGAAGAGGGACGCCGTACGTGGAGCACATGGTGCTTGTAGGGCGTACGCTTTTGGCTCAGGGGTTTAGCGATGAATAGTGGTCACACGTTGCTGTGCGTCTTCTAGTTTCGTGTGCATGTATAAATATTACTTTAGATGTATTAAATTTTTTTGGGTTAATTGTCGCGTACGCGTGTGCTGGGCTGCTGGGGGGGCATGAACCTACCGGCACTAGTATACTAGTAAAATTTGGGAAATTATTAGTGTAACACTACTTCTACCAACAACCACACTCCAACTTTCAGAAGTTGTGCACAAATATTTTTAGTATTGTAAGACAACTCTTCTTAGGTGAAAAATTGGTTAGTGTACTTACTCCATGAATATAGTTTTGCAACAAATATAATTATGTTGGCCAACAACTTGTAACAAACATAATTACGTCACCCAACAACCCACTACCAAACTAATTGTATTTATTCCTCTCTCCTGAACAAACGACACATTCCCAAACAAACGACTCATTCAAAATTTAAAATTTAGTTTTTCCTTCGTTTTCCCTCCACTTCTCGGCTGGATATAATACTCATTCGGCCATAAGTATTTTTTTACATTTCGCTGCTAAGCTCAAAAACAATATTCAATTTTACTCAAGAATATTCATCAATACATGGACCAAAATAAACTAGTACGCTGCATTTTATTTTAAAAAATCTAAAATATTTTCTCTCCACATTTCTCAACTACATATGATGTCTGACTCGACCAAAATCAGGTTTTTATATTTTTTCTACTAAGTCAAAAATTAGTACTTAAATGTATCTGTTACAATACTAAATGTGACATGGTCGTCAAGGCAAAAAATATGCTATTGCGGCTGCATGGTTGCATGCATTCAACTGTTGTAACAACGATGATAATGTCGTTCACCACATACCACCGTACCACTTCCATTTATCCCACGACCATATATAATTCAATTTTTTTCATTTCCCTCCACTTGTATTCTTTTTTCATTTTCCCTCCGCTTCTATGCAATGTGGTCACATTTTGTTGTAAATATAATATAGTACATAGATCTCCATTGCAATACTAAAAATAATTCTGAATAAGATCAAAAATTAATTAGAAAAGTACTTACGATCAGGAGAATTTTGTGATCACAAAAATATAATATTTAAAAGTGTGAAAATAGATTTGTTCTACTTAAGGACAATGTATGACATGACCAAAATCACATTTCTATACATTTTTATGCTAAGTCATAAGCGAATACTTAAATGTACTCATTATAGTGTTAAGTATACAACAACAATATACTAAAAAATGTATAGCATAGTGTGACACACTCATCAAGGTAAAAAAAACCTACAAATGCGGCTACATGGTTGCATATTGCATGGCTGCTGCAACAAAGACAATAATGTCGTTCAACCACCCACCACCCAACCACTTGCATTTATCCCCTTGTCACATATAATTAAAAAAATCATTTTACCTCCACTTTCATTTAAATTCAATTTTTTTTTATTTTCTCTCCAATTCTATATGATATGGTATCATATAATCATCATTGCACCATCAAAACATAATCCGAACAAGACCAAAAATTAACTAAAACAATTCCTACGATCAGGAGAATTTTGTGATAAGAAAAATATAATATGAAACACAATAGTAGTTTATAATTATTTTAAAATTTTACATTTTATATGCCTAACTCAACTTTATTGCATATGACGTATAAATAGCAACATTTTCCATTTCGAACAAAATAAAATCTCTATACAAATGTCATACTACCAAAATTCCTTCATTAAAGGTCTAGTTTTTGCACATTACAATACCAAACTTAGGATCAACAACTAAAATGATTAAAAATGATAGCAACGATGAAGGATCCAGATGACCATCGTCATGGGTACGACGCTGATAGTAGAGATATGATATTGGAGATGGCGGTGTGGTGCGGTGGCCTCATGGGACATATCATCGTGTTGTTGTTACACTGATGTTCGGCGGTGGAAGATGTGGTGTGGACATGTCGGCGATGAGGTGTTGTCGTGTTGAAGGTTGGAGGCGGAGGCAGTAGTGTGGCCACGATGATGGCGTAGTGTTGTTGTCACGAAAAAACTCGACGGCGGAGGTGGCATGACGGGGAGCCTCGGCGGCAACCTTAGCCTAGAGGCGAGTTGGGTGTCACTTCAACCTTGACACGGTGTCTTCTCGGACATGACGGTAGGCTAAGCGGACGAATGTTGGTTGGGCGTGGCAGGAGGCTGGATGTGAAAATCGTTCGGTCAAGCTCAGGTATGCGATGGCGGTGGGTGTGGAGGCGGCATGGATGTGACGACGGAGGCAACAAGTGGAGTTGGAGAGAGCCACATTAAAAGAGGGAGATGGTTGAGGTAGGGGGTTTTATAGCCAAAATTTCAAAAAAAAAAAATCAAAGCATGTTCATCTTCTAGCACTATTATACTTAAAAACTAGCACTGTGCGGACAAAACATCGGTAATATGCTGAAAATATAAAGTATATACGTTGGTTGCTGCACGTGACATGGTCCCGAGACTTAAGTGTGAACCCTAGTACATCTAATGTGTTTTATATGAGTACTCTAAACTTTTATATCAATCCTCTCAAATTTCTAGATGTGAACACCAACCCCACATCACCGGAGGAGCTGCTCTCTGTACTTATTGGCAAAAGGGATCTGCTATACATAGGCAAACCCAGACACACATTGGGATGAATTTTAACATTTTTGCTTCCCTCCTCTACTTTGTTCTCTAGCAGACTAAATACCAAAATACATCCCAATGTGTTTCTGGGTTTGACTCTCCATATCATTATTCTTGGCAAAACTGCAGAGGCGCATGGCTCTAAATCCACTAATGGGCGGCTGCGCCAAGGCATCCTGGACTCTCGAGGAGGCCTTCTGAGTAGGCACGCACTTTCATCTTGCACAAAAGCAATATGAAAATAATTAGTCCATATAATGACAACGATTCAGACCAGGATATTAGGACTGTGATAATACAAAAGTTTCAGAGGCAATCTCGTTTCCAAGATATACGCGATTTGGAATGTAGTATGTTGTATATTTCTAGTCTAGCATTCATCTTGCGTCGTTTTGCAGCTTGCCGCACTGTTTTCGTACTATTTCTATTTACTATTTTGTTGCCCTATTACTGTCGTCGGCGGGATTGTTTGGGTTATTCGAAGATAAGAACCAAACAGTAATAGTATCTACTGTTTTGTTGCCCTATTACTGTCGTCGGCGGAATTGTTTGGGTTATTCGAAGATAAGAACCAAACAGTGGACAACTGCGGGTTTGAATAACTGCGTGACGGTACTACTGGTTGGGGGATGATGGAGATGGAGATCGGATCGGAGCCTTTTACTTTCCGCCGATATTTTCTCATCCGCTCCATCCACAAGTCACAGGGGGCCAAACCGATGTACGAACCCGATTTCTACGTGATGTGCCCCTCGCCTCTCTTGTTTCCTTAACAAACCGCAACGGACAACATAGGGAACTAAATAGACAAGGTCTGACCTTACACACATCCATGAGACTATTTTAAATATAATAAAAAATATACAAGGAGTTCCTCCCTCTAGTCGAATGAAGTCTTATGTTCCTCTCCCTCCAAATATGCAAGATCAAAATTGTGAGGTAGAGGCCAGTGAAGCACCTTACTGAATGGTCTTAGATTTAGGAATGGGATACAAAATGGAGCCATTGGCTGCCTAAGTTCATTGTCTTAGCATGGAGTACTTATAGCAGATACAGATGCATAGGGTATCGGAATAGACATGACCTATCGTCATTTACATGAAAGAAGACAGTGCATGCAAAGTGGGAGTCGAGGAGGCATAGATGCCAGTCAATCTTCTGATGGGTCTTTTGTTGGATACACTTACAACACCCCGCAAGTTGAGCCGAAGAGAAACGAAGGCCTAACTTGAGAAGAATTTGAAGCTTGCTGAAGCACTTTGAAGCGAGGTGGTCCTTGGACGGTAGATGTTGATGGAGTCGAGGTTGAAGAGGACACTTGCATTGTTCAACTGTGTACTGGAGTTTTAGACGCGACTTTTCTTGCTGCAACTACAAAACATGCTTCATTGGTTTCTTTGCTGACGGCATAAGTAGGGAAGAGGAGAAATAAGACATTGTTGGTATTTCTGGGTGCCACTTGATTCTCCACCAATCACCACATAAGATGGTTCCTGTCAACCTGTTGTTAATGTTTTTCTGTGCAGGGAGAGGATGAAAGGTAGAGGATGAGATATAGGTGGGTAAGGAAGGGAGAACCATCGTTCTCTATTAGGCTGTAGTCCGCATGGATGTTTCGAGAAAGATGTGACTACGTTTCCAAGGATACAGAAGAGGAGAGGGCAGATACAAGAGGGGTCGTTGTGTCTATTTGGGGTTGCATGTGTAGCAGGAGTCCTTTGACAGTGAGAAAGCAGCAAGGCTTGGTTGTGGAAGAAGGAGGGATGTGATGTCCCGCGGGGTTGTTTTGGGGTTCTTGAGTTCGGGTGTAAAGGAGGCAAGGAATGCCGGACAAATCTGCTGTAAAGGAGGACTTTATTTCCAGGAGGACGGATACCTTGGCATCATCGGCGTTGATGGAGGCGGCGATGAGTACTAGAAAGGTGAAGAAGAAGCAGGGGAGGAGAAATGGAAGAGGCAGCAATAGGGTACTTGTCGCAGCCATCTTTTTCTTAATGTAAAGGATGTCCGCATGGAACTAGCAGACAGGAGGTGGTTGTCGTCGTTGCGTTCTGGTGATTGACCTGGTATTGGCAACGACGGCGGAGTGTCAGAGGTGGTGGTGTATCTCGGAGGCCACTGTTGAAGAGCCATACTAAAGGAAGGAAGAACAAGTAGAGGAAGGGAAGGGGAGGCAGATGGATGAGTTGCAGGCGTAGGTTTTGGTGCTTTTTCCGCTGAAGAAGTAGAAGCAGGAGGTGAATGTATATCTAGGAGAGGGTTGAAGCTTTGGCTTCGGCTGAGAATAGATTTGGACTTTGGGCTGCTGCGGTTGAGGCTGGGGGAGGTGGGAAATGGTGGCACGGATTGTTCCCAATTGGGTCACCAGATTGTCCGGGACGCTAGCGGCGGTCGTGCTCTGTTTGGAGAAGGAGGAAGATGAATATGTAGAGGAAAGGTGGTAAAGGGAGAGCAAATTTGTCACAACCATGGCGAGGAGGAGGAGGAGGAAGGGGTCGGTTAAGGCTCATTAGGCTCTGATACCATCTTAGATTTAGGAATGGCATACAAAATGGAGCCATTGGCTGCCTAAGTTCATTGTCTTAGTGGGGAGTACTTATAGCAGATACATATGCATAGGGTATCAGAATAGACATGACCAATTGTCATTTACAAGAAAGAAGACAGTGCATGCAGAGTGGGTGATGGCTCTGATACCACTAATTGTTGGCTCTGATCTCCAAAACCACGATATAAACTTAGCTGAAGCGATTCGATTAACAGCGGAAGAAAAAAATCACGGGAAATTAAAACTTTTTGAGATAAGATATTGAATCTATAAAAACTTCTTTCATAAAAGGAGATAAACTGTTTACATCTCAGATGATTACTTCTTGAGTAATTATATACAACATGGTACAAAATCTCAAGAACTCAAAACCAAAATCTCATACCAAAAGACTCCAAGGACCTGAGAGTACAGAGAACACATAGGACTGACTATCTAACTATACAACTCAACAGTCTGAATCTCCACCTGAGATCTACTGCTGCTCCTGATGATGCTACTGCTGATATTGGTCACCTGAAGATTGATTCATTCGCCCTCGACGACCACCTAAAAAGTTGAAATCTATGGGGTGAGACAATTTTAAATAATTGTCCCAGTGAGAGTTATAAATCTTCGCCAGAAGCTTTATTATAGCAACCAAGAATAACATAAGCAATAAAAGCTTTAAGGTAATCAGCAGCAGATTGTTATTAATTAGAACAACAACATTTAAGGAATATGAAGAACATGTATATTAAGTAATGTATCTTCAACCAATGTATCTCGTAGTTCAACCTAAGCAGATATGCTACGCGGTTGATTATGTTTTACAAACATCATTATGCCCTGTGGAGATGAGGTATACCGCTCATACGCCAACCGATCACTATTAAGTCGCATCGGTATCATACATAGGTCATTAAAAGAGTCAGATTCTTATGACCTCATCTTCCTCAGTCAGTAAGAGGATCAACATGCAGGACATCTAGTGTCTCTACTACTATAGCTTACCAGGGTATTCTGGTACTTCGCTATTAGAGTCACAGTGGCATTTTGTACTCTCTTCGCTACCGAAAGATTTCTTGTTTATCTCTCATCGATGCGGTATAAAAGATCTCCTCGGGAGATTAGTGTTACATCACCCCGGCATAAAACATAGTGAAGGATTGATAGATTAAGATACATCTACATCAATTCCTACACTAGGATGTAAGGAAATTCACATCCATATTACCCCACATATTCAAAAGTATGTGCTCCAGGAATTCCCTTAGGAAAACCTGTTTCACCATCATTTAACTCCTGATAATGATGGATCTATGATCAGGGCTCTACATGGTATGATTATACTTGATTAGTTAGGTACATTTCAGTATTCTTTTATCATCATACATGTTTTCAAACATTAATCATTAGCATAGCAGCTATGAAGGAAGAATACTAAATGTAACAAGCCTAACTCTCATCAATTGTCATTTCTCAATATTCTCATCACAAGTCATCCCTTAAAGCATGACCTTGATGGTATTCATGGCTCTCACAGCCTATCAATCTCATAAGATGCTATTAACAAGGCATCAGGATATATCATTATTAATAAAGCTAACAACATGCTTTCAATGAATATAGTATCATCATCCATACCTGGATATGATCATACTCATAAAGGAACATGCATGGTTAAATCAACTGATAACAGTAAATAACTCATTTAAAGAAGTTGTATCTCCCTACTCATACAAGAGCTAGGTTTCCCTAGTTTTCATCAATTAGGGTTTACTATTCACCTCATGGTGAAATGATCTCATAACATCCTCATGTATGAGAAACATCATCATTAAAGACCTCAGATAAGATTAAGATTCATCAATTATCATAATTAGGGTTTCCATGATCTCACATAAGTGGATCATTCCTAAACTTGCACATTCATGTATATTGAAGGTATTTTACTTGAGTTTCCATTATAATTGGTACTTTCTCTCTCCTCTAACTAGTAGATAGTGATTACACCACTCTAGATTAGGTTGGGTTAAGTCCTCATTGATTAACACAAGTCAACTCATCACTATCATGTGATTAGGGTTTGATTAAAACAAGGTATCACTCAATTGAACCTTTCAGGGGCATTTTGGTAATTTACCCATTGACCATCATCATGGGTCAATTCATTAGCCACTTAGTCCCTTAACATCTTAGGTTACCATTAGGGTTTATATTAGATCATCATTGAACCATTTACACCTTCAAGTGATTAAGTATAATCAACCTTGAAGGTCTCCAATTGGTTTAGGGTTTAACCTTCAACCTTCAACCCATTTGATTCTTAAACGACCTTGAACTTGTTTAATCTCAAATGACCTTGAATCCATTTGAACCTTAAACGAGTGTGGACCCACTTAATCTTAAACGGGTGTGGACCCATTTAAGTCCAAACAAGTGTGGACACGTTTGAGCTTAAACGAGTGTGAACCCGTTTGGTCTAAAACGAGTGTGGGTCTACTTGGGTTCAAACCGCATGAACATAAAAGGTGACACAAAGTTTATGCTTGAATAGGATTTCTTATGTTGAAGCTTTCAATTGGCCCAAGCCATGTTAACCATATACAAATTGAGTCAATTAGGATGAGCCTCAATCAACTGGACACCAAATTGACCCTCAATTGAAAGCCAATTAGGGTTAAACCTAACTCAATTAGGTTTTCCAATCGGCTAATCATCAATGTTCAACAATATGATTCAAATCAGAGTTGAACCTATCAATTGACCTCCAGTTGGGCCCAAACTTGGCTCAAACGGTCTTGAGGTCGTTTGGATGACCTCCAAACAATCTTGAGACCGTTTGCCCAAAGTTTGACCAAAAACCAAAATGATTTGATAAGGGTTGAGCCCTAATTAAATTAAAAATCAGCACTTTTCATCCATTTATCAACATCTTGTAATTGGACACTCAAACCATCAAATTTATTTAACCCTAGACCTCCAATCGATCTTGGGGTGTCACTAAACGAGTGTGAGATCGTTTGGATGAACCCCCAAATGGGTTGGAACCCGTTTGGGTCCTTCAACCCAAAACTCAACAAGATCTATATTGAAATCAGCAACTTTCACCCGATTAGGGTTAGGTTATTGAAGTATCTTCAACTCTTAATTGGTTAGGAATTAGATTACAATTCTTTATAGGAATGAAATTCAATACATTATGAACAGGTATCCCAAATGGTCAACGCTTGGTCAACTCACTCAAACGGGTTGGAACCCGTTTGCCCAAAAGTTCAAGTTAATTAGTTTGGAAAAACAGTACTTAATTCAATTCTATTGCCTAATTGATTGGCCTTCAACCTACGATTCCTTTGGAGTTAACCCCTCAAATTTGGTGGGTCATTAGCCTACATAATTGTGAACAGAAAACCCAAACGGTCCATGCTTGGTCAATGCCCTCAAATGGGTTGGAACCCGTTTGCCCAAACCGACCTAGTGAACCCGTTTTCCTTTCAAACGGTTTGGTCAAAAAGGGGGAAAGACATAAGACCGTTTGATAAAGTAACTTTGGTAATCATGCCCATCTTCTTCTACCTCCAAATTAAGGTCTGTTCATCGTGGTTTTAGTTTGCAAGAAAGCAAGGGAGGATGGGGAAAAGAAGAACAAGCTACTTTTGCAAGTACAAAGATATGCATAAGACAACAAAAGGGTTTAGAGTTATAAAACCCGCCTTAAGGTCGTTCCTTGAGCTCCAAGCTTCCAAGCTTCAAGTCTTTAATGGCGTCTTGAGCTCCACAGGTCGGCCAAGGTCAATTCTTCAAGAAAAAGATGGGGATGGTCGGCTAGAACAAGGAACCTAAGTAAGAAAACTAGCAATTCAACCTTGTAATACGATTTCCTCCATGAATCCAAGCTAGAAGGTGGTGTTCTCTTACCTAGAACAGGTTGGTCGTCCCCTTGAGCTCCTGAGCTTTGCTTTGTCCGGTTGAGAAAGATAAGAAGTGAGGAAGTGAAGGAAAACGTTTGCTTGGTTTGGAAAGAAAGGTGCTTATATAGTTTAGGCTGATTTACACCATAAAGACCTCTAGAACTTTGAAATTCTCATCCAAGTCCTTTATTATTTAAGGGAACGTCCAATCTCATCTAAACTTATGCAAAGCTCATGAAATCTCAAGATCTAGGGATAAAGAAAGCCAACTTTCAACTAGGGTACATACATGAAAGGTTTCCTTACTCGAACTTAGTGAATTTTATGTACAAAGGTCATTTTTCTTATCTGATTATTCATTGATGTGTCCCTTTCACCATTTCTACTCTAAATGATGACAAGAGTCATAAAAGATGTTCTAGATGGTGTATTTTACAAGTTGCACCCCTCAAATTGGGTAAACTGCATTTTACTCCAAATTAGGGTTTTTAAGCATAAGGATTATTCCACAAGCTGCATCTAGATGCCCAGCTTGGGAAATCCATCATGTCTCATCATATTCACTCATATGATGTCTCATTAACAAAAGAACATATTAACATGTGCAATTGCAAGTTAACCCCTTAACTGGGTAATTTTCACATAAGCCCCTGCATTACCAAAATAATACTACAACTTTGTTTAAAAAGGACAAAAGTGAAAGTATATAGTCCTGGGGAACATAATTACATGTCAAAAGATAATCACCAGGGTTTAATTATATATTTAGGCAAAACACCTAGGGTTAGTTTATAACCCAGGTCAGGGATGTTACAAATTATCCACCCCTTACAAGGATTTCGTCCTCGAAATCAACAAAACGTATTAGGAGAAAAGAGCAGGGTATTTCCTTCTCATCTCATCCTCTAGTTCCCAAGTGGCTTCTTCAACACCACGGTGGTTCCAGAGGACTTTCACAAGGCTTATATCTTTCTTCTTTAACTTTTTAGTTCTGCTATCAAGGATTGACATTGGCCCTTCCTCGTAAGATATGTCATCATTCAATTCTACCTCCATAGGTTGTAGAACTGACTCAGTGTCGGGGTGACATTTCCTCAGCATAGAAGTGTGAAACACAGGGTGTAACCTCTGCAACTCTGGTGGTAACTCTAGTCTATAGGCTACCTTTCCAACCCGTTCAATGATTGGATAAGGTCCCATAAATCTAGGTGCTAACTTTCCTTTCCTTCTAAAGCGAAGGACTCCTTCCCAAGGCGAGACCTTGAGGTACACTCTGTCTCCAACCTGGAACTCTAACGGTCTATGACGATTATCAGCATATGACTTCTGTCTATCCTGTGTAGTCTTAAGCTGTTGTTGTATAACTTTGATCTTCTCTGTAGTTTGTTGTACAAGATCAGGACCTAACAACTGATGTTCACCAGTCTCATACCAACACAAAGGGGATCTACAACGTCTACCATACAAGGCTTCATAAGGTGCCATATCAATACTATGCTGATAGCTATTGTTATAGGCAAACTCTATCAAGCTTAGGTGTAGATCCCA
Organism: Alisma plantago-aquatica; assembly: GCA_963693085.1. NCBI lineage: Eukaryota > Viridiplantae > Streptophyta > Magnoliopsida > Alismatales > Alismataceae > Alisma > Alisma plantago-aquatica. The sequence continues at coordinate 1,442,494,778 of OY856412.1, forward strand.
ACTTCCGGTAAACTGGAGAACACATGCTCTCAACAGGTCTTCCATGGTCTGTATGGTTCTTTCTGACTGTCCATCAGTCTGTGGATGAAAAGCCGTACTAAACCTTAGCTTGGTGCCTAAGGCTCTGTGTAGCTGCTCCCAAAAGCGACTTGTAAACTGGGGACCTCTGTCAGAAACTATGGTGACAGGAACTCCGTGCAAACGCACTATCTCTTGAACATACAACTGTGATAACCTTTCAGTAGAAAAGGTTGTTTTGACATGTAAGAAATGTGCTGTCTTAGTCAACCTATCAACAACTACCCAAATGGAATCATGTCCTTTGCTTGTCCTGGGTAGGCCAACAACAAAGTCCATGGTCACATGGTCCCACTTCCACTGTGGTATGGGTAAATGTTGCATTGTTCCTGCAGGCTTTTGGTGTTAAGCTTTAACTTGCTGACACACAAGACACCTCATCACAAACTCTACAACATCCTTCTTCATTCCAGGCCACCAATACAAATCTTTCAAATTTCGATACATCTTGGTGCTCCCTGGATGCATAGCATACATCGAAGAATGAGCTTCTTCCAGAACTAACTTTCTCAAGTTATCCATATCCGGCACTATCATCCTCCCATGATAACATGCTACATGATCATCTGAGTCATAGAAACCATCTCGCTTCTCATTTCCATACTCTGATCTAATCTACTGAACTACAACATCAACCTGTTGTGCCTCCTTAATCTGCTCTCTTAGGGTAGGTTTAATATGCATCTCAGCCAACAACCCGGTTAACAATGACACCTTCAACTGTACATTGTCTTGCCTTAAAGAGATAAGCATATCTCTCTTAGAGAATACTAAAGAGTTTAGTTGTGCTCTATCCATGGTTGATGTTGCTGATTTCCTACTCAAGGCATCTGCAACCACATTGGCCTTTCCTGGATGGTAATCAATTGTACAATCGTAGTCCTTGATTAACTCCATCCAGCGACGTTGCCTCATGTTAAGCTCATGCTGAGAGAAGATATACTTAATATTTTTATGACCTATGAAAATCTGGAATGTCTCTCCGTAGAGATAATGTCTCTAGATCTTCAGGGCATGAACCAAAACAGCTAACTCCAGATCGTGTGTCGGATAATTCTCTTCGTGTTTCTTAAGCTGTCGTGAAGCAAAAGAAATCACTTGCTTATCCTACATCAACACGCATCCGAGTCCATTCTTGGAGGCATCACTGAAAACTATGTATCCTTTTCTTTGCTCAGGTAACACAAGCACATGTGCACTTGTCAACCTCTCCTTCAACAGCTGAAAAGACTGTTGACACTTATCACTCCAGGTAAAAGGAACATCTTTCCGGGTTAACTTGGTTAAGGGTAAGGCTATAGAACTGAAATTCTTAATAAACCTTCGATAATAACCAGCTAATCCCAAGAAACTTCGAATCTCCGTTGGTGTCTTCGGTTGTTCCCACCGTAGAACAGATTCTACTTTTGTAGGGTCAACACGAATACCCGAGGCAGATATCACATGTCCAAGAAAAGATACTTCCGGCAACCAGAACTCACACTTGCTAAACTTAGCATATAGCTTATGTTTTCTTAGCAGAGTTAGAGCCTGTCGGAGATGTTGTTTATGTTGCTGAGCATCCTTACTATAAATCAGAATGTCACCTATGAAGACGACAACACACTGATCAAGGAAAGGTCGAAAAACTCTATTCATGAGTTCCATGAATGCAGACGGTGCATTGGTTAGTCCAAACGACATAACTGTGAACTCATAGTGACCATATCGTGTCCTAAAGGCAGACTTGGATATGTCACTATCCTTAATACGGAGTTGATGATATCCAGACCTCAAGTCTATCTTTGAGAAGACTGTTGCACCACGCAATTGGTCAAAAAGATCATCAATCCTCGGCAACGGGTACTTATTCTTTATTGTTACTTTATTGAGTTGTCTATAATCAATGCACAACCGCATTGACCCATCTTTCTTTTTAACAAACAAAACCGGAGCACCCCACGGTGAAGTGCTCGGTCGGATAAAACCTTTCTCAAGCAACTCTTGAAGTTGTTTCTTGAGTTCTGCCATCTCAGCAGGCGCCATCCTATATGGTGTCTGGGCTATAGGTTTTGTATCTGGGATCAAATTGATTTCAAAATCAATTTCCCGAGGCGGTGGTATACCTGGAAGTTCTTCAGGAAACACGTCCTTGAATTCCCTGACTATAGGAACTTCAGTAGGGTTGGGACCTTCTTTGGTAACATCTACTACATGTGCCACAAATGCATAACATCCTTGCCTCATCAGCTTGTTAGCAACCATAGCTGATACAAGACAGGTGGGCAGAATCTTTCTCTCTCCTTGAAAGATCCATGTGCTGCTATCATCAGCAAACACAGCCTGTTTGGATTCACAATCCAAGACAACTCGATACCTTTCTAAGGTATCCATCCCGAGGATTATATCAAATCCTTGCATATCAAGTGGTATAAGGTCCACTTGAATGTGATGATCAGAAAAGAAGAGGATGCAGGGAGAGCATACCTCCTGCAAAACGGCAGACCCACTCAATGGAGTCTCCAAAAACAAGCTATCTGCCCTATGACTAATTGTCATATTGCAGTTACGAATCACTCTCCGAGTGACAAAGGAGTGTGTAGAACCCGGGTTAATCAGAACAGATACAACACAGGATTTAGACATATCAGAATATAAAAGTTCCATCTGACCTGCCACTACCCGTGGATTGACCACTGCATCTGGTGGGTTCATAGCATAGAACCTCGCTGTCGCCTGGTGTTGAGGTGGTGCTGATGATCCAGCTTGAGACGCTTGTCCACGTCCTCGAGCTGCTCCTTGAGATTGCCTTCTCTGTGATCCCTGTTGACTCTGTCTCGGAGGCTGTGTCACACTGACAGGCCTAGATCGGCAGTCCTTCATCAAATGTCCCACCTTCCCACAGTTGTAACAGCTCTTCTCCAGTTGTTGTGGTCTGGGTGGTCCTGTAACTGACATTGATGCTGAACTGTGAGTCTCTTGTAGTGGTAGGCTTCGTCCCCTGCCTCTACTCGGTGTCCACTACGTCTGAGCACTAGTTCTGGGTGGTGGAGGTGTAGGTGCAGAGAATCTAGGCTTCTTAAAGTCTCTAGATGAAGAACCCTAGAACTGCAGATATCTTTTATGGGTTTGTCTCTTCTTAACTATGGATTTCTCTATCCTTCGGACTGACTCAATGAAGGTAGCAAACCTCTCCCGATTCTCTAGGGCAGACACGGGAGTAGTCAATTCGGCGTTTAAACCCTTCTCGAACCTTCTGATTCTTTCTTCTTCTGTTATAGCCATGTGCGGACAAAACCGCAATAACTCCATGAACTTAGCTTCATACTCGCTAATGTTCATCATGCCTTGCCTCAATCTCTCAAACTAAGAGATCTTCTCATCTAGGAAGGTCTTTGGAAAATATCTATTGATAAATTCCCGACGAAAATCTTCCCACGAGATCTCCACTCCAGGCCTCTTCTACTCTTCCATGGTCCACCAGTGACCAGCACTTCCCTTGAGAAGATAGACAGCATGTCTAACCTTCTGAGCTTCTGGGATGTTGAGGATTCTAAAAGCTTTCTCCAACTCTGTTAACCACAGATCGACATCTGCAGGATCAGTTGTTCCAAAGTATTCGGTTGCTCCGACACGATGAATTCGCTCGAACGTCTTACTGATACCTTGTCCTTCAGGCTGGGCAGGTGCCCTAGGTGCAGGCATGGGCATCCTGTCAGTGATGTGTGTCATAGCAGTCATAAACTGCCCGAACATAGTTTGAACAACTGGGTTTCCCATGTCAGATGGGTCAAACTGAGGTGGTTCTCTGGGTGGCTTAGGTACAGGTTGTTCTATCTCCGGGTTCCTTGCACCTCCTTGGGGTGCAGCAACACTACTTTCTACCACGTACTCCTCGTTTTGTTCATACATCCTTAATTATCTTCTTCTCCTGAGGAGCATAAGACTCTATTAGATATGAAAGAGATACTAAGGATAGACTCGACATCCTAAGTCCTATGTATCTGTAGACTCAGTGAACCTAGAGCTCTGATACCACTAATTCCTGGCTCTGATACCACTAATTGTTGGCTCTGATCTCCAAAACCATGATATAAACTTAGCGGAAGTGATTCGATTAACAGAGGAAGACAAAAATCACGGGAAATTAAAACTTTTTGAGATAAGAGCTTGAATCTATAAAAAATTCTTTCATAAAAGGAGATAAACTGTTTACATCTCAGATGATTACTTCTTGAGTAATTATATACAACATGGTACAAAATCTCAACAACTCAAAACCAAAATCTCAGACCAAAAGACTCCAAGGACCTGAGAGTACAGAGAACACATAGGACTGACTATCTAACTATACAACTCAGCAGTCTGAATCTCCACCTGAGATCTACTGCTGCTCCTGATGCTGCTACTGCTGATATTGGTCACCTGAAGATTGATTCCTTCGCCCTCGATGACCACCTAAAAAGTTGAAATCTACGGGGTGAGACAATTTTAAATAATTGTCCCAGTGAGAGTTATAACTCTTCTCCAGAAGCTTTATTATAGCAACCAAGAATAACATAGGCAACAAAAGCTTTAAGGTAATCAGCAGCAGATTGTTATTAATTAGAACAACAACATTTAAGGAATATGAAGAACATGTATACTAAGTAATGTATCTTCAACCAATCTATCTCGTAGTTCAACCTAAGAAGATATGCTACGTGGTTGATTATGTTTTACAAACATCATTATGCCCTGTAGAGATCAGGTATACCGCTCATACTCCAACCGATCACTATTAAGTCGCATCGGTATCATACATAGGTCATTAAAAGAGCCGGATTCTTATGACCTCATCTTCCTCAGTCAGTAAGAGGATCAACATGCAGGACATCTAGTGTCTCTACTACTATAGCTTACCAGGGTATTCTGGTACTTCGCTATTAGAGTCACAGTGGCATTCTGTACTCTCTTCTCTACCGAAAGATTTCTTGTTTATCTCTCATCGTTGCGGTATAAAATATTTCCTCAGGAGATTAGTGTTACATCACCCCGGCATAAAACATAGTGAAGGATTGATAGATTAAGATACATCTACATCAATTCCTACACTAGGATGTAAGGAAATTCACATCCATATTACCCCACATATTCAAAAGTATGTGCTCCAGGAATTCCCTTAGGAAAACCGGTTTCACCATCATTTAACTCCTAACAATGATGGATCTATGATCAGGGCTCTACATGGTATGATTATACTTGATTAGTTAGGTACATTTCAGTATTCTTTTATCATCATACATGTTTTCAAACATTAATCATTAGCATAGCAGCTATGAAGGAAGAATACTAAATGTAACAAGCCTAACTCTCATCAATTGTCATTTCTCAATATTCTCATCACAAGTCATCTCTTAAAGCATGACCTTGATGGTATTCATGGCTCTCACAGCCTATCAATCTCATAAGATGCTATTAACAAGGCATCAGGATATATCATTATTCATAAAGCTAACAACATGCTTTCAATGATCATAGTATCATCATCCATACCTAGATATGATCATCCTCATAAAGGAACCTGCATAGTTAAATCAACTGATAACAGTAAATAACTCATTTAAAGAAGTTGTATCTCCCTACTCATACAAGAGCTAGGTTTCCCTGGTTTTCATCAATTAGGGTTTACTATTCACCTCATGGTGAAATGATCTCATAACATCCTCATGTATGAGAAACATCATCATTAAAGACCTCAGATAAGATTAAGATTCATCAATTATCATAATTAGGGTTTCCATGATCTCACATAAGTGGATCATACCTAAACTTGCACATTCATGTATATTGAAGGTATTTTACTTGAGTTTCCATTATAATTGGTACTTTCTCTCTCCTCTAACTAGTAGATAGTGATTACACCACTCTATATTAGGTTGGGTTAAGTCCTCATTGATTAACAAAAGTCAACTCATCACTATCATGTGATTAGGGTTTGATTAAAACAAGGTATCACTCAATTGAACCTTTCAGGGGCATTTTGGTAATTTACCCATTGATCATCATCATGGGTCAATTCATTAGACACTTAGTCCCTTAACATCTTAGGTTACCATTAGGGTTTAGATTAGATCATCATTGAACCATTTACACCTTCATGTGATTAAGTATAATCAACCTTGAAGGTCTCCAATTGGTTTAGGGTTTAACCTTCAACCTTCAACCCATTTGATTCTTAAACGACCTTGAACTTGTTTAATCTCAAATGGCCTTGAATTCATTTGAACCTTAAACGAGTGTGGACCCACTTAATCTTAAATGGGTGTGGACCCATTTAAGTCCAAACGAGTGTGGACCCGTTTGAGCTTAATTGAGTGTGAACTCGTTTGATCTAAAATGAGTGTGGGTCTACTTGGGTTCAAACCGCATGAACATAAAAGGTGACACAAAGTTTATGCTTGAATAGGATTTCTTATGTTGAAGCTTTCAATTGGCCCCAACCATGTTAACCATATACAAATTGAGTCAATTAGGATGAGCCTCAATCAACTGGACACCAAATTGACCCTCCATTGAAAGCCAATTAGGGTTAAACTTAACTCAATTAGGTTTTCCAATCGGCTAATCATCAATGTTCAACAATATGATTCAAATCAGAGTTGAACCTATCAATTGACCTCCAATTGGGCCCAAACTTGGCTCAAACGGTCTTGAGGTCGTTTGGATGACCTCCAAACGATCTTGATACCGTTTGCCCAAAGTTTGACCAAAAATCAAAATGATTTGATAAGGGTTGAGCCCTAATTAAATTAAAAATCAGCACTTTTCATCAATTTATCAACATCTTGTAATTGGACCCTCAAACCATCAAATTTCTTTAACCCTAGACCTCCAATCGATCTTGGGGTGTCACTAAACGAGTGTGAGATCGTTTGGATGAACCCCCATATGGGTTGGAACCCGTTTGGGTCCTTCAACCAAAAACTCAACAAGATCTATATTGAAATCAGCAACTTTCACCCGATTAGGGTTAGGTTATTGAAGTATCTTCAACTCTTAATTGGTTAGGAATTAGATTACAATTATTTGTAGGAATTAAATTCAATACATTATGAGCAGGTATCCCAAACGGTCAATGCTTGGTCAACTCACTCAAACGGGTTGGAATCCGTTTGCCCAAAAGTTCAAGTTAATTAGTTTGGAAAAACAGTACTTAATTCAATTCTATTGCCTAATTGATTGGCCTTCAACCTACGATTCCTTTGGAGTTAACCCCTCAAATTTGGTGGGTCATTAGACTACATAATTGTGAACAGAAAAACCAAATGGTCCACGCTTGGTCAACGCCCTCAAATGGGTTGGAACCCATTTTCCCAAACCGAACTAGTGTACCCGTTTGCCTTTCAAACGGTTTGGTCAAAAAGGGGGAAAGACATAAGACCGTTTGATAAAGTAACTTTGGTAATCACACCCATCTTCTTATACCTCCAAATTAAGGTCTGTTCATCGTGGTTTTAGTTTGCAAGAAAGCAAGGGAGGATGGGGAAAAGAAGAACAAGCTACTTTTGCAAGTACAAAGATATCCATAAGAAAGCAAAAGGGTTTAGAGTTATAAAACCCGCCTTAAGGTCGTTCCTTGAGCTCCAAGCTTCCAAACTTCAAGTCTTTAATGGCATCTTGAGCTCCAAAGGTCGGCCAAGGTCAATTCTTCAAGAAAAAGACGGGGATGGTCGGCTAGAACAAGGAACCTAAGTAAGAAAACTAGCAATTCAACCTTGTAATACGATTTCCTCCATGAATCCAAGCTAGAAGGTGGTGTTCTCTTACCTAGAACAGGTTGGTCGTCCCCTTGAGTTCCTGAGCTTTGCTTTGGCCGGTTGAGAAAGATAAGAAGTGAGGAAGTGAAGGAAAACGTTTGCTTGGTTTGGAAAGAAAGGTGCTTATATTGTTTAGGCTGATTTACACCATAAAGACCTCTAGAACTTTGAAATTCTCATCCAAGTCCTTTCTTATTTAAGGGAACGTCCAATCTCATCTAAACTTATGCAAAGCTCATGAAATCTCAATATCTAGGGGTAAATAAAGCCAACTTTCAACTAGGGTACATACATGAAAGGTTTCCTTACTCGAACTTAGTGAATTTTATGTACAAAGGTCATTTTTCTTATCTGATTATTCATTGATGTGTCCCTTTCACCATTTCTACTTTAAATGATGACAAGAGTCATAAAAGATGTTCTAGATGGTGTATTTTACAAGTTGCACCCCTCAAATTGGGTAAACTGCATTTTACTCCAAATTAGGGTTTTAAAGCATAAGGATTATTCCACAAGCTGCATCTAGATGCCCAAGCTTGGGAAATCCATCATGTCTCATCATATTCACTCATATGATGTCTCATTAACAAAAGAACATCTTAACATGTGCAATTGCAAGTTAACCCCTTAACTGGGTAATTTTCACATAAGCCCCTGCATTACCAAAATAATACTACAACTTTGTTTAAAAGGACAAAATTGAAAGTATATGTTCCTGAGGAACTTAATTACATGTCAAAAGATAATCACCAGGGTTTAATTACATATTTAGGCAAAACACCTAGGGTTATTTTATAACCCAGGTCAGGGATGTTACAGTGGGAGTCGAGGAGGCATAGATGCCAGTCAATCTTCTGATGGGTCTTTTATTGGATACACTTACAAATGGTTCTTGGCAGTCTTTTCAAGAATTCAGTAGACTCACTCATCAAAGTTGCAAGGAGCCCCCCCCCAAAAAAAAAAATACCCCAATTTAAGAGCAACTCTACAACATATGTTTTAGTGAAAGAGAAATTCTACATCAAATTCTCATGAGACTCGCCCTCCTTTTTGTGAAGGTGACACAAAGCATTGGAGTTAAGACCCCATCCTCTCATTCTATTCAGCATGGGAGTCCTCCTCACGATACCTCTATGGAAGAAACAACTCCACTTAGGGGTGTGGCAGTGGTTCCGCATTAGTTGGAACTAGGGTACCTGGGGGCCAAGAAGAGGAAGGGACTGAGGTTTGTCATTTACCTTGGTCCATCGGTCACTAAGATGGAGGTACTGGTGTTTGATCGATCCATCTAGAAGCCATTATCCTCTAAACCGTCAAGTAGTTGGACGGAACAATGTCTAGTGAGTCATCATACCGTGCTTTCATCCAGGTAGTCCAAGGAGAAGACGGGAGCATCACGAAACCAGTAATCCTTATTTGGGTAGTTGAGAAACCAATGTTCTTTGGGTCAAGAAGATTTAAGCCACTAAAGGTGTATGGTTTCACCAAGGATAAGCAAGGCAGAGCATGGCCTTTACCAGCCCAAAGAAACTTGTCGTACATAGACCATACCTTGTCAAAGAATGAAAGATGGGAGTTCCACTTGCCTACACCAGAAAGAAACCTTGGCAGTGAGAACTATTCTAATTGAAAACACCCTACCTGCATGGGATAAGGAGATCCTTATCCATTTGTTGATCGTCTTATGGAGGTTATCAATGATCAAGGTATAGATCCAGCTATGACCCCTACCCCAAAAATAGGGATACCAAGGTATTTGGTGGGGACTGTTCCTTCCTCCATTCATAACTAGTTAATATAAAGAAAACAAAGTGGACAATCAAACTGAGAATTTTCTTATATTTCTATGTAAATAAGTAGTCCTAGAATTATTGTTATCATGTTATATGGGCCTAATCATCTTGGTCAATTAGGATTAAGTTTGCTTATCTTGTAGTTGTCTCCTTTTCTATATGAGAGGTGTGTGATGTCTATGAATAAGAATTCATCTCATTAGACTCAGATCTTGTTTTCCACATGGTATTAGAGCATCAAACATAATAAAAGAGCCTCCGCCTGCGGGTGGTTGCAATCACTTCTTGGCTTTCCGCCCGCCAGGCATCTTCTCAACCTCTATGATCGTCTCATATCTTCTTCTTTCATAAAAAATCCAATCTTTTTATTGCTATGTTGACACTCTCCATCGTAGATACCATCACCAACATTTATATCTATCTCCCTTGAGTCCTATCTATCTTTTCGTCAACCTCTTTCATCCTCCCCTCCTCTGACCTCTCCAACTCGGACACTACAATTCTCTTTATTGCAACCGAATCACCGACATTTTTCAAACTCAACAACATGGAGTGAGATCATCTCCATGGGTTACAAATCCTCCTCAAGGATAGTTGTATGGTATCCATCAAGCATCCTTCATCATACTGATGCATTAAGACTCTGCTCGCATGTTCATCTTTGACCCCATTGTATCATTGTCTCCACTACCTTCCCTTCCGCACACATGCACTCCTTACAACTATCTCTCCAAGCGGCATGCGTCAAGGCCTATCGAGGCTCCTGGCTATCAAAGACAAATCTGTAATCATATACACCGGCTCCATAGTGTGAATCCCTATTGGATCAAAGACAAAGGCCTAATTGGCATCTCTGATATTGCTAATTTAGTATGTATACAAAACAGTATATGTTGACAGAAAAAGTAGAAAAACAAAGCAACAAAAGATGTATAAAGAAGAAGTTGTATGTAAAAAAATTGAGATTGAGGAAGATTAAAAGAAGAAATAAATTAGGAAAAGAAAAACGAAAATGGGAGTGAGAACTAAAAACAAGGGGTGGTTGTTGTTATCTTCCTTCTTACTAATTCAATATGTTTTTACTTTCCTATCATGACTTCTCTAGTAGTACTTATGTTCCTATTGTGCTTCAATCTAGTAGTGATATTTCTTGTCAGTTGGTACATTTTGTTTCTCTTATTGCTCTCCTGGACCCCCTACAACTCTTCACGTGTGCATCTCTTTCCATGTGCAGGGGGTATTGTCTCTTTTTGACACCAAGTACTCATTCACTTTGTAATTAGTGTGTGACCGGGATATAAAGGAGAGAGGAAGTATTGAGGAGGGAGAGAAAGAATGTAAGAAGAGGGAGTATTAGGAGCATAAAGATTATAAGAGAGATGATATGTATCAGTCTAGGATATTCTGACCTACAATTAAGCTTGCCATTATTCAACATATACATCTTCTTATATCTTTGTGGTGCTTCATTTATACTAAGTATTGTGCAGTTAGTGCATCATTGGTGTATCTCTTTCCTAATGACATTGTGCTTCTTCATACCTCTAGTTTATCATTGGTGTATTTATTCCCATATTGTGCTTTTTCATTTGTGAGCCACAATATGCATGTTGCACTACAAAAAACAATATACTTAAGCAACACTTATTCTAACTACACATATTGTGTTTGAAGTTAAAAATTATGTTTCGTTACAAATTATACAAATGTAAATAAAAGTTATGTAACAACACACATAAATTGACTAGATAATTTATGTAATAACTAAAATTTGACAACACACATAAATTGACCAAACAATCTTCTTCCCACCCTTCTCCCCACCCTCAAATAAACACCATGCCAAAAATATTCAACATTTTTTGCTCTATTTCCTCATCCCATTGACGTGGTTAGTAATCTCTACTCCAATCATGGGAGATACCCATTGCACCTGAAAAGGTTCTCCCTTCCCCTTATCCACTCTAACAATGCCTCCACCCATCATGCTCTCTCCTCTCACTCTCTCCTTGTCCCCCACAAACCTCGATTAAATCACACTTTCTCTCTCTCTCACTCCCACTCATTCCAGAGGGGGAAGCAGAATTTCAAAGTGGGTGAGGCACGATATATAAGACTATTTTTTAAAATACAATCACTATTGGTATATAACAAATGATACATATACTTCAAAAATTAAATATGATATTGATAAATATAGATAAGAAAAATGTTCAAAAATTTACATACTATGCTATAGAATATCTAGTTGAGGTCGTATTAATGGGAGTCATAGAATAAAAACCTCTATGTCAATATCTTTAGAAACATCTCTTTCGACATATCTCAAAGAAATCATTAAGATATTCATTATCCATCATGTTCCGCACGTGATCCTTCACAAATCTCATTTTAGAATATACTTTCTCCATAAACACAACTGCAATAGACTCGAGCATTGGTACCTTTAGAAGACTACAAAATAAGTGATTTTTGTCATCTCGCTTCATTATAATGGTCTTTTAAGCAGATTTAATAAGTTTGTGAATTTCTTGTGCAAAGCAGGTGAATCATGAATTAAAAATGACCTCTTAATCTTTATTTTTTTTCTAGCTAGAATCTTTTAGACTGGAAATAGCCGTAGAAGTCTTACTAATCCTACTTACTTCTCAACCGTCAATCGGTTCATATGTTAATGAACATCAAATATAAAAAAGACAATGAGTTAAGTCAATCAACAATTAATCATTGTAAAATCAACTAAAAATATAGCTACAAAAAAGAGATTATCAACGTAAGTATTTGCAACTTAGAGAAAAAAACTAGTGTAACTTTCTAATTGTGGTCCTATGGAAGGTAAGAGTTAGAGAGGATCGTCAGAAGAATGTGGCCAGTACACATATAAGATATGTCGTGAAACTGCTTTCAATTCTTTTAGGAAGAAATTGCCAACATTTCTCGTGAATCGTGCTGTGATATGTTGGAGTTGGTAAGTGGAATCATCGTTCAATGAATATATGTGAATAAATAACGCCTAATAAATCAAAGCTACCAACACAAAGAATGAAAAATAAAATAAACAATAAAATAAACAAGTTAGCATTGATGCCCATCACTTTATGAAAGTGAAACTATACATCTTCGCTTACAATCAGCATCAGTCAGAATGGATACCATTATCCATAAAAACTAATAAAAACAACATGAAGAAAGAGAAATAAAAGTGTAGAAACCTCATGGATATAATATTGATTTTCTCCGCTTCCGCGTCGCTCTGCTAGGATTTCTGGCGGCGATCGTGTACGTGCATGAGGGGCGGCGGCACCGGTGGCCATGGTGTAGGGAGAGGTTACTTCAACGTGCCTCACCCGCACCCCAGTCAGGGGGACATCCCCCTTCCGGATGAACTTGTGGCGGCAGAGCAACCTCTGTTGAACGAGGAATCCAATCATGACGCTAAGGGTATGGTCGACGAGCAGAACGATGATAGCTTCCAAACTAGCTGCACTTCTTTCTGTGACGCCATCACTGGTGGGGTGCGAACTCCGGCGATCAGGCATGTCTCTCTGGACGTACTGCAAGCGTCTGACATCCACATCGACAAGAGCGGTCCCCTCCCAAACTTCTAGATCAACCCTGCGGTGCTGCCGCCACTACTCGAGCCCTGGAAATATGCCGTTGTGATCAAAGTGATCGGTCTGAATGTGAGCTTCACCACGCTGGTGAACCGCATCACGTCGCTTTGGAAGATCAACGATCAATTTCGGGTCATCAATTTAGAGATGGGATACTTCATTATTCAACTTGGAAACAAAGAGGATTTCGAGCGAGCCATGATAGAAGGACCTTGGACGATCTTCGGGAACTATCTGTTAGTTCAGTCCTGGTCAGCGGACTTCCGGCCGGTTGATCACATCCCCAAGAAATGTGTGGTGTGGCTACGGATCCTTGAGCTTCCGGTTTACCTATACCAATACCACCTCCTCTCAAGCATTAGTGATGTTGTAGGCAAGACGATCAAGGTGGACACGACCACGCTGGCTGGTCACCGCGGAAAGTTCGCCCGACTCGCAGTGGAAGTCGACACCCTAAAATCCCTCCTTCCAGCTATTCACCTCAACGGTGAATACTATAGGATGGAATATGAGAACCTCCCGTCAATATGTATGAGGTGTGGTCGCATGGGACACGAGGAGCAATCGTGCACTTACGTCACCCCGTTCTCACCCGCGGAGCCTCCCTCAGCTTCCGGCCCATCTCTCATCAATCCAATCCAGTACACACCTCGGATCCATGCAAAAAAATCTGAAAAGCGGCAGCCTCCACCTAAGAAGGCTGCTCCATCGCAACCAGAGGCCAACGCAGGACTTACTGAGCCCCCCGTGGCTGGTGCGGCTGTGAAGGAGAGCCCACTGGTGCCACCATCGGATGTCCAAGATGTGCCTGTGGAGGAGTGACAAACTGTTCAGTTGAGGAAATAGAAAAGGAAAGGAAGGCCAAGGTTCCTGCCCAGCCGAGCTCTAGGCCCGCTGCTACACCTTCACCACACCCAATCGGTGTCCAGGCCACGGACTCGAGAAATACCAGAGTCACCTTACTAAATGAAGAGGTTTGTTCGGGTAGGGTACAGGATGTGGGCGCGGCGTCGCCCTTTCAATTTGTTGCAAGTGAAATCACCCCATCCACAACTCAGTGCTCATTCCAGTGGGGCGAGAAGGGAGGAGGTGGTGGTGTTCTTCTGAGGAATAGGAAAGTAATTTACCAGACTGTCAGTCCTGGTAGAGAGAGGAAGAAAGGCAAGCTAGCCCAAATGGTAGGCAGCCTAAGTCAAGGTGCAGAAGTCAAACATGCTATAGACTTCAGTACAGAGTCTGTGGCACCCCAGGATGATGACATGGTCGGCGATGATCAATCTGTCAGCCTATGTGCTACAATTGTTTAATTTCCCACACCCCCTCCTTCTCAGTTCTTACATGTTGAACATCCTCTGTTGGAATATACAGGGAGCTTGTTACAAGAAGAAAATCTGACTCCTTAAAGACCTTAAAAGACGTCACAAGCTACATGTTATGGCTATTGTTGAGCCTTGGATCAGCGGTTGAGTTCGTACTCAATCATCGCCAGTTCATCCACTGCTGTATATACAACACCTGGCACCTGACCTTCATCTACGGTGCCCCCAGTCCCAGTCGTCGGGATCTTCTTTGGCGACGTTTATAGGAGCTCTCTCCCTCTATCCCTGGTGCTTGGGCGGTACTTGGTGACTTCAACACAATGTCAGATGTATCTAAAAAACTCAATGGGCGCTCCTTCGACCGCCGATCTAGGCTCATAGATATCAAGGCTTGTGGTCCCTTCTGCAAACCAGACTCACAGATATCAAGGCTTGTGGTCCCTTCTTCACTTTCAAGCGGCTTCAATTGCTGGAAAAGCTTGATAGGGTCCTCGCCAATGAAGAGTGGCTAACCATGGCAAACAATGCTTCTGTCTCGGTGCTTCCTCACCTATACAGTGATCACAGCCCGCTTCTCATTCATGACTCCGTGACTCACCGTCGCCCACAGATCGTTTGTACGAGGGACAGCTGGTCGCTGGCGCCTGCCTTTCGTGACATTCTCCTACAGTCTTGGGATACTACCAAGTGTTTCCTTGACGCCCTCTCTGCTTTCCGTGTTGCTGCTTCTACCTGGGATTCCAAGCACCAATCTGCTAACGACAAAATAAAAAACAAGATCATGTGTCAAGTGCACAACCTTCAGGTATCAACCAGTTCTCTTGTATATGTTACTGCTAATATCAGTGTAGCACATTTGCAAGATGATTACAGCAGCATTCTCCTTCAAGAGGAGGCGGACTGGTGTCAGTGGGCCAACATCAACTGGCTCAGCCTTGGCGATGACAACACGAAATTCTTCCACACATATGTTAAGGCCCGCCGCCTTTTCAACAAGATCAACCGCCTTAAAGACGCGACTGACACATGGGTGGAAGACCCAACATCCTTGAAAAGCCTGGTTCGCAGTTTCTTCCTCAAACTTATGTCTGCCCCACATCCCACATCCAAATCCAGGGCTGCCATCGTCACCTTCAGCGGCATCTTCTCCAACCCGTCAGCTGCAACTTGTACCAGCATCCAAGCTATCCCCTCCTTCGATGAGATTAAGAGCACTATGTTCATGATGGCACCTAATAAGGCACCAGGTCCTGACGGCATATGTAATTCCTTTGTCCAGAAGAATTGGTCTGTCATAGGACCATCCTTTGTCCGTACTGTCCAAGACTCCTTCATATCTGGCACTGTTGATGATCGTATTGTGAACTCCTACATTTGCCTGATTCCTAAGATTAAGCAACCGCAGACCTGCAACAATCTCCGACCCATATCCCTGAACAATACTTGCTTCAAGCTGATCTCTAAGTTCATTGTGGAGCGCCTTAAACCTCTCCTTTGTGATTGGGTTTCTGAATCTCAATCAAGCTTCCTCCCGGGCAGATGTATAACTGATAATATTCTTCTAGTTCAGGAGTTCATACATACCATACGCATGAAGCAAAGCGACAAAGCTTTAGTTTGTATCAAGCTGGATTTAGGTAAAGCCTTTGATAAGATGAGTTGGGCCTTCATCCATGACACTTTGACAAGGACTGGCCTCCCGGCAATCACTGTTAGTTTGACCATGAAAATCATTACAAAAGGGCATACCTCTATTTTATGGGAGGGTTGCCCCTTGGAGTCTTTCAAAGCTACCCAAGGGGTACGACAAGGTGATCCAATCAGTCCCCATGTTATCATCTTATGCATGGAGAGACTCAGTCAAGCCATCTCACATTCCATACACCAAGGATTCTGGAAGCCCATCCGTCTATCAAGGCAAGGCCCGCCCCTTTCGCACGTCTTCTTCGCAAATGATATCCTTCTTCTGGCTGAAGCAAGCATTGGGCAAGCGCGGGTCATCACCAAGGTCCTTAAAGCCTTTTCTAGCACCTCCGGTCAATCAGTATCGTATTCGAAATCACGGTGTTTCTTCTCGCCCAACACACTGCAGTCCTTACAAGATACGTTCTGCAGTCGCCTGGGCATCCAATCTACTACTGACCTCGGTCGATATTTAGGTGTTCCTATCCTTCATCACTGGGTCAATAGAGCTACCCACTCTACCATTGTTGACACCATGAAGGAACGTATGGCAAGCTGGTCAGCCCGACAACTGTCCCTGGCGGGTAGGATTACCCTTGCAAAATCTACGCTTCATGCCATTCCTACATATGCTATGCAATCAGTTCAGCTATCTCCCACCCAATGTGATGAGATCAATAAACATGTCAAAATTTTTATCTGGTCCGGGAGCAGACTACATCACAACATATCCCTACTTTCTTGGAATAAAATCACCATGACCAAGGCGGATGGGGGCTTGGGAATAAAGGAGGCGGGCGCACAAAACCAAGCCCTTATGCTCAAGAATGTCTGGTCTTTTATGAATGATCAACACGCACTATGGGTTCGTTTCATGCGGGCCAAGTACTTGCACAATGGAAACTTCTCCATGAAAACTTGCTCCTCGACATGGTCCTTTATCAAGAAGCATATGCTACCCTTGCAACAAGTATCGGCCATCACCATCAATAATGGCGAAGCCACGAACGTCTGGACTGGAAAATGGTTGCACAGTCTATCCATCTCTGACTTGGCACCCTCCTTTACGCCGCCTTCTGAACTCACAGACCTCAGCGTCGCCTCCATGGGAATGGGGCACAACGGGTGGGATTGGGACTTCATCCAGCACTACCTGCCACCCTCCTCATGGTCTCACATCCGTCATGTGTACCCACCTGATCCAGAAGGACAGCGATACCTGGCAGTGGTCGTGGTCTCCGTCTGGAAAATTTATAACCCAATCCGCCTACCAATGGCTCCGCACAGACGTCTCTACTCCCATTCCTGGTAAATGGTCATCCATATGGAAGCTGGCGGTACCCCAGCGCATCCGTACCTTCCTCTGGCTCCTACATCACAAGGCTCTCCTCACCAATGTTGAGAAAGCTCGACGGCACATTCCGGTGGATGATACCTACCCAGTCTGCTCCAATTCACAGGACACCATTCTACACTGCCTACGGGACTGCCCTACTAGCAAGGAAACATGGACTGCATGCCACGTGGACCCCTCCTTCTTCTTGCTCGCAGAGGACGACTGGATCATGGCCATCCTCGCATATTCATGCAACGACATATCCTCCATCACTCATGTGGTAACGTGTTGGGAGATATGGATGCATCACAATGATTTCATTCACAGTCGCAAGCACCTTCCCATCAGCAGAAGGATCTCCTTCATTAACGCCAATGCGCGAGCCATTCTCTCCCTCCCTACACGGACCACCACACCCGCCACTGTGCAGGTCGACCGAAGGTGCATTCCTTTACTCATCGACTTCATGCTCATTGTTGATGCTTCTTTCCGCTCTAGCTCTGTCCCTTCCGGGATTGGAGTTCATGTCGTCAACAAGTGCGGCAGTTTTTTATTGGGCCATGGTTCGCCCAATCACGCCAGCTCGGTGTTGGAAGTAGAGATCCAAAGTATTGTTTGCACTTTGGAACTCTGCAAAATCACAGGATGGCAGTCTCCCACCATTCTGTCTGATGCTTCCACAGCAGTGCTTTTGACTACTGAGGCTGCATCTGCAACAACCCCGTTTGCCCCTCATATGCATCGTCTCCGAAAGCTCTACGCTGAAGTCGGGCAGCCACACATACTGTACATCCCTAGATCCCTTAATGAAGTAGCGGATCGTATAGCCCATTTTTCTGTTACCATTAGCTCAGCTTTTACTTTTACAAATAATGTGCCCCCGTGGCTTTGTATGAACCTTGATGTTGATGTTGCGAACTTTTTGCCCGCTGTGGAGAGCGGGGTGAATACAACTTGATCTCTACATTCCCGAAAAAAAAAGAGAAATAAAAGTGTCGGACAGTAGTTAGATAAAAATTCAAAAAGATAATTGGGACCGTGAAAACCGAACAAATACATATATACTCATTAAATAAAGAGGGATTGTTTAGTGTGTCCTTACTTTTCCGTCACATTAGTTCCTATCAGGATAACACCAAACCTACCCACATCACGTAGGAGCAGCGAGTCTGTGATGTTGGGACATTATCATTCTGGAAGCAAATTAGGATTGACATCATCTGGTTGGTGTTGATATGTATGTCCTGAGAGTCAATCATATGATGATTGTAACGGTATAATTTGTAAATGATTTGATTATTAATAAAGACAAGTTTCTAATTTATTCTTTTTATTCAGTTTTGAGATAACAAAATAACATAATAATTTTTAGAGAATGATATTACTTAATGATGTATGTCTTCAGTTTGAAGACCTGAAGAATGAGATCATACTGATGTTAAGAGTATATGTATTCTTGTTGTCCCTGCTCGGTTGTTGTCTGGAAGATAAATAGACAACAATAACACATACGATTAGAGTGCGAGTTGGTTGATGACAGAATCTCATTAGTCATGATATGGAGACATCAAACCAAGCACACAGATACATGTTAGAGAACAGTGTATCAGACAGACCCACCATAAGAGTGATGCATAAACACATTAACTAGGTAAGTCAAAATCACGTCTTATAGTGATGGTGGTGTTTGTAGTTCTTAGACCTAAAATCACTGCACTCATCACATGTCATTCGGTACATTTTGACATAATCAAACTCAATCTTGAAACATGGGTTGTTATAAAGATGATGATTGAGTGATTGTGAAACATGTGGATTGACTGTGAGTGATAGAGATGAGATTTGTCCCTCCTATGATAGTATGATATTTGAAGCCACTTGAGTTAGCAAGACTGAGAAATACATGGTCATGTATGTATGAGTTAATATATGATATTGAGCATACATATATCTCATATAGTCTGATATAGCAAGAAACATAGATTGAATATTGAAGAGGATGATAGATTCATGCCTCGAGTTCAATCTGGATATCAGAGACAAAAAAACTATACAAACACTATAACACCATACACAGATTGTAGGTTGAAGTTGTTCTCTAACTTTCCATTTATGTGGTTAGCAATGATGTTTGACTAGACACCACCCATTGCTTGTGATGCCATAAGTTGTTATGGACATTCACTGCCAACGTAATATGGGATCTATAGGGTCACACACACATGTACTCATCTAGAAGAGTAGTTTGATCTTGAATGATGATTGTATTGGTTATAAAGTATTTAGGTATTAAATTTATGCATCAAATCAACCGACAAGACTGCTAAATGACTAGTTCAAATATTGAGACAGTCATTTGGATGCCAGACTGATTGCATTGTACATTGGTTGGAATTTAGCCTGACCTAATCTATGATACGCCCGTCTAGCTTGTGTGATATGCCTGTTGCAGGTGGTGTGAGATGCATGTCTCACATGCACCAAACGACTATTTCAGGGGAGCAATTTGATTGCATCAAGGATTGATGCTGACATCATGTCATGTATCAATCAGAATTGAATTGTCGACATATGTAAAAAACTGGAAAACTGCAAAACAACCGTCTCACATTGTGAGATGACCGTCTCACATTATGAGACAACTGTCTCGCATGCCACATGACCATCTGGGTTTGCCAGACGACCGTTTCAGGTGTTACAGCCTGTGAAATTTCTAGAATTATTGTGAAAATTTCAGATCTTCCGTTCCCTTCCACTCTCACACAGACTGGGAACACTGGCCCTAACCCCGCCTATAAATAGAGGGGTATTGGGGGCTTCCAAAGCACAACACAGACAATTGAGAATCAGTTACTCTAACAACTATTGTCCTCTCTGGTTATGGTAACTAAGAGATCCCAAGCAAGTCCTACCCCACTAGGGAGGGATAGCAAGGGAGAGCGAACAATTGAGGATCATTGTTGTTGGAGAGAAGGTTGGTGACTAGTACATCAACGGGAGGGACAACTCGTTACTATTCGTTCTAGTAGGATGAAAGGAGTTTTAGTTGGTCCGTGTGGATTTCTCTAGAGGTGATGTGGCCATTACCTGTTGCTAAGGAGGACGAAGTCAGTCAGCAATACATGACGAGAGGAGTTGTTGTAGATGACGATGTTCTAGTCTACTAACTGTGGTAGAGTAGTCAGACAAGTCTCAGGGCAACCAGGAGCTGCAAAGACACCGTCCAAGATAGAGTACGCATCTACGTTGATGAGGATTGTCGTTGAACTTGCTCTAGGACTAGATATATCTTTGTGAAATCATTCTCTCTATGGCATAGTTATTGACATGATCCGCTATTTAATGGGTAATATGTCAGTAAATTTTTTATTTCCACTACATACCTGATGTCATATTTCCCTACAACTAGAGTGCATGTGGGACAGAAGTCCACTCTTCTGGGACAGTTGAATTATGAAAATGCGGGTGAAGCACATGTCTCATGGTGCACGTGCCTTGCTCCACCACTGACTCATTCTCACTCTCACCCTATTATGTTGTCACTACACTACTGATCTCCTCCCCTCTTCTAGCACCTAACCTGGTTGACTAGCAAAAAGGAAGTGTTGGATGGATGGAGCATTATAATGAAACAAAAGAGAGAAAATGATTTGATGTTGAAGTGCAACAACTACTGGAAGACTCATTAGAGCTTACCTCTATATACTAGAAAAACTAATTATCTATTGATGATACAAGAAGCTTTGGTTTATGACTGAGCCCATAGAGCATTTCATTTTAAATAAGTTGTTTCCTCTTTATTTTATATAGATATGTGTGCAAGTGGTGTTTTGTTTTTTTTAATGTCATCCCATATTACTTCTTATTTTTTCATTGTGAAAATTATTTTAATCAACACTAAATTATTATTTTCTCATTGTTGTTCCCTTCTTTGATTGCAACCATTTATTGCTTTTGTTCAGGTCTGTTATATAGTCTGATCTCTAAAACATTGCCAGTTCAACAGAAATATACATTTTACTCAAAGGTTCTTTGAAAGGCACATGTGAATGTATGGAACATATTCATTATATGTTTCTTACACCACTAGTTACAACCCAAACCTTGTTTTATTGGTAATTTGAGGGTTTAAGATAATTCTCATGTTAATTACACCTTTGTTTACCCTTATTAACATTTTGCATTATTAATTGGTTGATTTATATTTTTTGTCTTAAATTTATTTTTTTGATAGTTAGAAAAAAGATGTGTTGTGAATACATCAAGGTTTGAATCCTTGTTGATATAGTAATTGTCCACACATGTATGTGGAAGAAAATAATAGATATTTGAGGAAATAATTTATAAAAAAATTATTAATTAATAATTTTATAAAAAAAATTCATTTGAATCATAGAGAATTAAATCATGAATTCAATCTAAAAAGAATGAAGGAAATCAAAGTCAAAATGAGAAAGTTATGATACTTTTAGTTTTCACTCAGAATTATTTTTGGTTGACAAACCGATGTCCCTTCCAAAGGAGGGCCTTCCGATGATGAAAACTTAAAGTTTGGCTGATAGTGAATTGTGAAGTCATCAAAAACATCCAATCCCAAAAATGGACATAACTTTTACTATACTAATCACAATTTGACAAAAAAATTAGTTGGTTCCTAACTTCAATCCTCTACACAACCAAAACCATAAACTACAATAAATATGAAATAGAAAGTGACTTATAGGGAAATCTTTGGGGAAGAAATGAAGAATAGGAGAACCAAATGTTTTGTTATAGATATAATTTGGTAAGTAATTTTTTATTGTTGATATTTCATTTTGTTCATATTCCCTTGCTTGGAACTCCCTAATTCATCAAGTGAAGGTTTTCCTTGACCATCTTCCTTCGTCTTATACCTCTAGGAGGTTCCTTTTTGACCTATAAACCACTTGTTAAGATATTCTTGGAGCTCTATTTCTCAAATCAAAGCTTAGTAGACTAGAATCAAACATAAGGTGAGTGAAAATATATCTTTTAGTCATGTTTTTAAAAGAACTAAAGCCAAAACATGAAGCGTGTGTATTGCCTTGTTTACTATTTTACTATTCTTAGTTCATTAAGTCTTAGTTCAAAATTCTAAGGTAGGAAAGATTAAATTAGCTATAAAAATTAACAAATTGGATTATTTGAGATCTCGAATGCATGCATTTTATTTGTATGAGTTCTAAATATAGAGAAATTTAGAGTCACTAGTGTATTTGGGCTTTCCATAAATCTTCGGTAATGAAATACATGCTAAGAAATTTTGTCACATGATTTAATTTCCTTTCAATTTTCAATATGAGATGATACAATGTATAATTCTTTCTAGTGATATCAATTTGATGTTTAGTTGAGCCAATTCAAGCTATATATCACTAGTTTAGTACATATCAATTAGAATAAAAGGATTTTTTCACTGCCTTAGGCAGAGCCCGCATCCTTTTTCCAGCCATAGCCCGGATAACTGGCGGGTGATAAATCCAGCGCTCCACAGCGTGGTTCGAACCCGGCTCCCCCCGGAGGGGGACACCGTGCCTTACCAGCTGTGATAACGCTGACCGGGTCATATCAATTAGAATAGAATAAGTAGTTTTTGGCATGAAAGATAAATGGTAATGTTATAGTATACATCGTACGAGTACACTTAGATATGGTTTTAAGTAAAAGTGAAATATATTGCTCAATACAATTGAATTACAATATTGAAAATTAGTAGTACGCCAATTAAATGCATGTTGAATGTATCAGAAATTCTCATTTATATTTAATATGATATTCAATAGCATTGTTGCAGTATAGAATTCAAAAAATAAAGGAATGATCTAATTACAGGCTAAAGCTAACAAAAATTAAGTATCTCATTGGAAGGTGAAAGTAAAGAATCATTAGACAGTTAGATGCCATTAACACCATACATTTCTTGGTGAGGTATGCACCGCAATAGAGGAAACAACTTACCAACTCAACAACATGTAGGAGAGGAAGTCAACGTGTACTAGTGGGGAAGGGGGTTAAATCCATTGTGGACAACCTCTTGAATAATAATAGGATTTTTGACATTAACTGGTGATTTTGATTGATATAACCTAGTTTTTCCCAAGTGTATATATATTTGATTGCAAATAAATAGGGCCATATTAGAAAGATGGTTCTTTATATGTATTGTTTGAAAATTGTGGTTTGAAAGGAGTTTACAATGGCTAGAAATTTAAAGCATATTTTGACTGTGGATTATTCTTGGTTAAATTGTACTTTGACTGAATTCAATCTTGGTCAAAGTGTAGTTTGACTGAGAAGCAATCTCTTTGCAAATTTTGTCATAACTATCTTCTACAACGGCTTTTTCATGGTCTAGGTGTAGTTCGGTCAAAGAGGATATCGATCAAAGAAGAATTTGACCAAAATTTTCTTTATAAAGTCACTACTATATTTTTGGAAAGCATATCAAATTATTTTTCTAATGAAACCTAACTATCACAAGAACATGATATAGGATAGGATTGGGCTGATCATCACTTATTCTTAAATATTCCTAGGAAGTTTTACAAATTGTATACATGGTACATCTTGAATTACAAGAATCCAAACACATATATTATATCAAATTCTTTATTGTTGAATCTTGTCTAAGTTCCTTTATCATCTGAAACACTAAATGCACATGTTAGTGATATAAATGGGAAATATTTGTATTATCAATATGAGTGTGGCATATCTAAAAAAGACAACACGGCCTACTTATTTGTATCTCATGCTTCTACTTGAGTGATTACAATTTAGATAAACAGACTCCAAATGCATAAACTTGTAAATCGTAATTTGCATAAATCAAGTCATAGAAACACAAAGGTTCAAGATTGAAGAACATATAGTCTTTTCCTTAGATCTCTAATGTAAATTACTTATAATGGTTGCATGAATAGTAAATAAGCTCATATGTGAATTAGAATGAATTATATTTCACTTGTGAGGTTTTGGAACACCCAAAACAACAAGAGCAATCACTCAAGTTTGCCCTGGGGTAGCACGACTGACAAGACTATTCATAGGGGGTTTCCAAGACCTTCTATCAGTCAAGTTTCTTGCCAAAATGCGACTCAATTTCCTAAAAAATGGCCTAGACAACAAAATTTGTTGGTCGAGTTGTCCCCATAGGTAACTGGCCTTCCATGCTATAGAAACTATTTACTACAATGAAAATAGTTGTTGCAGGGGTGAAAAAGGACTTGTTAACACCCCAATAATGGCTAGAATTCATCCTAAATGGTTCTAACAGCTAGGAGGTGTCCTCAATTATAAATAGGAATAATTGGGATTTATCCCATGATTAGAAAAGCACTATGAAGTTATCTACACTAACCTTAAGAGAGATTTGAAACCAAAGAGAATCCATCCACTCTCATGAGCTTAATCACTTGCTCCATCTGTTGGAGTGAGTGGGAGATTAGTAAGACAGACAGTCCTATGTGTATATCTTTTGCGGATCTCACTTTCTCTTCCTCTCAATCTCTCTTTCTACATGAAGATGAAGATTCTCTCTCTTGGATGAGAGAGGAGAAGAAGAAGGGCAAGTGTCCCTTGGTGAAAAGCTTCTCCTTGGTAAAGGTGAATTCAAAGGAACAAGAATGAAGTCATGGGTGGGTATATCCTTGAAGGAGGAGACCCGTTGCTAGAGTGGATTAGTCCTTTGTGAAGGTCGAAGACTCATTGAAATAGTAGTTGGTAAGGCAAAAGACTCTTGGTCATAGATAGGTAAGTCCTTTGTAAGGTTGTTGACACCCTTGACATTAAACGGAAGGCTACTTATCGCTTAGCCTAGAAAAAAGGTGGTCTTATGTTGTAACTATTATAATGGAATATAAGAAGTGACACATGGTTGAAAATCCTAGAGTTTGACCTATCTAGGTAGTGAATGTACATCTTTTATTTTGGAGGTTGGAACAACTACAAATACTTGTGTTATTTGTTGCTTCTTCAATCTCTCTCTCCCTTAAGGTGTATTTAGTTTCACTTAAATTTCATATTTGCAATATTATCTTGAGAAATATCTTGAATGCCTAATGAATTTTTTTAAGTGGCTTTAGCACTACTCACCCCATAGAGCCCATTATAGATCTAACACTTAGGACAACCCACTATGAGATAACAAGAAGGTGGTGGATCAAATTACCCTTTTCTTGCTTGGAGAGGTCATAACCTCATTGTCATCAACGCCCAAGTTGATCAACTAGGTAGGAGAAAAGGCCTCCTTGTCATTAAGTGTGAACACTCGATGAGAGGCTAACAACTTATAGGCTAATGATAGAACATCTATAAAGGTCAGATGACCAAATCAAGATAAATATTAGATATTTTTTTGTTGCTAAGTCATTGTATGTTTTCAAATAGACTTTTATCTCTAGCTATCTAGATAATTGATATAATTATATCAATTGAGTATCAGCCTTTGGGACTAAGTTAGTTATGGAGTACAAATTCAATTTCATAGGGCAACAGTGGAACAACCCAAAAAGTGGAGTGAGGGCAATGCACAATATTTCTTAGGTTTGATCATTGTGTCGATCAACTCAACCTGACTTACAACTTGACAATCAAACATGATCCAAATCCAACTTGTAATTTTTCTATGGGTGGTTTAAGGCATTGACTATAGACCACAATTAAATTTGGACCAAGTTAGGGTCTATGAAAATCTCAACCCAAGGACTAGAAGAACCAACCTAATATATACTTAGTATATAGAATCATATATTATATTCATATTTTATCACTTATTATACATGATTCAATTATTTATCTTATTTATATTCTATGATAAAAAAATAAAAATGCATATACATAA
The DNA here is from genome assembly GCA_963693085.1 of Alisma plantago-aquatica. Lineage (NCBI taxonomy): Eukaryota > Viridiplantae > Streptophyta > Magnoliopsida > Alismatales > Alismataceae > Alisma > Alisma plantago-aquatica. Next base: position 1,442,521,242 of record OY856412.1, read on the forward strand.
GCTATGATAAAAAGATTCAAAATGCCTACACTCGTTATTATTGTATTTATAACACACATTCGCAACGGGCCCTGTACTTTTTTTGTGGAATCATTTTAAAGAAAAACACACTATATATTCATTTAGCCTTCTCAAATTACATATATCAACTTATGGTATACACCATGGAGGTTTGAATGTTACATATGTTTACATAGCCTCATGCATTACATGCTTATTAATTGCAGCAGCCGCCAAACTAAGGTTTCTCATAACAAAAATTTAAAGGATTAATTATTATAGGGATTTTTATTCTGAACACTTCACTAGTGAGACTTGGACTTAGGGAATGCTTCATATTCCTCTATGTGAATTGCAACATCTTGTTTGGAGATGGAGAAGGCTCAAAATTTCATGATTTGTAGCATGGAGCAAACAATAGTATCTTGGGAGAGTGCTTGGATTTCAGCATCATGGGGCACATTGCATGGCTCAGTGTAGCCATACCTTGCACCATATTCCTATCGAAATCATTAATATAAATCCTGAAGTTCCAGATCCATTATTATAGTTCAAAGAAGCATCTGCAAAAATGAAGAATTCCTTGTCATTTAAAGGTATATGAAGGGCAATATCTTCATTAGGCAGTCATGGATGTACTAAATACACCTTTTTCATGTTGGTTCTCTCCAAGGTGAACTTAATCAAGACATGAATAGAGATTCCTTTACCGGTGCAAGTGATCTCTTTCTTGTTTTCCAAATACTTCAACATGCCATAACAAAATCTCAAATTTTCATTAAAGTAACTGATGATGAAAGAATTACAAGCCTCCTCATCCTTGTAAAATAATTGATCTGCCATTCCAACCTTCTTCCAAACCACCACACTGTATTGGGAATCTCATAGGTGGTGCAAAGTTGTTTCCATATCATTGTTGCATTGGGGGCATGTGGTAAAAGCATCCATGTATCTCCTTGCCTTTTCAATATTAGTTAGTAGAGATTTGTACCATAGGACTCACACAAAAATCTTCACTCTCTCCAGTATTTGGTGCTTCCAAAGAAGGTGTCATTCTTCAATACAACACACTTCATTATCCAAGTCCATCCATCTATGTGATGAATAGGAAGTAAATTTGTCAACATTTTCAAGATTCCATGCTCACTTATTCAGTACCTGAATGAGGCAAGGGAGGGGTAATACAAGAAATTCTACTCCAAGGAGACAATGGTAGATAGTGTTTGATGAAGTCCCAGTCCCATTCACTAGTTTCAATAGTCATCAAAGCTACACATATGTTCTCCACTCTTGTGGGGATTAGAATGCTAGTTTCAAACACTAAAGAATTAGACTCAGCAAACCAATTTTCAATCCATATGTTGGTGTCCTGGATGTCCTTGATGATATGTTTCTTGTGCTCTTGAATGGTAGGAATCAATCTCTTAATGAAGCCTCTGGCTGAGGAAAAAGGGAAATATTAGTGTGATTTTATTGTAATATGTGCCCCACATGACCCAAATACACATCTTCTCCAGGTTGTTGAGAAAGTTCCATATGTTCTTGAGCATAAATGTGGTGTTCTGATCTCAAGCATCTCTAACATGCACACCTCCAATATCCTTTGATACCGTTTAATCCATATAAATTTATTTCACATGATCTTCTGGAACATTATTCAGCCTATTTTTATTGTCCTTTTACTCAACCATGTTACGTAGACATTCTACTTTTAAATTGTTGAATTTTTTTTACCAAACATTACAAACAATATAATGATTTACCTTATTATGTCTATACTACTATTAGAGTGAGTACTTTTCACTTATTGCAATACTGCCCCCAATAATGAGATTGCTTCATTTTTTAAATGTTGCACTCTCCTTGATTCCATCTTTCTTCTCTCCTTTTTTCTAGGATTTTTTGCTCACTTCTCATTCAACCCCAAAACCACCCACCAATCCCTACTAAACCTCTCAACCCTACTCTATCCATATAACCCTCATAGTGTCCATTCCAAAATAGATTGTCAACTCATTCCACAACCTCCCATTCCATTTTCTCTCTCCATTGATGCACACATTACAAGTATAATGCTAACAGAATAATTCAGGTTTACCACAACCAACAAAATATTTATTCATCTACACTTTGATGCAAAGAATAAACTTATTACTTCATTACAACTATGTCATTATCTCTTAGAAAAATACTCCAATACTAATATCAGAAGCAAGAAAATTTTGAATATCATGCATTATCCTAAGCTTCTCTACTCCACTAGTTTCCTTTTTCATTTCCTCCACATTCCTTCATATTCTTTCTATTCCTCATAATGAAGTAACTATATATCTGAGTGAAATAAAATAATCTCCACTCTCTCTACTCTTTCTCCGAGTACATTAGTTATCTTCTCTCAAAAAAAATTTGTCATCCAAACCACTACCCCGCTATTTATGGTCTCTCCTACCACACTTTCTACCCACTCTATTAGTTTCTGTCATCTCAACTCATTCATTTTCTTTTGACATTTTTAATCTCTTGAAAAAATGTTTTCAAGCATCTCCCTAAAAATATTACTCCAAGATTCATTTCTCTCATAAACATATAGTCTCACTCCTTATGATATGATAATTTTTCATTAATCTACCTCTCTCTATTTTTTTGAATATTTTCTTTCAGTCATGTTCAGAAATCCTTGAACTGACACAACCCTTCCCCTTCCCCTTTCTATCATTTCATCTTCTGGTCATTGCCGCCCCACGTCCTTTTTTCTTTCCCCTACATCTTCTCTTCCTTATTCACATCCTACATATGCCTCTTCATTTTACTCTACCAACTTCATGTTTACCTCAATTTTTTTGGTTACACAACCATCTATTATCAATTGTGGCATAAGGACACCACCATCAAGCTATTCTAGGCGTTCATCAATACCGAAGCCCTCAAGGACGTGGAGCATAATGTCATACAATTTTTGTACAGTCTCTAATGGGAGATAATGCAATAGGGATGCTTTGACAATGTTGAGCCAGTGCATGGTCACACATTGTATGTCGGGTAGGACACCAACAAGATGTCTTACCTCAACATGTGTATGAAGAAGAACTTATGCCTCAATTAATGAACATACAGTCTCAAATCAAGTGTGTCTTAAGAAACTTGTAGTGTCGACTCTCACATCAAGGCCTTTACCAATGCACTGGAGATGCTCAAAGTCCTTGAGGCAAGATAAATACAACAATGAGTAGGGGTGAATCTTATAGGGCGCTCATTTCCATATACACTAATGTGTCCCAACCACATATACTAATACATCTGAAGTTGTTTTTTGGGCATTCCACCCAACATTGCTTTTCTTCAGTTGTTGTTGGTAATCTGATAACTCCAGAAATTAGGATATCAACTCCTATTTATAAGAAGCAGTTCACCAATGAGAAAACCAAATGTGAACTTCAACAGTTTTTACATATTATAGTCCCAAATGAACAAATTCAAAATCTCAACTATGCTAACAATGCACATAGCTAACTAAATGAAGGCCTCTGTAAAGTCCCTACCTTAACAAGTTGACACTATTGACCTACACATACCCGAACACAGATGCATCTCCCTTAAAGCCAAGTTAATTTAGAGACAATGACTAAATCAGCTATGATCAGCAACATTGGACCTCCTTCATCAAGTTGAACAGAGTCATTTCATCTTTTAGTTTTACAATTATTGAAGTGGTTCTTTACTAAACATTGAACCACATAATTACACACCTAGAAGATACATTGAACTTATTGCTTTTTAGGCAGAAAGTCCAACAATATATTTACATTGATCTAACCTCTAGCTTTAAAATAGGGGATCAACATTAAAATTTTTTGGCAATGTGTTTTATAGCATAATAACTTTTTTTGTTTATGGCTTTCTTATGTTATCAAGGTTTATCACTATTTCTTTTATCCGATTATTGAAGTCATTTCATTTGTGTAGTTGTACTTTAGTTTTGTTGTTTGTTATTTAATTGATACTTTTACTGCTACATATTTGGTGGTTAATTGTGTGCCTTAATCTAATTCACTTCTGTCTATATATTTAACATTTACTAGATTCTTAGCATGTCAAAAAATCAAATAATCACTTACAACATCTTTGAGAAATATATGGGAACCTTTCGTTCTTACATTTTCATTAGCTTATTACAATTTCATTGATGATATTATTGCAATCATATACTCCTTTTCGTTTACCTTACCATGGTTACTCAAATGTTATCTTCATGATACTTATTTGGTTTACCCTCTCAAAATAATTATTATATTTATAACCATCACCGGGGATGAAGATTGATATATTTCATAAAATAAATATATATCCGCTCAAGTGCTTTAGGACTATTATATAAAAAAATTGATTGACTTGTTTTTATTACAATAAAAGATTTCATTTTTAGATATTGTTAATAAAACATTATATATAACTACAAATTCAAATTAGAGTATTTCTACTAGACCTGCAAGTGAGTGTAGTATATACATGTTTAGGACATGCTTCATTGAATGATTATCCAATCCTCTTTCCAAGTATGCAGTGCTACTAACTTTTTAAAAGATGTATTTAGACTCTATTTCTTATGCTAGATTCATGGGAGAAATTTAGTCAATATACATAACATAGTCACCCAATTAAGGTATATATTTGAACATAATTCATCTAATTAGTTGAACTATTTTAAGTAAACCACTTAAATAAATTTTATTTATATAAACAAATTTTGAGAATATATTTAATTAATAATTTTTCCTTAGAAGTTTAATGATAATGAGACAATATATGGAAAATATTTTCTATTTTCTTTATCTATTTTATTGTAATGTTAGTTTTTTATAATTACTTATGTGCACGCATATTACATTTGTTAGGTGACAACTAAAAATATTGTTGATATGGTAAACAAAGTGTCACAATTATCTTTTTATAGTTTGTTACACATAAAATAATATATCATTATCAACAAAACATTGATTTTCATAATACTTATTATAAAAACTATATGAACTTGCATTGAGAAATAAAAAAATTATTGATAAGATATTTTAGATGGCAATGACATTGTCTATGAGTTCCCATTAAATATGTCATAAAATTCATACTCAAACGAAATAATTACTAATTACAAATGAGTCTGAACATAATGTGTGCACAACACATAGTTACGAAATTTTCTTATCTTGGTAACTTATTTGGTTCATCCTCTCAAAATAATAAATGCATTTTTAACTCTTTTTGGATAAGGTAAAATAATATTCCCAAAAGAGAGTTACCAAAAGTATAGGGTATCACAAAATCATGTATAATGCAGACGTGCCTAAGCAATGCTCCATTTTAACAAAATCCTAATATCTACTCCTATGATGTTCTTGTGCTTACTTTGTATAGATACTAAATCCTATTTACAATAGAATTGAAGGTATCAGGGGTATGATGCTCCCCTTTCCCATGTAGCCTACCATTTATTTCATCCCACACAATTAACATAACCAATATGAGGATACTAGTAGCAAGATAGATATGTTTTGGTGTTTCCTAGTAAGATGAAAGATCCAAAAAATTATCATATCAACATTGGTCGAAGGATTACCTCCCCAACCACACTTCAATGATGTGTTGCACCATATGTATTTGGTGTCTTTGCAGAAAAAAGATATTCCAGTTACTTTCCTACTCTTTTTTACACAATAAGCACATTGCATTTGCATCTAAGCCCCATCTTCTCAGTCTATCCAATGTTGGAACTTTCCTCATTATCACTAAGTAAGCATGAAGTTCCATCTGGGGTGTGGAGATTTGTTCCACTAATTGGGCTCCCATTCAACACTCGGTTGATTATAGTTTATAACCCATGGACTCACCTTAGCATTAAGATTCTAGTCAAAGTTATTCTTGGATTGAATCAGCTTTGAACAGTCCCCAAGTACTACTCATATAACTATAGGCCCTATATGTCCTTTCTTCTAGAGTCCTACTCTTCCAAAGAAACCCCATAAATTAATCTCATCCACCAAGTCCATGTGGACTTGTTGTTTCTCATATAACAATCCCGCCTTCTCACGATTGTAGCAGATGTAATGTATTCAATATCTTTGATGTTGAGTCCTCCCATTTGGCAAGATTTTGCCAATGTATTTCATGCCCCAGCATGGTTTTCCTCAGCAAAAAAAACTGGCCACCACCGCTTGCAACTGGTTCAAAATAAATGGAGGCATCTCTTCTTGTCTACACCAAAAGTGTATTTTACTCAACAACACTAATTTGATTAGATCTTCTATACTTGCCATAGATATATTAATGCATGCACATTTGTCAATGGAGCATCTAAGATAATCCCAGCAACCAATAAAGCTTGAACTCTTTCCCCTACCTCCAGACAAAGAGATCCCAACATATTTCATTAGAAAAGAGTCCAACTCCATGCTTGTTTCTTCCTTTAGTCTATCTCTACTTCCACCACACAATCTTGATAGGAAAAATGCAACTTGTTGGCATTGATGTACAAACTATTAAAATCTTCAAATGATCTCAGGATTTTTCTCATATGCTTCAAGTATTTAACATGTCCAAAGAGAAAGAAAATGACGTCATTAGCAAAATTCCTATGTGTTTTTTCCAAAACTCCTTGCATCTTGGACGGTTTTAGCTCACCATTCCTCTCTCCCAATTCATTGAGGTTTGTGAGCCCCTCCATGATGATCTTAAAAAACATGGGGAGAGAGGATCCCCTTGTCTCAACCAATTTCTAACCTTAAACATACCATTAGGTACACCATTGATTGGTACTAAGAAGGAGGTAGTTCTGACACACTATTGACACTCATTTGTGCTAAAAAATCATAGCATCCAAAATCTTCCACAAGGTGTCCCACTTCATATGATCATAAGATTTAGAGAAATCCTATAACAACCCCACCCCTTGGTAACCCCCAATTAAGGAAAACCAAGAAGCTGGTGTCGTTAACCCAAAACATGATCAATGGTTTTGCAAATATCTAAAATAATTAATAAATTCTACCACAACCTAAGCTTAAAATAGGATAAAAAATTTCTCTTCACATACCTTCAAATATGGGACTTTGGAACTTTACCCAAGATAGGAATCTATCTATCTAATCCTCCAATCTTTAGATAACTATATACTTCCAATGTCACATTAATTATTCATCCACATGTGTATATCTGATTTTAACCCTAAAATGCCAGCAAACAAAGCATCGGTCAGTATAAAGATTATACCGATATGTGGTGCCAACCAAAATCTTGCACATATATCATAATAACATGTGAGAATACGTTACACTAAATGAGATTACTCAAACATAAAACACAATCAATCACTAATTAATCACATACCCAAAAATATGGGTAAATTACAATCGATTTCAATGTCAGCACATGCTCAGAAAATTTGCATAAGAGCCCACCATCTTTCTTATATCCATACTATGCCAAGAATTTGACACAAATTGTTCTATTTCCTTAGCCACAACATATATACACCGGAGAACAATATTTGTATATGCCACACAAACAAGCATTAATATGCTAACAAATGTCTGATTTTTTTGAAACATCATATACAAACTTTTCATGCCCGGATTTGAGAGTACAGGGACGACTCTAGGACACATTAGACATCTAATCAATTTTCTCAAAGATTCATTACTATAGCTCCTCTTTGCTGCCACATGTTTGTTTTCGTCACTTTTGATTACCTAAAAAAATGTGGCGAACCACAAGGGTGAGACCCATGTCCCAACAAGAGATATAACCTTCAACAACACTTATTGATTACAACATTTTAAATAGTATATAACTAAGAAGTTGGGATATTTATTAATCAATTGAGCATATTGAATAGTTCAAGTATGCTAAACAGATTAAGTAGTTAATCTTAGCAACAAGTATGATCATCAATGCATATATAGATAACAAATAAATCCATTTCTTTGGATAGATATTTACTCAAATATCATAAAATCACATCTCATAACAATCATTATCATTAATCTGACTATCATCATATTCCTTGCTAACAGCACAAGCAATCTAGTAGCATAAGCATCTCTGACATCATGAATATGTCTAGTAACATAACATGGCTATCAATATTGTCATCTCAAATAAAGGGAACATATCTATTTCATAAGTAGAACTAACATCATAACACAATGAACTACTTAGGCATGATTAGCAGTTTAAGCATTTCTAATTACATAGGCATGGCTAGCAATATTAAACATAGCTAGAAGCAACATCTTAACCATCCGTGTCAGTATATTTGACAACATAAGCATGTTTACAACATGAGCATAACTACATCATAAGCATATCTATTATCTCTTATAGTATTATACATGATCTTAGTGAAAAGAAAGCAAACAAGGGTTTTCATCCAATATGAAGCATTGTGTATAACCCTAAACAGATATGCTACAGGGTTGTCTTACATCTTTGATTATATCTTGAGGAAATTGAGGATGCCACTCAAAATCCAACTGACCACTGCTAAGTCGAAGTCAGTAACATACAAGATCTAGGAAGAGCCAGACTCCTAAGATCTTCTCTGCCCCTATTCAGTACGGGTATGCCACAATGACACATAAGGTCAATCTACTAACAGCCTAGTCCACCATTGGTACAGGCCACGACACTAGTGAAAGGAGGTGGGTATGCATACCCTACCATCCGAGGTACAACCACATTTATCCTCCAATCTTATCACATATATAATCACTGAGACACGGTCGTAACCATTCTCAATCACATCAAATGTATGAGGCATGACCATAGCCAACCTCTACAACCTACATTTTGGATGACAAGGATATATCCTCAACTTGCCACACCCACATACTCAACAGTATGCACTCTGAGTTTCCCTTAGGAATACTCATTTCACCACCTGGAAAGTTCTGACACTCAGATGAATCTGTGGCACAAGGCACTACATGATTAGAGTTTCACTTGATTAGTTATGCCAATTGGGTGAATTAAGGTTGCATCAAACAAGTGGACATAAAAACCCTAATTCACTTCTAACAAGCACATAAATATCACAACTTTAAAAGATATAAAAGGTGTGAAGAATAATTTCTCATCTCATCATCACATGGTACTATTCACTTGCCATTCATGAGGATACACTAGTCATCATACTATCAAAATATATAAATCCTTTTCACAATATCATAGGGCATCAACCCTTATCATCACAAGAGGATTACACCTCATTCAGGGATCAGCCATGCCCAAAGGTCATTAAGACCATCATACTATCATAGGATATAAATATTTTTCATAATATCACATTGTATCAACCCTTATCAACATAAGAGGATTACACCTCATTCAGGGCTCAACCATGCCCAAAGGTCATTAAGACCATCATACTATTCCCTGCAAGATCATCATTATCTTTCCATGCCTTATAACAAGACTCAACAACATCACTTACATATAATACACCAGATCAACACAATATTGCATTAATGAGCTAGGAGATATTCATAAACAATCGTAGCAGGGTTATAATAACATTAATAACATTCCTTTATTACATCAAAATGCAAGGAATCTAGATATGATTAACCCTCATCATATTCATAATGCACATGTTTAGCATAAGAAAGTATCAACCATGTGGCTATGATAACCACCAATTAACACATTACAATTATAATAATATTAAGGAGGTTATTACACCATCATTCCATCATAAAAGAATGTTAAACATGAATACTCATCTTTATCTATTTCCATTAGAGTTAGGTTCAACATGATACATTATATCAATGTTACTAATTAGCACTTATACCCAAACCCTAACTCACGGCATCCCCATTGGATCATGGATGCATAAGGTGAAGCATCACCATCACATTCCATACTATTCTCAAGTATGAACCCACACATAAATCAAGATGTAACCATCGGGTTATAGCATACTAGGGTTTCAACAACAGTAACAGAGTTTTTCATGATTGTATTAGTCATTCAAGGACTATTCATACCCAATTACCATCATTTAGTTATATTAAAGCTAGGTATAACAAGATATACCTCATTAGGGTTACATATCAATACAATATGATTATCATCCCTTCTATTAATATGAGTGAATAGGTAAGACTACCTTATTAAGGGTAGCCCTCCATTTGTTCCATCATCATTCAACCAATATCACCTTACCACAATGTCACCCAGAACCATTGGATGTTTAAAAGGTAACACCATTGGTTGTTTACATAAGTAAACACCTTGGATAAAATACCTATGAAGTCCTTGATTTGTTCTCTAGAAAGAGTCACCATATAACCCTAGACATCCCTTGATTAATAACACAAAAAGTTCCATTGAGAGGAGGGTAAAACCCATAATTGACAGTTCAGTTAAAACAAGCCATCCATTGTCAACAAGTAAGCTCCTTAAGTTGATCATATAAAGGAAACCATCTAAGTCACATTATTAGGACCAACATATTAAATTATCCATCATTTCACTTTATTGGAGGAATAAACATTAGATCTTGACCATTGGGTCAAGTTCATATGTTAAAATCATCAATTACATTATAGGTTTGACCATTGCATCAAGTGACCCAAGTAACCATTGGTCTAAGGTTTAATTGATGCTAAAACTAAATGATTAACTCATCATAGATTTTGTAGATCTGATCCACCATAATTAATGACCATTAAGTCACCATAGTTTGTTAGATGAATACTATATTCATTAATCAACATCAAATATTAAGCTAATGTCACTATTGATTGATAACATTATTAGGGTACTTAATGGTTGATCATTAAACTTCTAATTGATCCAAAACCTGACCTAAGGGGGCGACCATAGGTTGTCACCATAATCGGACACCTTTAATCCCAACCATTAGCTGTCATGAAGACAACACCATAAGGTTGTTGCAATGGTACCTTCATCGGGTCATGGGTTTATAAAAGAAATCAGCTTAAAACCCTAACATTGACCATTGGTTGATAGGTGCTTAGCACCATAGGTTTTCAAACCAACCTGATACAAGTCATATTATACCTTAGTAATAATGTACACATGATCACAGGTTCATCTAGAACTGAAATCATAATAGGGAACATTATAAAAGTCAAAATCCAAGTCAAGCATAGTTTTTTAGTGCATGAATCATCATTTTCGAGCAAGAACATGAGCTAGTAAGCTTATGGTAAGAAATAAACGTGGAGAAAGTTATAAAACTTGACTCTAATGAGAATATGAAATCCCAAACAGAAGCAAACTTGAGCAGGTAGGGTATGAAATCCAATCATAAGTTGTAAACGTGTCCATCTAGCACCTTTCTTCATCAAATGAGCAAACCCTAAGCATAAGGAGCAAGAAAGGTATGGTTTTAGAGCTTTAGAGAAATTTCAACCATGGAACAGAAAGGTTCCGACCTGTAGAAAGGTAGGAGGAAGGATAAAAAAGAAATAAATGGAGAAAATAAGGGGATTCTTACTCTTTTAGGTCAAGATCACTAGAAGGAAGCTTTGCAAACCCAAAAAGGAAGTCAATTGCAGCCCTAGATTCTATTTCCAAGAAGGTACCCTATTTCTTCTTCCTTGGACAGGAAATTCATAGTAGAACAGAGGGAGGATGAGGTTTGTATGAGGAGGGAAGTGGTCGAGAGAAAATGGCTCATTTTGGTGCTTAGGGATAGTATATGAAACTTTAAGATAAAGAAAAAGAAAAAGTTGAAGTTCTAGTATCTTTCCAAGTGTCCATGACCTTAAACTATTAACAATATACAAGAATACACACAAGAAGATCCCCCAACATCCATATATACATGCTTATCCCTAGTTTCTTGATTTCTAAGCAAAACAAATAACTCATTAGTTGATAGCTACTAAAGGTAGCTCATCTTTGAAGGGGTAAACCCTAAAATACCCTTATAGAAAACACCTTCCAACAAAGGATTAAATACGTGCCCCATGGCTCAAAAAGCTCAAGAATGATGAGATAACATCCTAGGAATATAATGCAAGAGATAAATTGCAAAGAAAACCTCTCAATTGGGTAAATTACATAAAAGACTAAAATGCGCATAAAATTGCAAGACTTGCTCAAACAATGTCCAAATTGGACCAAATTTGAAACTTAAGCTTGTCTTATGATGTAAAACAATATCACAAGGTTATATTAGGGTTATAAGAATTAAATTATGATAATTAAGCTTATTAAACTCATTAAGCAAGTTTAGGGGCCTAACACAACATATTCACATCAAATATGTTTTACCAATCAAAGTTTACGTTTTCATTATAATTTCCCAATACTTTTTACCCATACTCTAGTATACCCTTTCTTAGGGTTTAGTCCAGAAATGGACATTAGGCTACCATCTTCATCCTAAGGTTGATACCTTATGGGCCACCTCTCTAGGAGCCACATACTCTTCCCATCCAAGGTTTGACCACTCATGACCTTTCCATCGGGGCTTGGTCTCTCATCATCATAAATCATAAATCCAGAGGTGGTATGTAGGTTTGGGAAAGTCATAAGAAATATATGGTGATAATCATAGTCACTTTAAACATTGCAAGAAATAAAGTCATTTAAACATTTAATTTCAAGTAATCGGTTAAACCTCAGAAATAATCATGAAGCTAAAGCGATTAACTATAAAAAATAATCATATACCTGATTTGAAGTCTCAAATATTAACAAGTTATCCAATCCAATCAAGATGTCCAACCAAGCAAGTCAAGCAACCAATCAAGCAAATCTTGCACCTAAAAACATTTATAATGCCTAATTGTCACAATCATATCCCAAACAATTCCTTATTGACTTAGGACTCCTTTCTAAGGTTTCTAAGCCTTTTTAGAATTCATTAGGTTTATTAGATCTTGTTTCTCAATCTCTATCCTTTTCATGCCAACAAACCCTAAAACATCTTTTCTACTCATAAAAATACTAATTACATAAATTATCCATATTAAGGGGTATTTATTCTCAATTGGACTTAGGATCATCATATCTCTATATTATTCATGGATTTTCATAATTAAACCCATTAAACCTCATAATTACCGAATTTAGGATTTCTAGGCCCATTAATGCACTTTCATACATATGGAACCCTAAATTAAAATAATTATACATCAAGATCATCCTTTTATATCTAATTATTATTTTTATTAACAATAGGTTAATATTCAACTCTAAATATTCAAGAAAAATCATTAGATTTAATTATTATCAAATCTTATGGTTTCTCATTAATAAACCATTAAAGATGACAACTTTATATTCTTATCGAATTGCAAGAAGATTTAGGCTTCAATTCTATTTTTATTTGATTCCTTGATTTTTCTGATCAATTTTCATATATAACCTGTCCATGTCCAATTTACTGGTTAATTTCTAGAATACTTGCCAAATAAAGAGTTAAGGACCAATCAAACAATGCCATGTGTACATTTTCTTCTTCTTTTTTCTTTGTTTTTCCTCCTTCTTTGGCCCGTAGACCTTCTCCTAGATCCAGCTCTTGTCTAACCCGATCGAACCACCTCTTTGCATTCTCTTCTCTACGCATATCTCACGTTAAAGCTCTATCCAGAGCAGGGGAAACAAGCCCCTCCCCACCACCACCCACTGGACCAGCACCACACGGGGCCCGACGCATACACACGGCCTCCGCGCTACCCGTCTGGGGCTATTGATGCTCCTCAGGTACGTAGGTGCCTCCCCAGGCCACCAGGGTGCGGTCTGGGCACATGGCTTGCGAGAGACATGGTGGTGGGAGATCATCCTCCCGTGGCCATCTTCATCCTTGCAGATCTAGCTTAGATGGTGAGCAAGAGCACAGGGTGCATCTATGGTCTTACGAAGCCATCCAGGGTTCTATATATAGGTTGTAGGGGGAGAATATTGTGGATCTAATATGCATTCCCTTTTCCCAATCTGCTTGGGGGTAGGTGACAAGGGCCTAATCATGGATTTCCGATCCAATAGTCTGGAACCACACGTCAATGTCCCAATTTGATTCAAAATGTGACATTTAATGAGACTCCCATCACTTTAGGGAATCTTCCAAAAATCATATCTCTGAAATCTTTTATTAATTTCATCCCAAATTTAAAGGAAAGTGCATAATGACTTAAACTACTTGTGTGCTAAGTTTGGGACTAAAATTCGAAAGCATGAGAGACTTTTATTCGTATACAAGTTATCTCTTAATAAGGAATATTTTATTCATATTTTCTCTCTCTTTCTCTTATATTTCCCTTATTTGGATTCCTTTTATCATTAGAGACTATGTGGATTCAAAATATCATCCATGATGATCAATCATACATCTTTCCACATATTTCTCATATTTTTCATCATTATCTTAATTTCTTTTCTTATTTATGAATTATTTGATTTCCTTAAACTTTCTTTCTCTTTTTATCATATTGGACTCACTAATACATTAGGATCCACGAAATCACATGCACCAAGGAAACATTGCAAAAGAAACCCATTTATTCAACATAAATCATACAATTTACGTAAATGTACATCTAATTGGAAAATTTGCATTTCAATCAATATAAACCCAAAAATTGGGGGTTGTAACATCCCTCCCATCTTATAGGAATTTTGCCCTCAAAATTCCATCAAATAAATGATTTAGGATAAGACTTTTCCATGTCATATTCAGCTCTCATGTGGCTTCATCCTCTCCATGGTGCTTCCAAAGAACCTTTACCATCTCTATATTCTTACTTCTGATCTCTTTCATCTTGGTATCTAGTACCCTCACAGGTGAATTAGGGTATGTCAGCCTCCCTTGGAGTTTAATAGGTTCAATGTTCAGCACACGGCTCGGGTACCTCACATAGTGCTCTAGATTGGATATATGGAACACAACATGCATCATATTATCCTAAGGGGTAAGGTTAAATAAAAGAAACTCCACCAATCCATTCCAAAATCTCAAATGGGACCATTTATTGGGGACTCAACTTTCCTCTATTCTTAGACATAGCTCAGAACGGTCATATTTTTAAAACATATGTTCACCCATAGTGAAGTGCAAGTCAGTCTGCTTCGCATCAACACGCGACTACTATCGATCCTGGCTTTCTCATCCATTGCTGGATAAAAGCAACTTTATCAGCATATAAATGTGGTTTCTCTGACCTCTACAAGGTCCTCTCACCGACATCATCCTAGTAAAGCAGTGACCGACAAGTCCTCCCATAAAGAGCTTCATACATCCTAATATCGGTCGTGGTAGCTGTCATAACAAGCAAACTCAACTAGGGGTAGGTACTACTCCCATGATCCACCCCAAATGAGCACATATACTATCATTATACCCTCTAATGTTTGGATCATACTTTCTTGATTGTCAGTCAGTTAGGGGTGATAAAATGTACTAAACTTTAAACTGGTATCAAGTTCTTCATCAACCTACTTCCATAATATGGAAGTGAACATAAGGCCATGCTCAAGAATATTTTAACTATGATCACCATGCAGTAGAACTAACTCTCTCACATAGTTCAACAAGATATGTCCTACTGGTAATGGTCTCTTTGGTAAGGCGATCTACCGAAACCCATATTGCACCATGACCTCTCTTGGTCTAGGGAGACCCACCACAATGCCCACGATGTCCTGCTTCCATTCCACTCAATAATATCCAATCATCTATAGCGATCCATTGGGTCCCTAGTGTTCATTCTTCACCCACTAGCATGTATGGAAACTGGCCACATGCACCTTCTTTCTTCCAGGCCTTCAAGGTACCACTGCAAACCTTAACCATATTAGTAGTACCACAGTGTACTTAAATCATGAGCTTCTTGCATGACGTGATTCCTCAAGGGTGAATCCTCAAAAACTCTAAAACACTCTAGTAGTGGATTTCACCACCTATTCCTCCAGAAAGGTGTATCCGAGGTTCCTTTAACAAACCTTTCATCTAGTCAAGCTCTAGGCTAGCTAACCGGGCAACTACCAACTCAGTCTATAGGTTTGGTTGTATCTAGATATTAGCCACACAGGTCTAGTCTTCTAAAAGCTTTAGGGTCCACCTACAACCTATTGTAGCCTTCTCCACCAGCTAAACAAGATAGTTATACACCGGAGTTGTGTTCCAACTAAAAGAAAATGTTACAACATTAGCTTCATTGTGTACTAGGTGATGGTGAGGACATAAACCTTCATATACTCCACTCAATGTCTCTATATCGGGTTTAGGACTGTCTGAGTTAGAAAAACTTTGAGCTCTTACATCCATTATCTTAGTTACCAAACCCAATCTAAAACTCAATAGAATCCAAACTTCTCTTGATGAGTATGTCCTCATATGATGATTACCTTAGTTCATCTATGCCATCTTACCATCATTCCAAAATACTCTCAAAAGGGTGTGGTACTTCCTCTATCCCCATTCATCATAGAAAGGTTTCAACTTATATCCCATTTATCCTTAGTATGGCATGCATTGTGTCCTATCTCTCACACCCATGACAAGATGAAATAGGTGTAGTCCAAATACATAGTTCATCCCATTCCAAGAGTAGAGATGGTGCATCACACATCGCCATTACACTTTCCAATCTATGTTGAACATACTTCACACGACTCCGCACCATGCATATCTCGATTCTATGTTTACACCCATGGTAAGACTTTTCCCATCACTTTTGGGTATTATCATCACTCCTATATACAATCCTTAGTCATTCCAACAAGGTCTATAGGGTGTCGATACTTTTGGGGTGATCTTACCCTTATGCATCTAGGGAGTGCCTCTCACATTTACACCTTAGGCCCCATGAACTCATGAAGGTGGACAGCCTCCTACCCCATGGGCCTCTGGCAAAGGTAGTTGTTACCTCCTGACCCTATGGTCTTGTACATCCAGGAAACAAAAAAATCCTACTTCCATCAGTCTTATCCCTCCTTGACCTTAGTATTGACTTAGGATTCTGCTGTAGCTCATGGTTCCTTTGTTGTTACTCAAGCACATTTCATTATTGAATCCTCACCTAAATCTCCATCATCTCTCTGGACACCCATGGTTAACCTTACATCCCTTCATAGGAATCATGGCGACCTACCTATCTTGGTCTGGCCCCATACAGGTTACCTCCATGGCAACATATCCTTATGCCCCTTAGACTCACTCCTACATGAAGGGTCCCTTCCTAGGATAGGAGGACGCTATCACTTGATAGAAACAAAGGTCACACAACTTTTGTGCATCCAGGGTTCATACCATCATTTATATGCATAGCTCCTATCATGCAACCTATGCACGTGGCTAGCAAGTAGACAACCTATTAAACCATTCTAAGTTCCTTGGTATGTCATACTTGTTCTTCATCCTTCCAAAGCACCCATATTGTACATGCATAAGACACCAACTTGCGTAAGTGGCTCATCAATCATATATCTCAGTTCAAGTGGGGTTTCCTTTTATTCCAATATATGGGGGTGCTACACTTAATTCCTATGAACTCACTCATCCTCGTGAGCATTATGTGCACTGGTAACTGCTACCTACCCTCTTTGGTCTAGGAACCCCAGGTTCACCTCTTATGCATCAACTATCTAAACTACATGCTCAACTTCTCAAACATGAACCAAACCTATACCAGATATGACATATACTTCCTAACACTCTCCCACATGAAAACCCATAAATTCCTACACAAGGACAACCAACTGGGTGTGGGGCCTCACAACTTGATATCATACCATACCTTTTCAGGGTCTTTGGAACTCTCTTTCCTATACCTAAAAGGTAGGCACTCATAATGTGGCAAAACATCCCATTATCACACAGATAACGAGGTGTTACGTGAAAACGTGCGGAAATCACCATAACCACAGCTAATCAAAAACACGGGTTAGTTAAAACCGATTGCGTAAAACTGATAAATTGTGAAACATATTACATTCCAGTCCATATCCTGCAAGAAAACATGTTATATACATATCCATACAAGCCTGGATACATGTCCACAGCTTAGCGCAACAGCTGTCCTGTCATAACCATGAGTTCATCACCTGTTATATACATAAAGGCCCACATCCGGCCAGCAGTAGGATATGCAAACGATATCGGTCGTACATCGTAAAACAACGTCAAACACCACCAAGGACCTGAGAGTACAGGATGACTCTAGACTCTACTACAAAACATCCAGAACAGCAGCATCTCCAAAGCTTGCCTTCTATAGATCTTCTAGCTACTCGGCTGCAACTCCGCGACCACCACCACGACAAGCTCGACCACCTAAAAAGGGTACAAACCAGCGGAGTGAGACAATTGAACATTGTCCCAGCGGGAGGCATAACTCAGCGCCAAAACTACAAAACCTCAGATAAGATAAAGCTTATCTCAGCAGATTATTGATAAGGAATATAACAGAAGCAGTTAATGAAAAGCAAAGCCATCCATACCATCAGACTTACCAGCTGTACCAACATATTTCCCAATGGAACATGATTGACAAGGTAACTATATATAAAACTTCACCACATAGGAGTAATGCACAGTAACTGCAAGATAAATAAAGTTAACTACACAAACAAGGCCTCAACCAATGTTTCGTGTTTGTCTTATCAATACATACTAAACGGCTGTATTACGTTTTATTATGCCCTGAGGAAATGAACCGTACCGTTCAAATCCAACCTTCGGCTGCGAAGCCCATAGCTGGTGCCATACAAGGTCAATGGAAGAGTCAGAATCCAAGACCTTCTCCGCCTCATGGTCAGTACATGAGAACACAAAGCAGGACCGCAGTCTCATGCTTGAAGTGGTCATAAGCCACAGGGTCAGCTCCACAGGCTACCCTCTGCCTAGTCCGCCTCGGTACAGGTCACGACACTAGAAACTGAGCCACGTGTCTAAACACCATGCTCGGAGCCATAAACGCATTCATGCTCAACATATCACATATATGGAGCCATGGGCCATGTTCACCATGCTCGTCACACATCCGAGTCTGCAACCGCAGCTGTACTCGTTTCACCTCTCTATTTTAGGCTAGGAGAAACCTCGCATATTCAAAAATATGTGCTCTGGGTTAACCCACAGGAGAACCCGTTTCATCATCACCCTATCCTGACTGGTGATGAATCTATGGCCAGGGCAAGCTACATTATATATTACACTGTGATTAGTTAGTATCTTTTAGATGGATTGCAAGATGCAACCAAGTTGTATAACATGCAAGGTATAACAGAAGTAAACAGCATAAACTCAACATTAGGTATTTCCTACAATTTACATCACACTGATCCATCACAAGGACCTCACATCACATGTTATCACTTGGACTCTTGCCAACCATCTAGATCCATCTCAAGGATAATCACACATCATGGGATCTCAATCCCTTATCACATAGTGCCATAGCCTCTCAAGGCTTTCATCATCATTATGAAATCATCATTCATAATACACCTATCACCACAGTGTTCACATTAACCATTTCTCATAGCCTTTATTTGGGCTAAGCATCACCTACATGGTTAGCATCATTCAATAACCATATGAATAATCAAGAGACTCATCATTATTAATATAAGGTGACAATTAGGGTTAAGTATATTGCCAGCACATAATGACAACAATAATCATATCCATGCCTCATATGTAAACACATTATTGAGTAACCCTAATGCATGTTCAAGATCACATTGTCATTAAAGAGATAGAGTAGTGACATTAATACGCATGTACTTTAGCCACAAGAACATAATTCTCATTATTAAGCAATGAATCACCATAAAAGCATAACTGATATGTCACTCTTCCATGACCAATCGTGCCCTCACAAGAGATACTGAAAACCCTCACTAAAAGAACCTACTCGGGTAGAGTTCACCCTCACCCAAACCAGGGCGTGTAGCTCTAGCAAGCGGGCAGAGCACAACCCTGAAACGTGAGCAAGCGTGCACCCCTGTCGGGCGTGCAGCTCCAAGGCACGCAAGGTCATCTCGGACAAGCCACTCAGGCGTGCAAGCTATCGGGCGAGCACTCATGTGCCGGGCGAGCAGAATAAAGTCGTGTGGGCAAAGCCTGTCGGGCGAGCCAAGGCATCGGGCGAGCAAAGGAGTGTTGAGCGAGCAGGGTTAGCAAACGTGCAAAGTAATGTGCCAGGTACTGAGCCGTGCAAGGCTTCACTATCGGGCGAGCAGAGTACTACGGTCGTGCAAGGGAAAGCTGTGTGAGCTACTCAAGCATGTAGGTATGTATCGGGCGACATGGTTACCGGGTGAGCAAGCTGGGTGTCGGGCGACACAACTAGTGTCGGGCGAGCCAAAGATGTCGGGCGACACCGGGGCGTGCAGGGTATGTAGCTGAGCAACCAAAAGCAGGGCGAGCAGGGCTACTGGGTGAGCAAAGTTCAACTGGGCGAGCAGCCTGTCGGGCAGAGCTGGCTTAGGGCAAGCAGGGTCAGGTTGCTCACCCGCCCAAGGTACAAAAAGAGAAGACTTGCTCACTCAAGTTGTGCAAGGAAACAAAGCTATAGGGGTTGTCGGGCAGCACCTCCATGAGCACCAAACTCTCAAGATACAACTACTCAAGGTCATCTAAACGAGCTCACCATCTTGCCCAAGGTGAGATGAGGGTGTTGCTCGAGTCACTAGGTCACAAACTCACCTCAATCGGTTAGGAAGGAGGGGTATTGCTCATTACACTAGGACCCAAGCTCACTCATCTAGACCAAGGGGAGAAAGGAGTGTTGCTCCCTAAACCCTATCATACAAGGATAAGCCAACATGCAAGATGAACAAGAACAACTCCAAACGTGCAAGGGCAAGATTAAAGCAACATATATGAAAAGACAGTAAAGTAGTAAGGGTTTAGAGTCATGCAACCCGCCTTAAGCTCCAAGGAAGAAGATGCACTTTGAGCTCCAAGGGTTGTCGACCACCAAGGCTCCTCCAAGAGGGTGTATCGGCCTCCACTCTTCAACTCCAAGGGTGTATCGGCCTCCAAGCTGCTCACACAAGGGTGTGTCGGCCACCTTAGCTCCTTCTTCAAGGGTGTGTCGGCCACCAAGCAAGGGGAAGAGAGGGTGTGTCGTGCACAAGGAGAAGAGGAACTAAAGGGACCTCAAGCTAAGGAAGGGACAACCTATATAGATGAGGAAGGAGGAGAAACCAAGGTGAACCCTTGCTAGGTGTCGTCCACCCAAGGGACACATGTCCACCAACTCAAGCCACCTCTCTTGCAAGCCATAAGACATTTGTCCAAAATGAGCACCATGGGCGACACAAGCCCACTCTAGGCCGACACAAGCTCTACTTGTCTGACACAAGGCCCAAGCAAGCCCAAACAAGGGACTCCAAGGCCCAAACAAGCTCAACAAAGGTCCAAAGAACTCAAACAACAAGCCCAAGCCTTCCTCTCAACTCTAGAGGAAACAAAGAGAGAGAAGAACACCTCTCAAGGTGGCAAACTTGCTCACAAAACCCTAGACTTGGGTTATTTGCAAGTAGCACCCTCAACCCTCAACAAAGCATAACCAAACCCTAATCACCACTCAAAGGTGATTAGCAAGCCTCAAACCATCAAGGTTAAGCAAAGCAAACAGGGCAAGCCCTAAACGCAGGTCAGGGTCCTTACACATAACATCTATACATTTATACAGGAGACCTCTTTCTCTTTTCTAGGGTTTGGTTCCTCTAAAGGATAAGGTACGACAAGCCTCTAAGGATCATGCATGAGGAAACCACATACATCTACTCAAGGTCATCTACTATAGGCCACATCATCCCAAACTTCTCATGATTCCTCATGTCTCGGAGTCTAGGTCTCCAACCTTCTTCATCGGGGTCTCACTCTCTCTCTAGTGCTAACAGTATAGCTAGTCCTACCACTAGAGGTTCTCTCTTAGAGGATGGTTCAAGCCCTTAAGGATACCCATCTATCTCTACTTGGGTGAAATGTACTATCAACACTTATGTATGGCCTAGATCATCCAATGATCTGCATGCCTATCTCATTAACTATTAGGCATAACCCTTCTGGCTTAGGCCTAAAACCTACTACCAGCCTTGTTGCCACTTACTTCTATATAGGTGAATGCCTCTATTCTGCTCATATATGCTAGTTAGGGTTCCTATATGATCACCACTAACCTTCTTAATGAGGGAATTATCCCTCACCTGTAACAGGCACGTCCCACCCAAGGTCGGGTCACCAAAAGGCTCTACGGGTCAAGAAACCACTCACAGTCTATAATTCTCAGGTGTACCCAAAACCTCTACGTAAATCATGCAAGTCCAACCCATGTACTTGCATGCATGGTCAACTATGACATCCAACTCATCGTGCCTTCACTTTCTCTATCCATCGCTTAAGGTTTTGAGTTGAGCATCTTCCTCAGAGGATGCATCAGGTCTCTTCCTTTTCTTGGAGGCTTCTTCCTCCAAGGCTATCCCTCTCCTCATATTCCTATAAGATGGTCTAAACTTATCATTCTCTTAAGGGTTATCGAAGTGCACAGCAACATGGCCATGCAACCAAAGCATGTAACTAACCTCAATCTAAGTACCATCATTAAAAACTTATGTCCATGACATCTTTTTTACATGCTTTTTACTATTTGGTGGAGGATTCCATAATCCTTAGTACTCTTATCCCTCAAACTTAGGAGGAGGTGAAGAGAGAGAAAACCCTAGGCACTTATAGTTTCTCTTTGAAAAGGGTAGAGAAGGGATGAAAACATATGAGAAGACCTAGAGGTATCTTATTTCAAGTCAAATTCTTAGATTTTGGCCAGGAAGTCACATAGATTTCGGGTGTCCTTGAAAACTGACTAGTGGGGTGGAGGAAAATCTTGTCATCTCCAGATTGTGATCCTTTTCTAAACACCTCCATCTTTGGAAAATCCTCTAATAACTCCCTTGGGCTCTAAAGAATTTGTAAAATTTAATAATTATTAGAGATTAGATGGAAAACCAGGCTTTGATACCAAATGTAATGACTCCATCCCTTGGTAACCCCCAATTAAGGAAGATCAAGAATCTGGTGTCATTATCCCAAAATAGGATCAATGGTTTTGCAAATAATCAAAAATAATTAATAATACCTACCACAAACAAAGCTTAAAATAGGATAAAAATTTTCTTTTCACATACCTTTTAAATATGGGACTTTGGAACTTTACCTAAGATAGGAATCTATCTATCTAATCCTCCAATCTTTAGATAACTATATTCTTCCAATGTCACATTATTTATTCATCCACTTTCTGTAAGGTGTATATCTAATTGTAACCCTAAAACGTTGATAAAAAAAACATCAGTCAATATAAAGATTATACGGTATGTGGTGGCAACCAAAATCTGGCACATATATTATAAAAACATATTCACATCAAATATTTGTTACCAATCAAAGTTAACATTTTCATTATAACTTCCTAACCATTTTTACTCATCATATAGTATACCCTTTCTTAGGGTTTAGTCCTACAAGGGACATTCAGCTACCATCTCCATCCTAAACTTGGTACCCTATGGGCCACCTCCCTATGTGCCATGTAGTCTTCCCATCCAGGGTTTGACCACTCATTACCTTCCCTTTGGGGCTCGGTCTCCCATCATCATAAATCATAATCA
The DNA here is from genome assembly GCA_963693085.1 of Alisma plantago-aquatica. Classification (NCBI taxonomy): domain Eukaryota; kingdom Viridiplantae; phylum Streptophyta; class Magnoliopsida; order Alismatales; family Alismataceae; genus Alisma; species Alisma plantago-aquatica. Next base: position 1,442,544,891 of record OY856412.1, read on the forward strand.
TAAATCCAAATGTGGTATGCAGCTTTGGGCAAGTCATAAGCAATATATGGTGATAATCATAGTCACTTTACAGATTGTAGGAAATAAAGTCATCCAAACATTTAATTTCAAGAAATTGGTAAAACCTCAGAAATCTCATGAAACTAAAGTGATCAACCATAATAATAACCACATACCTAATTTGAAGTCTCAAATATAAATAAAATATCCAATCCAATTAATATGTCCAATCAAGCAAGTCAAGCAACCAATCAAGAAAAACTTGCTCCTCAAAACATGTATAATGCCTAATTGTCACAATCATATCCCAAACAATTCCTTATTTTTGTGGGACTCCTTTCTAAGGTTTCTAAGCCTTTTTAGAATTTATTAGGGTTTCTTGGATCTTGTTTCTAAATAGTTATCCTTTTCATGCCAACAAACCCTAAAACATCTTTTCTACTCATAAAAACCCTAATTACATAAATTATCCATATTAAGGGGTCTTTATTCTCAATTGGACTTAGGATCATCATATCTCTTGTCTTATTCATGGATTTTGTAATTAAAACCATTAAAACACATAATTACTAAAATTAGGATTTCTAGGCCCATTAATGCACTTTCATATACATGGAACCCTAAATTACTGGTTAATTTCTAGAATATTTACCAAATAAAGAGTTAAGGACCAATCAAACGATGCCACGTGTACCTTTTCTTCTTTTTTTCTTTGCTTTTCCTCCTTTGACTCCTGGACCTTCCCCTAGATTTGGCTCCTGCCTAACCCAGTCGACCCGCCTCTATGTCTTCTCTTCTCCGTGTAGATCTCGTGTGAAAGCTCTGTTCAGAGCAGGGAAAACAGAGCCCCCCACCGCCTGCTGGGCCAGCGCCTCACAGGGCCCGGCGCCTCTGCATCGCCCGTCTGGGGCCATCGGTGCTCCTCAGGCATGCAGATGCCTCCCCAGGCATGCAAATGCCTCCCCAGGCCATCAGGGTGTGGTCTGGATGCATGGCTGGTGAGAGCCATGGCAGTGGGGAGATCATCCTCCTACGGCTGACTTCATCCATGCATATAGCTTATATGGGGAGCAAGAGCACCGGGGTGCATCTATGGTCTTGCAAAGCCATTCAAGGTTCTATATATAGGTTGTAGGGGGAGAAGATTGCAGATCTGATATGCAACCCCTTTCCCAATTTTCTTGGGGGTAGGTGATAAGGGCCTGATCCTAGATCACTGATCCAATGGTCTGGAACCACACGTCAATGTCCCAATTTGATTCGGAATGTGACATTTAGTGAGACTCCCATCACTTTATGGAATCTTCCAAAAATCATATATCATAAATCGCTTATCTGTTTGATTCCAAATTTTAAAGGAAAGTCCATAATGACTTAAACTACTTGTGTACCAAGTTTGGGACTCAAATCCGAAAGCATGAGAGACTTTTCTTCATATTCAAGTTATCTATTAATAAGGCATATTTTATTCATATTTTCTCTTTCTCTTTCTCTTCTATTATCCTTATTTGGATTCCTTTTATCATTAGAAACCATGTGGATTCAAAATATCATCCATGACGATCAATCATACATCTTTCCACATATTTCTCATATTTTTCATCATAATCTTAATTTCTTTTCTTATTTATGCATTATTTAATTTCCTTTAACTTTCTTTCTCTTTTTATCATATTGGACTCACTAATACATTAGGATCCAAGAAATCACATGCACGAGGGAGACATTGCAAAAGAACCCATTTATTCAACATAAATCATACAATTTACATATATGTACACCTCATTTGAAAATTTGCATTTCAATCAATATAAACCCAAAAATTAAGGGTGTAACATCCATCCCCTCTTATAGGAATTTTTCCCTCAAAATTCCACCAAATAAATGATTCATGATAAGACCTTTCCATGTCCATCTTCAGCTCTCATGTGGCTTCATCCTCTCCATGGTGCTTCTAAAGAACCTTTACCATCTATATATTCTTACTCCTAATCTCTTTCATGTTGGTATCTAGTACCCACATAGGTGACTTAGGGTATGTCATCCTCCCTTGGAATTCAATAGGTTCATTGTTCAGCACATGGCTCAGTTACCTCACATAGTGCTCTAGATTGGACATATGGAACACATCATGCATCATATTATCCTAAGGGGTAAGGTTAAATAAAAGTAGCTACACCAATCCATTCCAAAATCTCAAATGGACCCATGTATTGGGGACTCAACTTTCCTCTATTCTTAGCCATAGCTCAGAACAGTCAGATTTTCAAAGCACATGTTCACCCATAGTGAAGTTCAAGTCAGGCTACTTCGCATCAGCATGCGAATCATGTCAATCATGGGCTTTCTCAACCATTGTTGGAACAAAGCAACTATATCAGCATACAACTATGGTTTCTCTGACCTCTACAATGTCCTCTCACTGACATCATCCTAGTGAAATGGTGACCGACACATCTTCCCATAAAGAGCTACATACATCTTGATACTAGTCGTGGTAGTTGTCATAAAAAGTAAACTCAACTAGGGGCAGGTACTGCTCCCATGATCCCCCCAAACGAGCACATATACTCTCATCAGACCCTCTAAAGTTTGAATCATACTTTCTTGTTTGTCCATCAATCATGGGGTGATAAGATGTACTAAACTTTAAACTGGTATCGAGTTCTTCATCCACCTGCTTCCACAATATGGAATTGAACTAAAGGCCAAGCTCAAGAATATTTGAACTCAATTCACCGTGCAGTAGAACTAACACTCTCACATAGTTCAACTAGATATGTCCTAGTGGTAATGGTCTCTTTGGTAAGGTGATCTACCATAACCCATATTGCACAATGACCTCTCTTGGTCTAGGGAGACCCACCACAGTGTCCATGGTGTCCTGCTCCAATTCCACTCAAGAATATCCAATCATCTATAGCAATCCACTGGGTCCCTAGTGTTCAACCTTCACCCACTAGCATGTATAGCAACTGGCCGCATGTACCTTCTTTCTTCTAGGCCTACAAGGTACCACTGCAAAACCTTAACCATCTTAGTAGTACCACGGTGTACTTAAATCATGAGCTTCTTGCATGACATGTTTCCTCGAGGGTGAATCCATAGAAACTCTAAAACACTCTAGAGTGGATTTCACCACCTATTCCTTCTGAGAGGTGTATCTGAGGTTCCTCTAACAAACCTTTCATCTCATCAAGCTCTGAAATGGCTACTCGGGAAACTACCAACTCAGTCTACATGTCTGGTTGTATATGGATGTTAGAAACACAAGTCTAGTCTTCTAATAGTTGTAGGGTCAACCTAGGAACCTCTCCCAGCCTTCTCCACTGGCTAAACAAGATAGTTGTACACCTTAGTTGTGTTTCAGCTAAGAGCATATGTTACAACATTAGCTTCCTTGTGTGCTAGGTGATGGTGAGGACATAAACCTTCATATACTCCACTCATCATCTCTGTCTTGGGTTCAGGTCTATCTGAGTCATGAAAACTTTGGGCTCTTGCATCCATTATCTCAGCTACCAAACCCAATTTGTAACTCATAGAAGCTGATGCGATGATTTTGAGTTGCATTTATAGACTTGTTTGATATGTGTTTTATGCATTTATTAGTCATTTTCATGGTTAATTGTTGCATAATTCATCTACTTTGGTCTATGCTACTTCTTTATGTCAAATTTCCCTTATTTCAGCATTTTGAGTATAATTTATCAAAAGAATACGTTTTGTGTAGACTTATGTGGTTTCGTGTGATAATTTCAGGAAAAAGAAGCATCTGCTACTGTCGATACCATCGACAGTGGTCGATACCATCGACCAGACCACAGGTTGCCAGCCGCAAGGACCAGAAGAAAGTCGATACTATCGACAGGGATTTCGATGGTATCGAGATACCATCAGGTTTCTGGCGAGAAGTGAGTCGATACTATCAACCCATATGTCGATACTATCGACTAGTGGAGCTACAGCGACACAAAAGGACAAAACCGACGCCTAAGAATGTCGATACCATCAACCCGTGTCGATGGAATCGAGATGGAAGCAGGCGCAAAGACAAAAGAAAAGAAGAACTACCGATATCGCACTAGGTCGATACCATCGACCTGCGTCGATGGTATCGACACCATCAGATATGAGTTTGCTTCAGATTGATCTTAATCCGACGATTGTGATTAATTGGTGACCTAACTCGGGAAATATACCTAAGGACGGCACCCAAGAGGTAATCATCACGTCATTAGCCGCTGCACACGTCCCGAGAAGGTGTGGAGAGAAGAATGGAGCCCAGAAGCACACCCCAACCGATCCGGATGCCGAAGAAGACAATTTCCACCACCGAAAGGCGGGAGAACGCATATTCCACGCCAAGGATCGCTTGGATCTTCTCCGTTCAGGGGTTTCACCACTCAATCACGTTTTTCTCCATGTTTCCCTTTTTCTACTCCATGTTTGGCTTTGAGATGAACATGCGGGGCTAATCCCCTTTATCTTTAGGACCGGGAGTAGCCCGAGAATTCATTGTATGACAATTTTATCACAGTAATTCATTATTTATCTCTTAAATCCGTGGTATAATTTCGTTTTCTCAAATATATTATTATGCTTGATCACCATAATAATAATCTAATGCCCTTAATTGCTTTGAAAGAAGAATTAATGGTTGAAAAGAGACGGAGTTTACATTAATTGACAAATCCCTTGAACAAGGTGGTGTAAGGTTAATGGTGGATACCGAGAGATCGTTTTTAATGCACCTAGTTTAGGGTATAGGTTACTACGACAGTGGAACCGACCTAGACGTAGGTAGTGAACTGTACCACGACAGTGGGCAATTCTGATTTCAGGCCACTACCCGGATAGAGAGATAAATGTGGATTACTGAATAGAATTTAATACAATGAAAACCCGCGGTGAAACCGAAATCCTAAACATCTCATTTTGAATTGATTAAACCAAACATTTAATCGACTGCTTTGCTTTGTTTTACTTTTATTTTCTTTTAACTTTAACAACAACTCTCAACTATTTAATCGGTCTAGCTGATCGCGAGTAGTTAGTAGGAGTCTCCGAAAATTTCACGTATCCCTGAGTTCGACTCGGGCCTCACAAAGGCCTATATTACTTCGACGCGTTCACTTGCATTTCTACGTATGGTACATTTGCATCAAGTTTTTGGCGCCGTTGTCGGGGATACGGCAAATTGTCGGCACTACGAGTGCTGCAAGCGGCCACTCTAGGCCACATTTTTTTATTATTATTATCATTTCAAAAATTTATAATCTATTTTCTAAATTTTTGCAATCGTCAAGCACTATACTGAAATCAAAATTTTCTATTTTTAGGTACTATGCATGGTGCAGACGCGTAGTACTGACTACACGCGTCACGCACCAGAGGTTCCGCTGCCGGGACCGGAAGACAAGGACGTTTATAATCAAGACCATCTGGAGGATATAGTTTCTGAACCCGAACAAGAAGATATGGATCCACAAACAATATGGGAGAAGATCAAGGCCTCTTCCTCATCCGCTTCCAAGGGGCCGATCAAGAAGCAGGCGGTTAATATTCCGACATACAAGATTGATCTGGCATTAATCAACTTGGTGAAGTTGAATGCTTTCCATGGGCTCAAGAATGAAGACCCCATCGCGCATATAAGTCAATTTGTGGAGAATTCTGATATGATAAAAATAGACAGATTTCTAAAAGATGTGCTCTACTTGAAGCTCTTCCTGAGTTCTCTAGCGGGAAACATGCGAGAGTGGTTACACAACCTGGACGATGAATATGTGGAATCTTGGGACCACATGGTCGAGGTTTTCTTCGAGAGGTTCTTCCCGCCCGAGAAGACCAATGACATGATCAGGAAGATCCACAGCTTCACCCAAAAAGCAGGAGAGACCTACTCTGAGACCTGGGAAAGGTTTCATATCATGCTCAGGCGGTTCCCGCATCACGGGCTTGATAAGGAGACACAGGTCAAGATCTTCTATTTTGCTCTCTCCGAGCATGATAGAAGCAACCTCGATTCAGCCGGCTCAAGATTTTTCTTGAACAACACAGACACTAGGTGTTGGGAAATCCTGAAGAACATGGCCAAGAAGCAATCGTGGGGCGAAAGAGACGTCGTGGAGCATATTCGAGTGGCAGGGGAATCTAAAGTTATCAAGGAGCTGAATGAGAAGATGGATCTTCTCGCAAAGAAACTGCTTGCAAAGGAGGATACTGAGTCCGAGGATGAGGCTCAAGTTAAATTCATGAGGCAGCAACAAGGCTACAGGAATAATGATTATTCATGGAGGAAAGACAAGAAGTTCTCCTAGAAGGATCCAAACAACTTCTTGCAGGATCTAGAGGCAAAACCCCAGCCAGTAGTAGAGGATAACAGCACAGAGCTGCTCAATCAAGTGATAAAGCAAAATCAAGAACTCATGACTACTTTCGGCTAGCAAATAAAGCAACAATGGGAGTTTATGAACCAATTTGGACAGACACTACAGAGCCATGGGGCTCAAATGAGGATAATAGAGACGTCCATGGCACAAATGGCAGTGGAAATAGCCAATTTGAAGAAGCTGGCGCACCAAGGTTTTCCGGGTAATACTAATGTTCCAGGAGGAAACCAGCAGGCAAAGGCCATCTTGCTAAGGAGTGGGAAGAAACTGTTAAACCCCAGAGCCGATGAACCAAACAAACCCCAAGCAGAAATTAAAGGTGAGGCCACTGAGGAGCTGCCCATACCAGTCACAAAACCAGTTGCAGACATAGCAGTGGATGATACTAAAGATCCTATTGCACAGGAGGAGGAGCCATAGAAAAGGACACCATATGTGCCACCGCATCAAAGGGCACAGGCTGTCCGGGTTCCATACCCGAACAGTGCTAAGGCAAGGAAAGTGGATGCCCAATTTAAAAAGTTTCTAGACAGTTTCAGAAAGCTTTCAGTCAACATCCCTTTATTGGAAGCTATTGAGAAAATCCCTTCTTACGGGAAATTTATGAAAGACATCATTACCAAGAAGAGAAAAATCCCAGACACAGAGGTTGTTGTGCTTAAGGAGCAGGTGAGTGCCTTCATCATGGGCACATTGCCACCAAAGAGGCAAGATCCAGACTGTTTCAACATCTCATGTTACATTGGGAAAGTCATGTTTGGTGAAGCACTATGTGACTCAGGGGCGAGCATTAACTTGATGCCCCTCTCTACATTCAAGAAGCTGGGATTAAAAGAGTCACGGCTGAGCAACATGACAATCCAATTGGCAGATAATTTAGTGGTAAAGCCATATGGGATTTGTGAAGACGTGCTAGTGAAAGTGGATCGATTTGTATTTCCAGTAGATTTTGTCATCATGGAGATGCAAGATGAACAAGGCAATGAGCTACTACTCGGACGACCATTCCAAGCTACAGCCGACATGATACTTGAGATGGGGAGGGGTCGGTTGACCTTAGGTATAGTCGATGATCGATTTGAGATGGTCATGCCTTCCAGCACCACTTCACCTAAATCCAAGGTGCAATGCCACATAGTAAAACATTTTGATCACAATATATCACTTTGTCTAGGGAAGCCACTTTTAGATATGGCCCATATAATGACCAGGGTGGAAAAAGGGATTTTGGCTGTGGACATCATGGAGCAGACCAAGGTGGTATCCCTCTATAAGGCGGTAGGTTTTCCTAACGATGAGGAGGAAGACACTCCTCCCTCTACTGAAGATGAGGCTATAGCAAATTCAGTTTTTGATGCATATCCAGAATTACCACTTGAGGCCAGTTTAGTCAATATCACTCATGATTGGATGATAGGAAAATCACTGAAGGAGTGCGCCAAGATGCTTTAGATGTTTCCGTGCTTCTATGTGAGGCACTATGAAGATTTAGGCGAACTTCCACCACTGCTTCAATCATCCTTAATCAGCCCGCTGGAATTGGAATTGAAGTCGCTACCACCGCACCTCAAGTACGCCTTTCTAGCTGAGGAAGATAAGTTGCCTGTGATTATTTCAGCTCATCTGAGTGTTGAGGAGGAGGACCAGTTGTTGATAGTGCTGAAGAACCACCGGGGAGCATTTGGGTGGTCTGTTGCAGATATCAAGGGGATTTCCCCTACTTTGTGCCAGCATAAGATTCGGCTCGAGGAGGGAGCCAAGCCAGTGATTCAACCACAATGTCGACTGAATCCGAGCATGATGGAGGTTGTGAAGAAGGAGGTGATTAAGCTTCTTTCTACAGGTATCATCTATGCAATTTCAGAATCGACATGGGTGAGTCCCACGCAGGTAGTCCCTAAAAAGGGGGGAATAACTGTTACTCATAATCTCTTAAATGAACCTGTCACCACCCGCTTGGTAACCGGGTGGCGAGTTTGTATAGATTACCGACGACTGAATGTCGCTACGCTAAAGGATCACTTTCCTCTTCCATTTATTGATCAAATTTTAGAGCGCTTAGCCGGCCGATCACACTTTTGTTTTTTCGATGGGTATTCGGGGTACAATCAGATTTCGATTGATCCTAAGGACCAAGAGAATTCCACCTTCACTTGTCCCTATGGAACGTTTGTGTACCGCCGCATGTCCTTTGGATTATGTAATGCACCCGCGACCTTTCAGCATTGTACGCTCACCATTTTTTCTGATATGGTAGAACGCTGTCTAGAGGTCTTTATGGATGATTTCTCGGTCTATGGTGCATCTTTTGATGAATGCCTTTACAATCTGGATAAGGTGTTACAAAGATGCGAGGACACACATTTGGTCCTCAACTAGGAGAAATTTCATATGATGGTGAGTGAAGGGATAGTGCTAGGACATAAAGTGTCTAGCAAAGGTTTGGAGGTAAATCCGGTAAAAATTGAAGTAATTTTCCAAATTGCCCCCACCAAATTCGGTGAAAGGGGTAAGAAGTTTCTTAGGTCACGCCGGTTTCTATCGTCGTTTCATAAAATATTTTTCAAAAATCGCCAAACCTTTATCTGAGCTTCTAAAAAAGGATGTTGTTTTTTATTTTAATGAAAAATGTTTACACGCGTTCAACGTGCTTAAGGAAAAATTGATTTCCGCACCGGTTGTGCAAACACCGGATTGGACCAAGCCGTTTGAACTCATGTGTGATGCATCCGATGTCGCCGTTGGAGCTGTGTTGGGATAGCGGGTGGACAATAAACCCGTTGTGATTTTTTATGCTTCTAAGACTTTGAACGATTCCCAACTCAATTACACGACTACTGAGAAAGAATTACTTGCCGTTGTTTTCGCTTTTGAAAAATTTGGCAATACCTAGTTGGATCGAAAGTCGTAGTTTGGACTGACCACACCGCTATTAAGTATTTGATGGAGAAAAAAGATGCCAAACCTAGATTGATTAAGTGGATCTTGCTTTTACAGGAATTTTATATCGAAATCAAAGACAAGGCGGGGATTGAAAATGTTGTAGCGGATCATTTGTCTAGGTTAGAGAGGGTAGATGAAAAAGATTTACACATACCCATTACCGAGACATTTCTGGATGAATAACTTTTGAAAGTGAATTCTAAAGATCTGTGGTTTTCATATATTGTGAACTATCTTGCTTGCAGGATCATCCCGAAAGATTGGACGTATCAAGAGAAGAAGAAATTCTTCCATTCTCTACGATATTATTTTTGGGATGACCCTATCCTTTTGAAGCAATGCAGGGATGGTGTCCTACGTAGGTGTGTACCTGAGGTGGAATACGAGAGTGTTCTTCGTCATTGCCACACACTACCGACGGGCGGACACCATGCAAGCTCTCGTACGACAGCCAAAGTACTGGAAAGTGGCCTATGCTGGCCTACCTTGTTTTGGGATGCTTATGAGTTAGTGAGGGAATGTGATTCTTGCCAAAGGGCGGGTAACATTTCAAAGAGACAAGAGATGCCCCTAAATGTTTTCCAGGAGGTTGAGGTATTTGATTTATGGGGTATAGATTTTATGGGACCCTTTGTGTCCTCAAATTCTATTTTATATATCCTTTTGGCTGTTGATAATGTGTCGAAGTGGGTAGAAGCAATACCCACAAGGACTAATGATTCCACTGTAGTGTGCAGGTTCGTTAAGGCAAATATCTTCTGCAGGTTTGGTGTGCCCCGAATGATCATTAGTGATGGGGGTACGCACTTCCGGAATCAAAAGTTCTTAGCACTATTGAGGAAATACGGGGTCAAACATAACATTGGCACCCCGTATCACCCACAAACGCAAGGACAAGTGGAGGTCTCCAATCGAGAAATCAAAAAGATCTTGGAGCGTACTGTGGCTTCCACGAGGAAGAATTGGAGTGCCTTACTATCGGATGTGTTGTGGGCATACAGGACGGCATACAAGACACCTATAGGCACCATGCCTTTTAGGTTGGCGTACGGTTGGGCCTGTCACTTACCGGTGGAATTAGAGCACAAAGCACATTGGGCGCTGAGAAAGCTCAATTTGAGTTATGATGAAGCGGGGAAGAAGAGATTACTTGAATTAAATGAACTTGATGAGTTGCGCATGAATGCATATGAGAACTCTCAGATATACAAGGAGCGCACAAAGTTGATCCATGATCGCCATATTCAGATGCGCAACTTCAAGAAAGGAGATCGTGTGCTTTTGTTCAATTCGAGGCTGCAGTTGCATCCCGGGAAGCTAAAATCCCGATGGAGTGGACCATTCACAGTAGAAGAGGTCAGACCACATGGCGCAATCATGGTGCACGTTGGCGAGACTACATTTTTGGTGAATGGACAAAGGTTGAAGTTGTATTTTGGTGAAGATTACACGAGGAAGGTGAATGAGGTCAAATTCATTTCACTTTTGGATGCATGACAAGCTTCAAGTCGTCTAGCCTAAGACGTTAAATAAGGGTGCTTGTTGGGAGGCAACCCAACCATTGGTACTTTAGTTTAGTTCATTTACATTCGTAGTTTGATTTGTTTTAACTTAGTTTTTAGTGTAAAAATGATATCGTGATCGTTTGCTACATGTGCAGGGCTGAGGCAGAGTCGATACCATCGACCCTTGTGTCAATGGTATCGACCATGGTACATGTTGGTGACTGCAGAAATCGCACTGCGCCGATACTATCGACGGCCTCATCGATGGTATCGACATACCAAGAGGCAGATTGCAAGCCGAGGTCGATAGTATCGACATGCCAGTCGATACCATTGAGATCTCTGGAGATATTCATAAGAAATCGTCTCAGGGAAGTCGATACCATCGACGGGCCTGTCGATGGTATCGATGCATTCACACACAGAAGGTGGCGGTCGGGCCTCACGAGGGTTTTCCCTAATCAGAGAGTCGATACTATCGACTCGCGTCGATAGTATCGACGCGCCACGTCAACAATCTGCGAGGAAAGATCTACGGCGATCACAACAACTAGAAAGTCGATCTGGGGTATGGGTCGATACCATCGACTTACGTCGATAGTATCGACACATCAGCGATCTGGGACCCGCAGATCCAGCCATCGACGACGGTCGATACTAGCGACAGTACGGATTGTGCTACCCGTGTCGATACCATCGACCCGCGTCGATGGTATCGACAGGCATACTACAGCACCGGCCACGACTATATATGAGAAGGATTTGTGTCAGATGACATCACAACTCCAGAGCAATCCTCCTCCTCCTGTGCCAAGCGTATTCCAGAGCGATCTGAGCCCGACGACGAGCAACACCGAGCACATTCTTCATCAAGCGGAGATTCTTTTCTCCAATCTTCACTGAGCTCTCTCTCTCTATTCCTCTTTCTGTCGCGATCATGGTGCATGTTGGTGGTGCATCGTCTTCACGTGCCGACCCAATGGAAATCCCAGAATTCGTGCCACCTCCTACCGCGTCAATTTCACGCTCGTGGTTGATCATCCATCCACGGAGGTCAAGAAGATATACGAGGAGATCTTAAAGAGAAAGATCGAGCTGACCCGTTATGTTTAACGGGAAACCATCCGCAACTTGGGGTTCGAAGCCAACCTCAACAACGTTCTGAAGGGGCAGGCCCGACACACGGGAAGAAGGCCTGATGAGCTGGAGTTTCATGCAGATGGCCAGCCGTTCTTCGGTGAGTGGCCTACGTACAAGGAGCTGGTGGCTAAGTTTGTGGCATCGCTGGACGTCTGTGTCGTACCCAATGATGTCATAGCCACCAACCGCGAGTGGATCAAGGGACGGGTGTCTTTCTGGCTGTACTACATCGACAACACCCTTACACTCCGGTAGTTCAACAAGATCTTCAACTGGAATCATTCGCAGTCAGACTACCGGCGGCCGGACAACCACACTGACTACGACGCAATCTTCGCTGAGCTTGTTACGGTGCCGCCGGGCAAGTCAGTGAGCTACCATAATGCTGCGGTAGCTGATTTCGAACATCCATTCGTCTAGATACTTCACTATATGCTAATTTCTACGTTGTTTTCTAGGGGTGATCTATCCCTTAGCAAATTCCAGGAGTCGGATCTATTTTTCTTGTATAAACTCCTGAAGCGCCAAGAATGCAACTGGGGCGCTTTCTTTCTGCAGCGGGTCTTGGCAGTCAAGTGGATCACTTTGGAGGACTTATTACTCCGTTGGCGCACTACCTTAGGCTGAATTTCTCTACTTTGACCCCACTCTCCAGCCAAAGCAAGGTCAATGTACAACATCTTCACCGATCAAATTTGATCTTGCTTCGAGATGGTTTACCATATGCTCATTGTCACGTAAACCATGCTTACCAAGAATTCTCGCTTCCCGATCCGGTCTTCAACATCGATGGGGCGCAGCACTTCCGATGGCCTATCATAGCCATTGCTGACTCCGATGAAGACGACAGCAATGACGACAATAATAACGATGACGCCGAGGCTGAAGAGGAAGAGGAGGCCTACACTGCTCTTTGGGTACGAGTGGAACCATGGAAGCGTCCTCGCATGCATCTGGGTGCATCTTCATCTTCGCAGCCTCCGCCACCACCACCGCCCTCGCAGCCAAGCGAGGATGTCTATTCGATGCAGGGCATGTATGCTATGTTGCAGGACATACAACAGACGCAACAACATCACACGACGAAGTATACCGGTATTCAGGGGACTAGGAACCGGTTACTAGACAATCAAAGGGCGATCTTCGAGAACGAGTGTCTTCTCCTCAACAACCAACAACAGATTCATGACCGGTTGCATAGGATGTAGATGCAACAACAGCCCTTTTACGATCACTATTGGAGCCAGAATTACTTTGGAGGCTATCCACAACCTCCACCTAGGGCCCAGTTTGATCCGAACTTTCAGGGGGAGTATCCATCTTGGGACCCCACGGCTCCCCAGTACCCGCCTCCGCCTGAAGAGTAAATCGGTATCTCTGTTCCAATCTTTAAGATTGTTTTTGACTATGAGGCCATAGTCGAATTCAATCTTGGGGGGGGGTGTTGGAACAGCTCTATTTTTTATTTTCTCTATTTTTAGTTTTATTTCTTTTGTTCCTGTTATTTGTTTCTTGTAATATTAGTTTGTTTGTAGGATCCACATTTTATCTAGTATAATCGTGGATGTCTTAAGTTTTGTGTCATCTTAGTTGCATGTACATGGGAATTAAGGGAAACTTAATAATTTTTTAGTGTTCGCAAGCTTGAGTGTTGTTCAACTTTGATCACCTAACTTAAGAAAATGATTGGTTTTGTCAACTTTAAAACAGAAAATCACAATTGTACATTCCTAATGATTCATGAAAGTGGACAGAATTGGTTGTTTGAGCTTAAACTAACCAAATGATAATGAGACTCTAATTTGAAGTAAGAGAGAGAAACCTCTTAACTACTACATAGGTCAGTAAGGAGGGACACATAATACTTTTCAAAGGTTCAATCAATTAGTCTTGTGATCTGTCCACCTCATTGCTTTTCACAATCCACCAAGATTTGAAAGTAAAGTACAGTTTTAACCTTTTTGATTGCATGTCATGTAGATAGGACTTGCATTGCAACCACTTTCATATGTTTTGCATGAAAAATAAAAAATAGAACAGTTATACATGCACAATACCCTTAGGTGCATGTCATTTAGTTGCATTCATAACTTTTATGCATAGAGTACATTATGTACCTCATTTCTTTTTAAATGATGAATTAAATTGTTCCATACCTTCTAAATAGTGCAAATTTTCTAGTTATGCAGAAAAAGTAAGCCTAATAAAGTATTCATTGTCAATTATGGATATAAGGGCTAGAAAAAAAAGAGGAGAAAAAAAATCTGAAAAAAATGAAATTGAAAAAAAAGTCATTAGAAGCAAGTAGAATAAGAAGGAGAAAGGAACATAATTTCACCTGCATTCTAAGATGAGTGAGTACATGATGTAGCTCAACTAGATATCCATCTCATTTTGAGACGGAATGTTAGTGCATGCATCACTCCACCCAATCTTAGGCATTAGGGTATTTTTCATGTGCATTGGCATCATCTAGGGCATTTTTGTTTTATGCATGTTGAAATCGTATAATGCTTCCACTTCTTCCAGGAGCCACCCATTCCATCCACCCGTTGCTCGAATTGGTAGGCCACCATGATTTTCTCCTCACTTGTGAATATTAGGAGAACTACTTCCATGTAGATGGTAGTTAGGGAGAGCAACTTAGTATAGGAGATCACAAGATGCATTAAGTCTGGACCGGCGAATTTTATTATGTTAACTGCCTTATGTGATAGTGTTCATCAATTTTGGGGTAGATATCTTTTATGGATGATTACTGTTGCCTTTAGGGTAATTATCATTCTGTGGTTAGCGAGGGCCGGTATGCGAATGCCCGGTGGGAGTCATATGGGATGTTTGTTGTGATGCTTTGTTCTTTAGTTGACTCTGGAAATTCTATTCTAAGGTTTAGTTTCTCGGGGGTGAGCAATATTCAAGCTTAGGGGAGTTTGATGCGATGATTTTGAGTTGCATTTATAGACTTGTTTGATATGTGTTTTATGCATTTATTAGTCATTTTCATGGTTAATGTTGCATAATTCATCTACTTTGGTCTATGCCACTTCTTTATGTCAAATTTCCCTTATTTCAGCATTTTGAGTATAATTTATCAAAAGAATACCTTTTGTGTAGACTTATGTGGTTTCGTGTGTTAATTTCAGGAAAAACAAGTATCTGCTACTGTCGATACCATCGACCAGACCACAGGTTGTCAGCCGCAAGGACCAGAAGAAAGTTGATACTATCGACAGGGATGTCGATGGTATCCAGATACCATCAGGTTGCTGGCGAGAAGTGAGTCAATACTATCGACCCATATGTCGATACTATTGACTAGTGGAGCTACAACGACACAAAAAGACAAAACCGACGCCTAAGAATGTCAATACCATCGACCCGCGTCGATGGTATCGAGATGGCAGCAGGCGCAAAGACAAAAGAAAAGAAGAATTGTCGATATCGCGCTAGGTTGATACCATCGACCCGCGTCGATGGTATCGACACCGTCAGATATGAGTTTGCTTCAGATTGATCTTAATCCGACGACTGTGATTAATTGGCGACCTAACTCGGGAAATATACCTAAGGACAACACCCAAGAGGTAATCATCACGTCATTAGCCGCTGCACACGTCTCGAGAAGGTGTGGAGAGAAGAACGGAGCCCAGAAGCACGCCCCAGTCGATCCGGACGCCGAAGAAGACGATTTCCACCACCGAAAGGCGGGAGAACGCGTATTCCACACCAAGGATCGCTTGGATCTTCTCTGTTCAGGGGTTTCACCACTCAATCCCAGTTTTCTCCATGTTTCCCTTTTTCTACTCCACATTTTGCTTTGAGATGAACATGCGGGGCTAATCCCCTTTATCTTTAGGACCGGGAGTAGCCCGGGAATTCATTGTATGACAATTTTATCACAGTAATTCATATTTTATCTCTTAAATCCGTGGTATAATTTCGTTTTCTCAAATATATTGTTATGCTTGATCACCATAATAATAATCTAATGCCCTTAATTTCTTTGAAAGAAGAATTAATGGTTGAAAAGAGACGGAGTTTACATTAATTGACAAATCCCTTGAATAAGGTGGTGTAAGGTTAATGGTAGATACTGAGAGATCGTTTTTAATGCACCTAGTTTAGGGTATAGGTTACTACGACGGTGGAATCAACCTAGACGTAGGTAGTGAATTGTACCACGACAGTGGGCAATTCTGATTTCAGGCCACTACCCAGATAGAGAGATAAATGTGGATGACTAAATAGAATTTAATACAATGAAAACCCGCGGTGAAACCGCAATCCTAAAGGTCTCATTTTGAATTGATTAAACCAAACATTTAATCGATTTCTTTGCTTTGTTTTACTTTTATTTTCTTTTAACTTTAACAACAACTCTCAACTATTTAATCGGTCTAGCTGATCGCGAGTAGTTAGTAGCAGTCTTCGACAATTTCACGTATCCCTGAGTTCAACTCGGGCCTCACAAAGGCATATATTACTTCGACGCGTTCACTTGCGTTTCTACGCACGGTAAATTTGCATCAGAAGCCAAACTTCTCTTGACAAGTATGTACACATATGATGATTACCTTAGTTCATCTATGCCTTCATACCATCTTTCAAAAATGCTCTCAGAAGGGTGTGGTACTTCCTCTATCCTCATTCATCATAGAAAGGTTTCAACTTATATCACCTATATCCTTAGTATGGCATGCATTTTGTCCTGTCTCTCACACCCATAACAAGATGAAATAAGCATTTGGCTACAGTCCAAATATAGAGTTCATCATGTTCCAGGAGCAGAGATGGTGCATCACACATCGCCATTACACTTTCCAGTCTAAGTTGAACATACTTCACACAAATCCACACCATGCATATCTCGATTCTATGTTTACACCCATGGGAAGACATTTCCGATCACTTTTGGGTCTTATCATCACTCCTATATACAATCCTTAGTCATTTTTTCAAGGTCTCTAGGGTGTCGGTACTTTTGGGGTGATCTTACCCTTACGCATCTAGGGAGTGCCTCTCACATGTACCCCTTAGGCCCCATAAACTCATGAAGGTGGCCAACCTCCTAACCCATGGGCCTCGGGCAAAGGTATTTGTTACCTCCCGACCCTATGGTCTTGTGGACCCAGGGAACCGAAAACTCCTACTTCCATCAGTCTTATCCCTCCTTGGCCTTAGTATTGACTTAGGATTCTACTGTAGCTTGTGGTTCCTTTGTTGATACTCAAGCACATTTCATTCTTCAATCCTCACCTGAATCTCCATCATCTCTCTGGGGACTCATGGTTAACCTTACATCCCTTCATAGGAATCATGATGACCTACCTATCTCAGTCTGGCCCCATATAGGTTACCTCCATGGCAACATATCCTTATGCCCTTAGAGATGGTCGTACATGGGTCTATAAATTCATGCTCATACTATGTGATCTTACACTTAGCTCATCAAACTCTTATAAATAACCTCTCATGATAACCTCAAACCCAAACAAGAGTTGGTACTCACTCTTACACAAAGGGTCCCTTCCCAGGATAGGAGAAAGATATCACTTGATAGCAACAAAGGTCACACAACTTTTGTGCATTCAGGGTTCATGCCATCATGTATATGTATAGATCCTATCGTGCAACCTATGCACATGGTTAGCAAGTAGACAACCTATTAAACCATTTTAAGTGCCTTGGTATGTCATACTTGTTCATCATCCTTCGAAGTAGTACCCATATTGTACATGCATAACATACCAACTTGCGTAAGTGGCTCATCAATCATATATCTCAGTTCAAGTGGGGTTTCCATTTGTTCCAATATATGGGGGGGTGTCACAATTAATTCCTATGAACCCACTCAGCCTTGTGAGCATTATGTGCACCAGGTATTGCTACCTCCCCTCTTTGGTCTAGGAACCCCCGGTTTACCTCTTATGCATCAACTATCTAAACTTCATGCTCAGCTTCTCAAACATGAACCAAACCTATACCACATATGGCATATACTTCCTAAACTCTCCCACATAAACAACCCTTATAGTCCTACACAAGGACAACCAACTGGGTGTGGGGCCTCACAACTTGGTTATCATACCATACCTTTTTAGGGTCTTTGGAACTCTCTTTCTTACACCTAAAAGGTAGGCACTCATAACATCAATAAGTTTGTTTAGGAAATGACTTTCTCTTTTCTAGTGTTTGGTTCCTCTAAAAGCGTCCAAGGTACGACAAGCCTCTAAGGATCATGCATGAGGCAACCACATACATTTACTCAAGGTCATCCATTTAAGGCCACATCATCCCAAACTTCTCATGATTCCTCATGTCATGGAGTCTAGGTATCCAACCTTCTTCATTGTGGTCTCGCTCTCTCTCTTGAGCTAACCATATAGTTGGTCCTACCACTACAGGTTCTCTCTTGGAAGATGGGTCAAGCTCTTAAGGATAAACATCTATCCCTACCTGGGTGAAATGTACTATCAACACTTGTGTCCAGCCAAGATCATCCAAAGCTTTTCATGCCTATCTCATAAACTATCAGGCATAACCCTTTTGTCTTAGGTTTAAAACTTGTTTCCAAGCTACTACCACTCACTTCTATGTATGTGCATGTCTCTTTTCTACTCATATATGCCCCTTAGGGTTCCTATATGGTCACCACTAACCACAAATATGATTTGAAGTCTCACATATAAACAAGGTATCCAATCCAATCAAGATGTCAAATCAAGCAAGTCAACCAACCAATCAATCAAATCTTGCTCCTAAAAACATGTATAATGCCTAATTGTCACAATCATATCCCAAACAATTTCTTATTGACTTGGGACTCCTTTCTAAGATTTCTAAGCCTTTTAAGAATTCATTTGGCTTTCCTATATCTTATTTCTCAATCTTTTTCCTTTTCATGCCAACAAATCCTAAAACATCTTTTCTACTCATAAAAACCCTAATTACATACATTATCCACATAAAGGGGTCTTTATTCTCAATTGGACTTAGGATCATCATATCTCTATCGTATTCATGCATTTCGTAATTAAAACCATTAAAACTAGTAATTACCAAAATTAGGAATTCTAGGCCCATTAATGCACTTTCATATACATGGAACCCTAAATTAAGCCAATTATATACCAAGATCAGCCTTTTAGATCTAATTCTTATTTTTATTAACAACAGGTTAATATTCATCTCTAAATATTTAGGAAACATCATTATCTAATTGTTATCAAATCATAGGGTTTCTCATTAATAAACCATTAAAGATGACAATTTTATATGATTTTCGAATTGAAAGTAGATTTAGGCTTCAATTGTATTTTTGTTGGATTCCTTGCATTTCTGTGATCAATTTTCATATATAACTTGTCCATATCCAAGTTACTGGTTAATTTCTAGAATATTTTCCAAATAAAGAGTTAAGACCAATTAAACGATGCCACATGTACCTTTTCTTTTTTTTTCTTCACTTTTCCTCCTTTTTTGGGTCGCGAACCTTCCCCTAGATCTGGCTCCTGCCTAACCCAGTCGACCCACCTCTCTGCATTCTATTCTCCACGTACATCTCGCATAAAATCTCTATCCAGATAAGGGGAAATAGAGCCCCCCCTCCCCGCCGCCCGTTGGACCAATGCCTCACGGGGCCTGACCCGTGCGCACAGCCTCTACACTACTCGTCCGGGGTCGTCGGTTCTCCTCAAGCACAAAGGTGCCTCCTCAGGACACCAGGGTGTGGTCTGGGCACATGTCCAATGAGATACATGGCGGTGGGGATCTCATCCTCCCACGGTCATCTTCATCCTTATGGATAGCTTAGATGGGGAGCAAGAGCACCAGGGTGCATCTACGATCTCGTGAAGCCATCTGGGGTTCTATATATAGGTTGTAGGGGGAGAAGATCATGAATCTAATATGCATCCCCTTTTCCCAATCTGCTTGGTGATAGGTGACAAGGGCCTAATCGTGGATTGCCTATCCAACAGTTTGGAACCACGCATCAATGTCCCAATTTCATTTGGACTGTGACATTTAATGAGACTCCCATCACTTTAGGGAATCTTAAAAAAATCATATCTCCTAAATAAATTATATGTTTGATCCCAAATTTTAAAAGAAAGTCCATAATGACTTAAACTACTTGTGTGCCAAGTTTGGGGCTCAAATTCGAAATCACGAGAGACTTTTATTCATATGCAAGTTATCTCTTAATAAGGCATATTTTATTCATATTTTCTCTCTCTTTCTCTTCTATTTCCCTTATTTGGATTCCTTTTATCATTAGAAACCATGTGGATTCTAAATATAATCCAATTTGATCAATAATACATCTTTCCACATATTTCTCATATTTTTCATCATTATCTTAATTTCTTTTCTTATTTATGCATTATTTGATTTCCTTCAACTTTCTTTCTCTTTTTATCATATTAGACTCACTAATACATTAGGATCCATGAAATCACATGAACTAGGTAAACATTGCAAAATGAACCCATTTATTCAACATAAATCATACAATTTACATACATGTACATCTCATTGGAAACATTACATTTCAATCAATATAAACCCAAAAATTGGGGTTGTAACAAATCTAGTTTAACATGAGCCTTATGTGCCTTGATATTATTACTGAACTCTACTAGAAGCTTAGTATCTAGAAGCATGACATCCGCAATGCTTCTCCCTCTAATGGATTTTCAATATGATGGAGGGAAGCACCACTTTCCATCTACTATCTAAAGGCTTAGCAATCACCTTGTATAGCACTGAAAATAGGATATAAAAAAATCGATCATGGATATAGCCTCATTCTTCTTAGGAATCAACTTGATGAATGTGTGGTTCACTTTTCTAACCATCCTACCCCCACCATAAACTAGGGTCATTCCTTATGATTGCCCAAGGCCAACGATATAATTTGGCATTAAAGTTATCTGGGCTAGGTTCCTTGGAGGTGTTGATTGAGATACACACCCTTTTGGTTTCCTCCTCCAATGATTTAGCTATCATGGATTTGTATGTTATTCAATTGCTTATCCCTAATGGATATATAGCCAAGGAGAGAGGACCCTAGCACTCATCCATAGAATAGTTCAATAACACACTAGCACTATGTATGAAAAGGCAAAACATAACTAATAGATATGACAAAATATATAATGGAGAAGAGAGTCATGTAAGAATTTTCATTACAAGGATATCTCATTGGTGTTTCATTCATAAATTAGTTGTCTTGAGTGCAATAGATCTTTATTTGGCATCAAAAACTTTAATAAACAAAATATATCAATGCTAAAGCATTGAGTACGCTAAGAAACTACATGTGAGCATAGTTCAACAATAATGTAAAATTTGATTGAGTGGAATACTATATTAAGCAAAATAAGGTGAGAAAACTTTAAACAACATTCTTTCATACAAAGCATAATTTTGGTTCCACTTTCCATTATATATACATCAATATTAGTCCTTTGACAACTTCCAAGGGAAGGGTCTGTGAGAGGCATTGGAGGCTATAAACATAAATGTCATCATCTTTTTAGGTGAGGGACCTAAAGACCATAATCGATGAGCTTGTTTCAACATTTCTTGTTCCCTTACCCCTAGAATTTAGTCAAGGACGCATGGATTATATAATGGAAGTCTAATTATGTTCAATGTTTTTCAACATAGTAAAATCAATCATGACAGTAGTCATCATATAACAATGTATCAAACAAGTAGTTAAAGCATTCACAAGATCATCCATACTAATGGTCCAATATCATAGTAAGGTCACGAGATTAACTGTATCTTGTGGGTAATATGATCCTTGAGTAAGATTCCTTAGTAAAGGTCCAACCCAATGGGGACCTAAGATGTAAAAATACATAATACATGGTCTTAGATCAGTTGGGTTATGATAGAATAATCATGTTTCATGTGATGTGGATGTTCCCCCTAAACTAAGGTTTCAAAAGGTTCAAGTATAGTTCCAACATTACAAACATACATCCAATTATTCAACACAATTCAAAAATCACAAGAACACCTAAGGTCTAAGTAAAACATCCACATAATGAGAGCTACTAGATGAAGATGAACAATGATTTAGAAATAGGGGAGGCATTATATTTAGATTATCATCAAGTTTTAATCATGAAAGATCATAAATAGTCATATTAGATCAACTTCATGCAATAATGTAATTTTTCTAAATTATATGATCATAAAAGAGAATAAGGTAGTTCAAGTTGGAATTTAGGGTTACAAATAACAAATAAAATAGATCTATTAATATGAATGTCTTAAAAACATATATAACACTGATAGGTCCCATAATCAACATGTTCATTTAAATAATGTTAGGTGTCATATGTCTGTCGTGTCTAGTCAAAATAGCCTATGACTATGTTATATGGAATTTGGTGTCACAAGTCATCATAAGTGTTCATGTGAATTTCAACATCAAGATTTTAACATTTAGAATCAATTTTAAATGAGGATTAAAGATCCAATTGTATAAGCATTCAATTGACACATTTTAGGACGTAGTTCACATCATGAATGCATTGATTCGGCATAAAGTGGCCAACTTTGGGTTCAATAGTTCAAAAGATACAAAAACCTATTAATCTATAGTACTCATGCATATTTGGGGGTCATTAGATCTTAGTGGTTCCTAAAGTTCATGTTTTTAGCATAAAATCCCATTAAGATCACATTTAAGGTAAATTTAGCATCATGAATCCATAAATAGTGTCAATCTTGAATCTTAATGTCAAGAAACATAGAAGACTAATGATATTACACATGTATAAAGGTTTGAAGTCAATAAGGTCATATTTGAGCATTAAAGTAGATATTTTCATTTCAAAAAGATCACAAGAACATGTATTTAAGGATAACAAGAGAAACATTAGTAGCACCATTTGTGAAACTATTTTTATTGGAAATGTTTCATTTGTCTAGTCAAAATGGCATATTATATGATTATTTTTTATTAAATGAGTCATTTACTTCACTTTTATAAGTTTAAGGGATTTATAGAATTTTTGATGAGAGAAGGGAGTATTTTTACCTATTTCAAAACATGGCAGCCGACATATGGGGGACCAACAGGATCCTCCTGTAATTTCAAGGCTCTTGGTTCTCTCCCCTTGCAAGGGTTGGCTAGTTCTGGTCCAGGTCCTAGGCTGGCCGGCTTGAAGACAAAACCAACTTGGTACACTGAGCTTACTTGATCGTATTCTCCCTTTGGGGCACATACGTGAGGTGCTCGTTGAGCAGCATAGCTACACCTACTTGTCTCACTGGAGTTTTGGATAGGATTGCTTTAAGCCATGGTGGCACCAATGAATAAGGTGGCCAAGTCTGCCATGGTCCCCCAGGCTTAGTTTTGGACTTAGATGCTATCAGGAAAGCTTGGGGTGAAAAACCCCAACATCCCCATGGTGGAAGCGTCGAGAAAAGTAATAGGAAGAAGTGGGGAAGGTGGTACGGTAACAAAAACCCTAAACTAAGGGGGGAGAAAGAGGGAAGAAAAATGGAGCCAAAGGTACCTCAAATTTATCCTACAAAATCTTAAGGCACCAAATTAGCCAAGTAAAAAGTAATCTAAAAGCTATACCTTGTCTACCACAAGGTAGAATATAACTTGATAGCTATTAGATTAAGGTTCATCATGGTTTATCATCTGTCTAAGGGTAGGGAGGATGGGCCACCACCAAAATTGAGGCTTTCATTGTTCAAAGACGAGCTCCAATGGATTGTTGACTTGAGTAAGTCAGTTCAACATTGTGTTTCTTTGACAATATTGCAAAATTCATATCTCCCAAAGTATAACATTGATTGAGGGAAAATGTTCACCATTAGTTCACAAATTTCTTATATTTCTTATATTAAAATTTTGGGTCCAAGAAGATAATATTTAGGACACTCAATTATCAAAATTCACTTTTAAAAATCTACTTATGCACTCAACCTTAGTCAATTAAGCATATAGTGACTTTTAATCAAGTGGATTTCATCAATTTAGCATAATGTGACTCAAATCTGTCTAATTGAGGGTGAGGGAGGATATTGAACTTAATAGAGTGTCTAATCAATCAAGATGTGAATTGATTGGATGAGAGAGAAAATCCAAGTTATCATAGTAGACATGAACCTTGCATTCATCTCCCTTGGAACACTTTGATTAGGAAGATTCGGTGCACTCCCCATATATCTTCCAGGTTGGTTCTATAGCTCAAAGAAGAAAGCCACAACAAGCTCCACCACCTTCTCAAGTCTCTCTACCATCTCCCTCCTCATCAACAAGGTTGTGAATTTTGTCACTCATATTATGCCACTTCAGAGTTGTATGGTAGATCTTTTTATTCTTGTCACCATCTCAAATCCACTTCATTCTCCTTTTCCACATAGATATTGTTTGAGATTTCTCTAATTGTAGAAGCCTACCTGATGTTTGCTTTCCTGCCTTCATCTTCGTCTCACACATTAGATCCACTATGAGCTCCAGGGCTACAAAATGATACTTCTTCATTGATTCAACAACAAGATGGGGCTCATCCATCAATCCTATAGACCACACTTGCATCACTTTCTTCTTTACTTTGAGATTTTTTATCATAATAAGAAAGTCGGTTCCTCACAAAACACTTCCCAGGTTGTATTCTCAAAGCTCATCCATGAGATCTAGTGATACATAAACCTGAAAGGTACTTGATGCATCCCTCTACTACTGAGGTTGATCACCATCCAGACATGATCACTATCAAATGCCCTCCCATCATGGTCGAGGCATTGAAGAAGATACTTTTCCAGCTAGAGTTTACCAATCCACAATCCATGTTGTTGGCAATGTGGTGAACCAGTTTGCAATTTTAATGTCAAGTGATAATTCTTTCCATCATATCTACTCTAGTAAGGGTAGTTTCATCAATTGCTAGACTGAAACTTCTAAATATTGTTATGTTTTAAAAGGATTATTGTATATGTTTAAATTCTAGGATTGTTAAAAGAAAAATAAGCAATTTTGTAGTGTCTGGTTACAATAGGTTATATTTTTGTTACTACATTTTTCATTTTCAAATATGGTTAATAAAACGTTATACATAATGTGGAATTTAACATATACTATCTCCTATACACATGCATTTTAGCATAACATATATGTTTATAGGGAACTATTAACTTTTGGTGAAAAAACTAATTTGGAACAGTTTAGTCAAAATAATACCCATAATATCACCCCTCCTAAAACAACTCCCATCCCGAAATAGCACACTTTGTGTTGAACCCACCACTCAAATTGGCACTTTACAAAATCATAATCAGAAGTCGCATTTTATTTGGCATTTATCAAAAAAATAAAAATAAAAAGGCAAACTCCTCAAAGTTAAGCGCTTTATACATGACGTAGAATGTGACACACTTTGTGGCTTTTTTTGATAAAAATACAAATCATGTGATTCCCCTTGACTATGCATCTAGAAAGAACCATTTTGAGTGATGTTTTTAGAAAACAAATGTGCTATATCGAGAATTATTTCTAAGGAAATATTATAAAAGACATTATTTTGACAAAGTATATCAAATTGGTTTTTTTTTCTTTAGCCTATTAGAAGACGTATTTGACTATATTTCTTATGCAAATCAATAAATGAAAATTAGTCTTAACATTTAATATTTATTATGATTTATTCTTAAAACTCAGAAAATTAATTTATATACTTGAACCGAATTCATCTAAATAGTAAAATTAATTAGTCTACACTATTTAATAAATTAGTTACTTCTTAAGATATCCTTTATTAATTTACTTGCCTTAAAAGGTAAATCAAAATGACATGTTGGATTGGAAATAAAGTATATGTATTGATGTAAGTGGATATTTAGTACCAACATCTGCATTTTGCATGTACTTTTTTTTGGATTAGGTACATGCACACATCTTACATTGAATAGGCGTCATTTGAAAATACTTTTGAAATTGTAGAAAGTGCTTAAAATGTTTTTTAATAATTTGTTGTATTTATAAAAACACAATCACTACTAACATAATGTTGATTTTCCCAATATTCAGCATAAAAATATGAACGTGAACTGGGTAACAATTTTTATTAGAAAATATTCTAGCTAACAATGACATTATATTCAAATTCATGCAAACTATGCTATAAAGTTCATATGTAAACAAGTTTCTTATTTAATATATGCAAATCTTGATTTAGTGTATGTGCACAGAATATGTGTATTGTGTAACATTTGAAAAGTGTTATACAAATATATTATTTTGATGGAGAAGAATTGAAGCACCTGAGAAGTTCCATGACCGTTTAGAAATCCTTTTTAGCAAGAAATCAAATCTGATTTGATAATGCAAATGATTATATTTTTATACAAAGTTTAATAAGTATATGTCGGCTAAGACTAAAATTAATATTTGTTTGAGTCAATGACATCAAGATTGATCATTGAAAACATAATGAAATATTATGCACATGTTAAAATTTCTTGATTCATAAAATTCTTTGAATGTATCAAACCACATTAGTTTTGTTGGGTAAAAATAGAAAATTATAAACAATAAAATAGATGTATAATCAAAAATTGTGGTTTTAATAACTACTCTGTTTTCATTTTGTTTTGTAGGTTGAATATGCCTATCTTTTTGTTACCAAATAGATATGAAATTTTTTACTTTTATTATGAACAAAACATGCACGAAAAATACCTCATGAGGTTATATCCTTTCCCACCATTACATTTTTATATTTTCCTCAAAGTATGGAGTATTTAACATATGCTTATAAATAATTGTAAAATAATATGATGAAAAGAAAAATAGGTTTTATTATATACTTTTAATATATGCCAAATCCAACATTTCAAAACATATTGAATTATTATATCGGTTAACTATGATCTAACAAAAAATATGTCACTACTATTGATCCCATGCATAGACATTTGTACAATTTTAAAGAACTAAATATCATTAGTACATACTGTCAATATAGTGGAACCTGAGTGGTAAAGTTGATGTTGTATGACCAAGGGGTTAGGGGTTCAAAATTCCCTGATAACGGGATCAATGAATTGTGAATTTTAAAAAAATATAGTACATACTTCATTGTTAATTGAAAATTAAAATATCTCTCATTTTTCTATAATATAATTCAAACATGGAAAATGTAACATGTGTTCACTAGTATTAAGATAAAAGGTCAACCCCTTTGTATATAATTATTTATTTTCATTTTCAAAAGACAACAATGCAATGGAAGTTGTTTTGCATAATTTCTTTGACCCACTATTTAACAATATATATTAATTTGACACCACACTCATGACATTATTATTTACATATTCTTAGTATTTTTTGCTCACTAAACCACATCACTCAATTAGATATCATGGTGGGTAAAAGATTTACCATTTGATATAGATTAATTCTTTGTATATAAAAGGTGATGTGCATAAGTAAATCCTTATTACCATAATGATAGTACAACACTTCAATATCAAATTTCCCCTATCACTTTGATTGATATCCAATGGTCATTATACATTAATTTAATAATACATTCATCCAATTATTGACCAAATATCTCTAACGTTTAGAGGACAATGAGTTCGAACATAGACAAACATGTACATTTTTCACTGTAATTACCCTCTAAGTAGTAGGTTTGTCAATAGGTTGTCTGAACTCGGGAACCTACTTTTGTCGAAACAGAAAATATTGGGTTCGGGTTTAAGTTTTAATGATTTGGGTTGGTTCCACGTTAAAGATCACATGTTCAAATTTAAATAAGGTTAGGTATGGGTCTACAAACTAGATAGATGTGGGTCCTAAATATGGGCCTATTATAAGAATCTTTTATTCAAATTTACATTTTTAAAATACCAATCCATGGTCACTAATTTTAACTATTTGACTTGTTAAAATTTTGAATGCATGCAAGTAATAGTGATTTTGAAAAGTAACCCACATATAGAAACTCAAATGAAAAAGTAAATGATGCCATTAATTGGTTAATTGGAAGTTGGAACAACACCTAGTCTTCTGGTAACAATGGATAGTCTTCCACTGACAATCGGAAAAGTAGTGACACTATTAATTGACTTATAAGTTATGATAGTTACATTTACATAGCAACCACATAAATATAAAAAAAAAAATTGGTTATGTAGTGTCTGCATAAATATGCAATAAATATGATGCAAAATGATTGGCAACTCAAAAGTCAAGACTATGAAAACATTGAAGCAACATAAGTTCTCTAAACTCTTTGCTCTCCCCAATAGTGTGCCTTATGGGGCATACTGCATACCTTCTATCCTAGCCGATAGCCACCTATAAAAATTAGAGAAACTTTTATTCAGCTACAACAAGGCAATGACTTTGTAAGATCTTATGATTGTGAGATTACATGTTTGTTTACTACTCATAGAGACAAAAGGCATTACTCATATATCATTGCTCATTTCCTAACTTGTGTTGTCTTCTTCATTGCCTCTAGTGTGGCTTTCTCTGTAGAAGGAGTGATTGTAGGTTCTTAGAATCCATCTTTACTTGTGTGGTTTGTGGAGGACGATTGCAACACAATTTTTCTCTATTTATAGAGGACAATTGTCAGCAATCATCCTCATTGACCTTGACAAGGCCCAGATTTATAGTCATCAAAATCACAAGATTGATTTATAAGCTCAATAGATCAATAGGTCTTTCTTAACAATTCATATAACTACTTCCTTGTAAAATAACATAACATTAACCATATAATAGCCATAAACATAATATGATTTCACAAACATATCCTCAATGACAATCTAATGGGTACTTATATTATTGCATGGTGTTTAAAATGTCACATCAAGAACCTGATTGACTCACAAATTGAATCTATTGACTTAGTTGTTGGTCCTCCTAGTTTTGCCAATTCTATGCCTCCTAGAAAGAAAGAAAAAATGAATGTGATTCATGGAAATACTTTGATATTCTCCCTATTGGAAGTGTATCCAATGTTACAAATGATTTTAGAAGAGGAAAGTGTAAACAATGTGGTACAATAATAATCATTAACAGTAGATATGGTACAACAAGTATGAATAGAATGTTAAAACATTATGCCCCACAATTATACACAAAGATGTAAGACAAATGTTATTGATGGTTGTGGTAAATAATTGGACTTTAGGTTACAACGTCATTTAAGTTAAACCAAGTGAATTTCGTGAGATGCTAGCAAAATCCATAGTTCAACAGGAGCACCCATTTCTATTTGTTGAGAAGATTATCTTGAGGAGGTGTTTGTCTTGCCTCAATCATGAGATTAAACATGTGACAAGGAATAATTCTATCCTTACTAATATTTAAAGGAAATACAAAACATTCATCTTTTTCACAAAAATAATAGACCTTGAGGGATGCATGTATAATATTACATAAATAAGCATGATTCAGATAAATGTAAAATGTCAATAGCAGCGGAAAGGAAACTAAGTATTACATTACTTTTGAAATCAGTTCACTACAAGAGTTTCATGAAAGAAAAAACTAGAAAGGAAACTAATAGGATCTAGCAGTAGCAACCTAGACATATTTGAAGGAAGACTGGCATCTACTCCTCGTTTGGATCTCTTTGGCCTTGTTCAACACCTTGTTCAAACCCTAGGTGGTTAGAAAATCACCCAGTAAGAGAAAGAAAACAAGGTATGTGTCAAATAGTGAATAAGGACATAAGATAAATAAATAACATGGAAATAAAGGCTAATATTTCATCATAAAATTAAGATGGTCAAGAGTTGAGGCATAATCAAATAGATGCTTTCCTTGACAAGAAAATAGTAAAAGATTTGCATGCATGATTAATATTGACTACCTTAACTAAGTAGTATTGACGCACCTACCTAACCTCAACCAATAGGTGAGGGAGAGTAACACATTCCAGCCACCTACATAATATTTTATAAGGGGGAGAGTAACACATTCTCCAGAGTGAAATAACACATGCCCTATGGGTGGTTGTACAAAAATTCCACTACATTAGCTAAATAGTCTAATAAAACTACATGATAAAGAGAAACTATGGCAAGTAGAAGCATCATATAATTGAAGCATGGTAGTGAGGTACAGGTCCCAAGAAATAAAATATTAATACCAATTTTGAGGCAATTATAGCAAAAAATATAATAATAAAGAGATTAGGGTTCATATAATGCCTCATTAGGTAATTTAAGGTTAGGTTTGCAAATATCCCAATGTTAGGGTGTAAGGATGCACATACATCTCTTACTGAATTCAATTATCAACTTTCACCACTTTTAGATGATCTAAGTTCAACCTTTACCTATTTCCAGTTATTCACAAGCATTAGGGTTTCGAAATCCATATAAGTGTATTGAAATCCTAATTCTAGTCATTTTTAGCAAAACTCAAATTTTGACTCTAAAAATTTCACCAATCGACTTATTAGGTTTTCCTAATCAAGAAAACATATTTTAATGTCTATTTTGGATTTAATATGACTAAGTTGTGATTTTTAGGGATTTATACATTAAATTCATTATCCAAAAATCATCCTTCACAAAAACATGAAAATCAGGGTTGAAACCATTTTTATTAGAAAGAGCATTTTTTTCCGATTCCAAAAAGATATGAATTTTATAAATTTGGGTCAATTAGAAAACTAGGAAAATCCATGTAAGAGAGAAAAAATCACGAAAAGGATAAGTGTGGGGTCAACCCTGACTTGGCCCAATCAGGGTCGGCTAAGCCACAAGTCAAAGGCTTGACTTTGACTCACTCAGAGCAAAGTAAACATAGGAGAAAAGACAAGTATGCCCTCGCATGCTAAAACAAAGAAAATAGAAAACGGAAGGGTAAAATAGGGAATCCACGAGGGATATTCATCCTCTACCTCGGTCATGCCATGGACAACTAGCACTAGCTTGGGAGAATTATACAAATTTGTGACTTGTGAAGATTTGTGACAGCAAAAACTTGGACAGGATGAGAGTATCACAAACCTACTGATGCAGACAATTTGAATCAAGGGGGCACGAGGAACGAGCCCTAGTGTTATAACCCCATTTTTCTAAATCATATAATGAGATTTGTAAATCTTCTTTTAAGAAATAAATGAAATCAATGGTTGATGTAATGGTTTGGTTTGAATGAATTTCGTGTATGATAGCCTTGTATGTTTTCTTAATGGGCCTTATTGGCTATTAAGGCCAATTGAAAGAAAAAGAAAAAGAAAAGGGAAAAAGAATCCAATTGGATAAAGGAATAAAACAAGAAAATAAATAAAAGAAGAATAAAAGGATAAGGAATATGTTCCAAAATGAAATTTCGTGATATTAAGGTTCCTTGGGGTTCACGGAACTCAAGATAATAATATAAAGGCTAGGGAAAGAGAAAATATGTGGAAAATATGAATAATTAGGTGTTAACTTGCAACTAAAGAAAATGACTCGTTTTCTTTAGATAATAATCCCAATTTTTGTAGGATGAAATATAAAATCATAAATAAGATTCCCTTAAAATTTGAGATAAAAAGGAGTTCTAATTTGGGAGTTATTGCTTTTTCAAGTTATCCACAAATACGGATTTAATTGGGAAAAAGGAAAATATTTCCTTTCTTTTTGGTTGAGCGCGTGTAATCTTGGTTGTTCGATCTTGATCCAACTGAAACTGCTCATTGTTGAAGTCCCAATGGGACGCAAACTGTGGATGGCTTACAGGGGAAACTTTCCCCTCAATTTCCACTCGATCTAGTGCATATGCACTCCTAGAAAGTGTTTCCCTGAGTTCGGGAGAAAGAGACAAAGCTTCTCGACCATATATTGATGACCTTTCCTCGTGTCTTCATAAAATGCCCAATTGGGCTAGGAAATAGGTTGTGAAGGGGATCAGGAACCCTAAAAGGGACCCCCCCATATCCTATAAATAGGTCCCCATGCAGTTCCTCTCACCCATGCGACCTCAGACGGTTGCTTCCCCAGTCTCAGAACCCTTCCTCTCGCTCTATTGCCCTTTCTCTGGTGAGAGAACCACCGTGGTACCGCCGCATTGTCCAGTGAAGGAAAGAAGGGAAACGAGGAGCAGTAGTCCTCAGATCTGGGTCTAGCATGGACTCGAGAAGGATCTGACGATCTGCATCAGACAACGGTGCACGCATCCCAGCTAGTGGGGACGATCAACGCAGAGCGTTAGATCAGTATCCAACGGACCAGTGTTAGGAGTCGGGCGTGCAACCAAGGTAGTGGAGTTGATCGATGTGAAGCATCCGATATGATTAGTGGACAAGCGACGTACCGATCAAATGACCATGAATTTTTGGTAATAAGCTCTCTCTAATCGAATAATCCAGAAATAGCCTTTTATTTGCGAAATTCATAGAAATAGCTAGGAATCTCCAATGGAAAAACTTTATATATGAAAGTTGCATAGAAAAATACGAAGAACAAGATAAAAATGCTTTGATAACCTGATTCTATCTCGTTTTACAAAAGTACCTTAATTTGGTAGAAAAAGGTATTAAAAGGGATTTAGAAATCCTAATTGTATATAAAAGGTGAATCTTTGTGGATTAATAGGTTAATTTGAAAAGTATTAACCTGTTGATTATTAAGATAGATTTTGCATCCATTTTGAAGGCAAAATTGGTTAATTTAGGGTTTTAATCTGTTAATGAAGGATAATATATATAGAAACCCTAATTTAGGGTAAAAGAAGAGAAAAACCTTGTTGATTTTGAATTATGGAAAAAGGTTGTTAAATAATGATCCTAAGTATGACTAGGAGTAGTAAGGTGAGAAATTTAGGGGTTTTATATAGTTTTGCTAAATAAGGATTCATAATGTTAAAAGTGGAGATAAAACCCTAATTTCCAAGGAAACCCTAAAATTGGAATAGAAATCCTAAGAAATAAGATGAGTTTGGATAAATAATGATAAAAGGAAGTTTATATGTTTATTTCAGGATTTTTGTTCATCTTTTCTTGCTTGGTTGGGTTTCCCTGCTTAATTGATTCTATCACCAAAACTATCATTACAAGTATGTGGTTATGTTTATGATTAACCGTCATAGTTTCACGATGATTCTCGGAGATTTTATCAGTTGTTTGAAATAAACTGCTTGGATGACTTTTATTTCATGCAACTATAAAGTGACTATGATGATCACTATATATATATATATATATATATATATATATATATATATATAACTGGCTTAGTTCTGAATCCTCCTCTGTGGCTTTGCAAAGGCAAAAAAGGGTAACCTAGAGTAAGGTATAAGCTATCATAAGTTAGAAATTGGGCTACCCACGTGTAGTGCCATGAGACTCTATAGCACGCCATGAGTTAAGGAGTGGGCTACCTATGGGTAGTGCCATGTGACTCAACCCTAGAAACTAATTCACTTGTTAGGTTGGATCATGAGGGTTATAATGGGGATCTACCATAAGAAAGGTAGCATGCAGGTCCACTGCAGGGACAACACAGAGGATAGGATATGTGTGGATCGCGTAGTTATATTTAAAATGTAAAGTTGTTTGTTAAACTATAATTGTCTGTACAATGTTGTTATGATTAATTGCATGTTTATTGTTTTCCCCCACATACCAGCTTTGTGTTGACTGACGTTTTGTTTGTCGGCGTTTTACGTACAAAAACCAAAAAGGACAAACAGTAAAATGTCATATTATGAAATACGTGAATTAAAGTTCAAGGAGGATTAGTTAGAGTAGAATTCATATGTGGATAGAAGTTTAGAAATCCAATTTTTAAAAGGTATGCAGAATTTTATTTATTACATCTTTTCAGTATAGTCTAGTAAAGTTTGATAATTATTAATGTTTATTTGTGAAACCTTGATCCGGAAATTGGAATAATAGCTCTGACCTCCTGGTCTCCCTTAATTGGGGGTTACTGGAAGGTGGGGTCGTTACATTTGGTATCAGAGCCAAGGTTCCTCACTTAACCATTAATAATTATTAAATTTTATGAACTCTATAGGACCCAAGGGAGTTATTAGAGGATTATCCGAAAGGCAGAGGTGTCTAGAAAAGGATCACGACTGAAGGTTGGCAATATTTTCCTTCACATTTCTAGTCAGAATATGAGGACTCCCAGATCCGTGTGACTGCATGGACAAAGTCTTAGGTTATGATTCGAAATAAGATACCTTTAGGACTCTCTCATCTTATTCATCCCTTCTCATCACACATTCTATTACAGATTTTAAGAGTTAGGGTTTTCTCTCTCTTCCCCACCCTCATGTGGTATGGGTAAGTAAGTTAAGGATTAAGGAATCCTCCATCAAATTAATAAAATATATGTAATAAGACATCATCGACATAAGTATAATTAGTTTAAAGGCATAGACTAAAGGGTCTATATGTGTGCTTATGCAGATGGCTCACGTGAAGACAGTAGTTGTCCCAGATGCCACTAATGGTGGTGGACCTTCACGCAAAGGAAAGGTGTATTTTGAGAAGAGGAACCACGGTGGAGATTTCTCAAAGAAGAGGAAGAGACCTGAAGAAACCACTCATGAGGTCCCTAATCCTGACCCGATACCCTTCAGCAACCTTGATCAATAAGAAGACTAAGGGTACAAGGAGCAACATGAGTATGAGGAGGTGGCACAGATGAAAGAAGATCAAGTTGGTGGTCCTGAACCAACCATGACAATCCACACCCCTGATGCTTTGTGGATGAAACAACAGAAGAAGCTGACAGAGGCCATAAGTGCTTTGGACCTCTGAGACTTAGCTAGAGGATAAAATGGTGAGCCGCTTCCTGTTCATCTTCGATTGGGAGCCACCATCTTGGAATTCGTCAAGGTAAACATTGAGAAGTTCTGGGGAGAAGATAAATCTAAGGTAGTCGACAAGGCGGAAGCTTGGCTGCTTGCAGTAGAGAATGGATTCTGCATGCTTGAGGTACAGTCGAGCAAGAAGGTCCTCTTTACTACTCATCTCCTGGAAGGAGAAGCCAAGATATGGTAGGAGACACACATAATAGGCAAAGATCTGACTGAGGAACTAATGGCATGGGTTGACTTCAAGATGATCTTCACCACCAGATTCATCCCTGTCTCAGCTAAGAAGGAAAAGGAAAGGGAGTTCACCAACATGACTCAAGGAAACTCATCTGTGGAAGAATTTGGGTGCAGGTTTCAAATCTTGGAGCGTTTCGGGCATATGATGGATGAGGAAAGAAGGGTGGATCACTTCATAGAGCGTCTTCACCCTACCATCAAGCCCCATGTGATGGCAAGTAAACCTAAAACCTTCGCCGAAGCGTACAACACTACTTTAGACATGGAGAGGACTATGATGCCTGCCCAGCTTCCACCCAAGGGGTATTTGGGTTTCACTAAAGGAACTCAAGGTCAGATTAACAATCACAAGAAAGGTCATGGGTGTAATCAGGCCAAAGGAAGACATGGAGTAAAAGGGATACCTCATCAAGAGAACAACCGACCGCTATGATGCACCTATGGAAAGGGGCATGCCGGTGAGTGTTGATACAAGAAGAAGACATGCTTTCGGTGCCATCAAGAAGGACACCTACAATCTATTTGCCATCTGGCAGATCCAAGAGGACCAAGATAGGTAGCAGCCCCACCAGTAGTAGCTCCACCCGTGGCAGCTCCACCTATAGCTACAACCCCACTTGCTGGAGAGAGAAGACAAGCTCGGTGTTTGCCATTGATAATGAGGAAGCTCAAGCTAATGCTAATCGGTTGATCGAGGGTAATAACCCTTAGAATTTTCCTTTATGTTTTAAAGTTAAGCATGTAATGGTATAATGCATGATGAAAAACAATGTATGCATGCTCAAAGTCATGGGACATAATGTAAGAGCATTGTTTGACTCTGGATCTACTAATACTTTGATTTTGAGAAATCTTGCAACTATGCTTTGTTTGGATATCAAGGATTTAGGGTATGTCTTGGATGTTACAACCCCAAGTGGTCGAATCTTTACATCCCTTTTGAAAACTCCGGTGATACCTGTGAGATACCGAGATCATGAGTTTCCTACAGACTTTATCATTCTTGATATGAATGACTTTGATGTGATCATTGGTATGGATTGGCTTTATACTGATAGGGCCAATATTGATTGTAGGGAGAAGAAAGTGATCATTAAGAAACTAGGTCACCCACCTTTTGTCATTAGAGGTAGGAAGGATGCCACTACCAGCCTATATGTGTCAGGCTTGACAGCAAAGGAGATGATGAGTAAAGGTTGTTGAGCTTTCCTGGTAGTAGTTATCGAGCTAGAACCCTGGGTGCAACCATTAGAGGAAATAGAGGTAGTTAGGAGCTATGCAGATGTTTTTCCTGATGATCTACCTGGGATTCCTCCCGAGAGAGAGGTAGAGTTCACCATAGAGCTAGCTCCTGGGACAAGCCCTATTTCCCAAGCACCTTATAGAATGGCCCCTGCGGAGTTGCTCGAGTTGAAGAAATAATTGTAGGAATTGCTAGGCAAGGGTTTTATCCTCCCTAGCACATCACCTTGGGGAGCATCGGTTCTTTTTGTAAAGAAAAAGGATGGTTCATTCTGAATGTGCATAGACTACTGGATGATCAACCAGGCTACCATTAAGAACAAATATCCTTTACCCTGAACAGATGACTTGTTTGACTAGTTGAAGTCAGCTCGAGTCTTTTCCAAGATCGACTTGAGATCAGGTTACCACCAGTTGAGAGTTAAGAATGAGGACATCCCGAAAATAGCTTTTAAAACACGTTATGGCCACTATGAGTTTGTGGTTATACTTTTGGGTTGTCCAATGCAGCCAGTGTTTTCATGAACCTTATGAATAGTGTGTTCCAAACCTTCCTTGACTCATTTGTCATTGTTTTCATAGATAACATATTACTTTATTTGGATGACTTAGATCAGCACCGAGACCACCTAAGTAAAGTCCTTGATATCTTTAGAAAGCAGAAGTTTTATGGGAAATTCTCTAAATGTGAGTTTTGGATAGACCGAGTCATGTTCCTCAGACACATCATCTCAGGAGGAACGATCATTGTAGATCCAGCTAAAGTGTCAGCAGTACGAGATTGGCCTGCACTGAAGAACCCCTCTGAGATCCGAAGCTTCTTGGGGTTAGCAGGATACTATCGACGTTTCATCAAGGATTTCTCAAAAACCGCCTTTCCTTTGACCATGTTGACACGGAAGGATGTGAAGTTTGTATGGTCTGATGTGTGTGAAGCTCATTTCCAGGAGCTGAAGGAGAACCTAACCACTGCACCAGTTTTGACTCTACCATCAGGAAATGAGGGTTTCATGATTTTCACCGATGCATCAAAGATGGGACTTGGCTGTGAGTTGGAACAGAATTGGCATGTGGTTGCATATGCCTCTTGACAGCTCAAGCCCAATGAGGTGAATTCCCCGACGCATGACTTAGAGCTAGCTGTGATCATCCATGCATTGAAGATTTGGCGGCATTACCTGTATGGTGCTACTTTTGAGATCCTCACCGACCATAAGAGCTTGAAGTACCTCCTGACATAGAAAGACCTAAACCTATGACAGCAACGATGGATGGAGTACATGATGGATTACGACTTCACCATCTCTTATCATTCCGAAAAGGCAAATGTCGTAGTAGATGCTTTGAGTCAGAAATAGATCAGGTGTGCAGCTATTTTGTCCAATCAGTGGAAGAGTTTAGAAGAGATGGCAGAGTGGTCTCCCCAACCGTTTGATGATCGAGTTCGATTGGCCAACATCCAGATACAGTCAGAATTGTTGGGTGAGATTATAGCAGCACAGTTGGCCAGTGGAGAACTTGACAAGATGAAAGGCTTGATGAAGAAGCCTCAGACCCGTCTTTCTTTGGGAATAGACGGAGGGATTAGATTTGACAATTGCATATGGGTTCCTGAAGACTCACCGTTGAAAGGACATATCCTATAAGAGGCTCATGGTTCTAAGTACACGGTGCACCCGGGAACAACCAAGATGTTTAAGGACCTGCAAAGGTTTTTCTGGTGGCTAGGAATGAAAAGAGATATTGTGGCATATGTGGCCAGCTATCTTACATGCCAAATGGTGAAGGCTGAACACCAATGACCGGGTGGAATTTTATAGTCTATAGAGATTCTAGAATGGAAATGGGAATAGATCACCATGGATTTCATGGTGGGTTTACCCCAAACCATGAGGGGTCATGATGTGATATAGGTTGTGGTAGACTTCCTTACCAAGTTAGCACACTTCCTTGCCCTGAAGACCACTGCCAAGGTGTTAGAGTTAGCTGAGCTGTATATGAGAGAGATAGTGTGTTTTCATGGCGTACATGGTTCCAACATCTCTGATAGAGACCCAAAGTTTACTTCCAAGCAGTGGAAGCGAGTTTAAGAGGAACTAGGTACAAGGTTGAGATTCAGTACCACATATCACCTATAGACAGATGGTCAGTCAAAAAGGACAATCTAGACCCTAGAGGATCTGCTGATAGCTTATGTGCTCAATTAGGGTGGATCATGGGAGCAGTACTTACCATTAGCTGAGTTTTCCTGCAATAATAGTTATCAAGCCAGTATTGGGATGCCTCCGTATGAAGCTTTATATAGGAGACTGTGTCGGTCACCACTTCACTGGGATGATGTTGGTGAAAGGACCTTGTTGAGGTCAGATGAACTCCAAGTGTATGTTGATAAAGTCACTTTGATCAGGCAAAGGCTAAAGAGAGAACATGATCGATAGAAGTCGTATGCTGATGCGAGGCAGACTGATGTGCATTTCACGGTGGGAGAACATGTTTTTTTGAAAATCCGACCGCTCTGAGTTATAGCTAAGAACTGAGGAAAGTTGAGTCCCCGATACATGGGTCTGTTTGAAGTACTAGAATGGATTGGTGAAGTTGCATATCGTTTGGCGTTACCCCCTCAATATAGTATGATGCATGATGTGTTTCATGTGTCCATTCTGAAGCGATATGTGCAAGATCTGAGCCATGTGATGACCAATGAACCCATTGAGATTCAAGGGAAGCTAACTTATCCTAAGTTCCCTTTGCAGATTCTAGATACCAAGGTAAAATTGCTCAGAAATAAGAATACAGAGATGGTAAAGGTTCTTTGGAAGCACCATGGAGAGGATGAAGCCACATGGGAGCTGAAGATAGACATGGAGAAAGCATATCATAATTTGTTTGATTGATTGTTGAATTTTGAGGGCAAAATTCCTATATGGAGGGGAGGATGTTATAACCCCATTTTTCTAAATCATATAATGAGATTTGTAAATCTTCTTTTAAGAAATAAATGAAATCAATGGTTGATGTAATGGTTTGATTTGAATGAATTTCATGTATGATAGCCTTGTATGTTTTCTAAATGGGCCTTATTGGCTATTAAGCCCAATTGAAAGAAAAAGAAAAGGGAAAAAGAATCCAATTGGATAAAGGAATAATACAAGAAAATAAATAAAAGAAGAATAAAAGGCTAAGGAATATTTTCCAAAATGACATTTTGAGATATTAAGGTTCCTTGAGGTTCACAGAACTTAGGATAATAATATAAAGGCTAGGGAAAGAGAAAATATGTGGAAAATATGAATAATTAAGTATTAACTTGCAACTGAAGAAAAGGACTCATTTTCTTTAGATAATAATCCCAATTTTTGCAGGATGAAAGATAAAATCATAAACGAGATTCCCTTAAAATTTGAGATAAAAAGGAGTTCTAATTTGGGAGTTATTACTTTTTCAAGTTATCCTCAAATATGGATTTAATTGGGAAAAAGGAAAATATTTCCTTTCTTTTTGGTTGAGTGCGTGTAATGTTGGTCGTTGGATCTTTATCCAATCGACACTGCTCATCGTCAAAGTCCCAATGGGACGCGGACTGTGGATGGCTTACAGGGGAAACTTTCCCCTCAATTTCCACTCAATCAAGTGCATATGCACTCCTAGAAAGTGTTTCCCTGAGTTCGGGAGAAAGAGACGAAGCTTCTCGACCATATATTGATGACTTTTCCTTGTGTCTTCACAAAATGCCCAATTGGGATAGGAAACAGGTTGTGATGGGGATCAGGAACCCTAAAAGGGACCCCCCAAGTCCTATAAATAGGTCCCCATGCAGTTCCTCTCACCCACGCGACCTCGGGCGGCTGATTCCCCAGTCTCAGAACCCTTCTTCTTGCTCTATTTCCCTTTCTCCGGTGAGAGAACCACCGCGGCACCGCCGGATTTTCCAGTGAAGGAAAGAAGGGATACGAGGAGTAGTATCCCTCGGATCTGGGTCTAGCATGGACTCGCGAAGGATCTAATGATCGACAGTGGACAGCGGT
The DNA here is from genome assembly GCA_963693085.1 of Alisma plantago-aquatica. NCBI lineage: Eukaryota > Viridiplantae > Streptophyta > Magnoliopsida > Alismatales > Alismataceae > Alisma > Alisma plantago-aquatica. Next base: position 1,442,585,200 of record OY856412.1, read on the forward strand.
GCGCACATCCCAATTAGTGGGGATGATCAACACGGAGCGTTAGATCAGGATCCAACGGACCACTGTTATGAGTCAGGTGCACGACCAAGGTAGTGGAGTCGATCGACGTGAAGCATCTGATATGATCAGTGGACTAGTGGTGTACTGATCAAACGACCATGAATTTTCGGTAATAAGCTCTCTCTAATCGAATAATCCATAAATAGCCTTTTATTTTTGAAATTCATAGAAATAGCTAGGAATATCCAATGGAAAAACTTTATATATGAAAGTTGCATAGAAAAATATGATGGACAAAATAAAAATGATTTGATAACCTGATTCTATCTCGTTTTACAAAAGTACTTTAATTTGGTAGAAAAAGGTATTAAAAGGGATTTAGAAACCCTAATTGTATATAAAAGGTGCATCTTTGAGGATTAATAGGTTAAATTGAAAAGTATTAACTTGTTGATTATTAAGATAGAGTTTTCATCCATTTTGAATGAAAATTTGGTTAATTTAGGGTTTTAATATGTTAATGAAGGATAATATATAGAAACCCTAATTTAGGGTAAAAGAAGAGAAAAACCTTGTTGATTTCAAATTATGGAAAAAGGTTGTTAAATAATGATCCTAAGTATGACTAGGAGTAGTAAGGTGAGAAATTTAGGGTTTTTATATAGTTTTGCTAAATAAGGATTCATAATGTTAAAAGTGGAGATAAAACCCTAATTTCCAAGGAAACCCTAACATTGGAATAGAAATCCTAAGAAATAAGATGAGTTTGGATAAATAATGATAAAAGGAAGTTTATATGTTTATTTCAGGATTTCTGTTCATCTTTGCTTGCTTGGTTGGGTTTCCCTGCTTAATTGATTCTGTCACCAAAACTACCGTTACAAGTATGTGGTTACGTTTATGATTAACCGTCTTAGTTTCATGATGATTCTCGGAGATTTTATCAGTTGTTTGAAATAAACTGCTTGGATGACTTTTATTTCATGCAACTATAAAGTGACTATGATTATCACTATAAATATATATATATATATATATATATATATATATAACTGGATTAGATCTGAATCCTCCTCTGTGGCTTTGCAAAGGCTAAAAAGGGTAGCCTAGAGTAAGGTCTAGGCTATCATGAGTTAGAAATTGGGCTACCCACGTGTAGTGCCATGAGACTCTATAACACGCCATGAGTTAAGGAGTGGGCTACCTATGGGTAGTGCCATGTGACTCAACCCTAGAAACTGATTCACCTGTTAGGTGGGATCATGAGGGGTATAATGGGGATCTATCATAAGGAAGGTAGCATCCAGGTCCACTGCAGGGACAATGCAGAGGATAGGATATGTGTGGATCGTGTAGTTATATTTAAAACATAAAGTTGTTTATTAAACTATAATTGTCTGCATGAAGTTGTTATGATTAATTGCATGTTTATTGTTTTCCACACATACCAGCTTTGTGTTGACCGACATTTTGTTTATCGGAATTTTAGGTAAAAAACCAAAAAGGACAAACAATAAAATGTCATATTGTGAAATACGTGAATTAAAGTTCAAGGAGGATTAGTTAGAGTAGAATTCCTATGTGGATAGAAGTTTAGAAATCCAATTTTTCAAAGATATGCAGAATTTTATTTATTATATATTTTTAGTATAGTTTGGTAAAGTTTGATAATTATTAATGTTTATTTGTCAAACCTGGATCTAGAAATTGGAGTAACAACTCTGACCTCTTGGTCTCCCTTAATTGGGGGTTACTGGAAGGCAGGGTCATTACACCTAGCTACCACAAAAATAGGCTTAAAATTTGCTTGTTGAAAGAAACACACTCGAGGTGTGAGGAATTAAGAGCAGAGGAGAGTTGTGCTAGGACTGAAGATGTGCTATTTATAGGTGTACTATTGATCTAGGGTTTATGCGATATGGAGGTGAGAGAACCTGCAACTAAGGTTTAGGCATTTCTAGAATCCTCGATAATTTAGCGGAATTTATGGATCATTAGATGCAAAATCATATTTGGAATGCAATGGTAAAATAATCTCAATTGGAGGCTAAGTAGGGAGCAAGAAATCATGATTTGAAGATCCCATGTAAACTGACCCTCTTTCCCGATCCATCAAAAGCTAGACGATGATTGAGAGCCATTGGATTGTAGATCCAACGGTCCAGGTCATTCGTGTGTAAATAAAATTGAATATAATTTGAGTGACAAATTAAATGAAATCCTGAACCGATTTGGACTATAGTGTGTATGCATTAATTTCTCTTTTCTCTCTCTTCTTTTGAAGGTACAAACAAATCCCAAATTAGTTGAAATTTGACAGCTAAGCTAATTCAAGTAAGTAGAATTTGAATATGCAGTTAGATTTCCCTTTTGAAAAATTTTATTCATTAAAATTAGTAAATCTTATTTTCTCTTTCCTCATGCATTAATGACTCTAACATTCTCTAAATTTTATGAAACTTCAACCACAAGTCACATTAAGTATGTTGGATATGAACTTGCCCTTAATTTCATATGTTGAAATTGTTTGTACATTTATTGAATGTTTTTAATGTATACACACTTTCTCTCTCCTAATTTCACCTTTTTATCAAACATTTTCCAAATTGAATGAAAATTTACCCAATGGCCTATTTTAATATGTGTAGATTATGAATTTGGCATTATTTACTCCTTTTGGAGTCATTAACTAATTTATTTTACATTTTTGAGATATCTCCTATTTTCTAATTCAATTAATGTAATTCTAATTACAAATTTCCCAAAATTGTGAAACTTATTATTCAAGTGAACTTGAACTCAAAGAAAATGAAATTGGACTTAAAATTATCTTTTGAGTTCCCCTTTTACTAATTTTAGGCAATTTACTCACATTTTCACTATTTGTCAAATTAATTCATTTAAGGTCACATTTTCATTGTTTTAGGATTTTCTTTTCTTTTTCTTGTTCCAAAAGGCCATAGAACCTTCTAGTATGAATTTATTTATATCCCACTTAAGTGGATATTTTGAAAATTAGACCCTTTTAGAAATTTTCACTAAGGTATTTGTGCATAAACCTTTTTATTGGTATTAATAGGGAACAAATATACACCAAACCTTTATAATTTCCACTTATTCAACATCAAAGACATAAAGGACAAGAATGAAAGGAATGGCTTAGGAAAAAGGCTAAAATAAGATTATACATAGATTTTAGTTTGTTACAACACTCCACCGATCAAAAAGGATTTTGTCCCTGAAATGTCAAACAAAAAGAGAAGGGTGAGTGTGCAACATCTCATCTCTAAGCTCCCAAGTGGCTCTTTCCAAACTATGATATTACCACAGGACTTTCACCAACTCAATCTCTTTGTACTTCAACTACTTAACTTGGGAGTCATGAATCTTCATAGGTAACTCCTCGTAAGTCATGTTCTCTTGAATCTCCAAAGGTTCTATTGTGAGTGCATGAGAAGGGTCTTTCACATACTTCATTAGCACAAAAACATGTAGGAGGAAGGGATAAAAAATATGCACAATCTCCAACGTTATCCAAGATTTCAAATGGTCCAACATAGTGGGGACTAAGCTTGCCTCTAACTTCATATCGCCCAATAGAACGCATAGGCTTGATCTTTAAGAACACATGGTCACCCACTAGGAAACTTACATCAGACCTCTTCCTGTCTGCATACATCTTCTATCGATCTTGTGTAGCCTTCATGCACTTCTTAATCAACTGAACCTTCTCTATCATCATCTGCATATTATCAGTCTTCACCAGAGTATGTTCTCCCACATCTAACCAGTGTAATGGAGAATGAAAAGGCCTTCCATACATATCTTCATAAGTTGGCATACTGATGCAGGGGTTTTAAGTCGCTTTTATAGGCTAGTTTTACACTCGTTTTATGCGCTTATTGGTCATATTTGTGGTTAATATTGCATGATTCATTTCCTTTAGCCTATTTCCCTTGCTTGCATCAAATTGAGCATATTTCATTATATTTTTGTATTATTTACGAAATTCCATTTCTAACTTAGGCTTTTTCTTCTTGTTTCATGTTTTTCATATTCATGGACCCATCGATACCATCAACGGTCTATCGATGCCATCGACGTGGCAAGAGCAAAAGATCCGGAGAAGAGGCAGACAAGTCGATACCACTGACTCCTCATCGATGGTATCGATATTTCATCAACGTTCCAAAGTATCATCCTGTCGATACCATCGACGAGCCTGGTTAATGTTATTGAAATGCCATCAGAGTGAACCCCATAAGTTGAAGGAGCATCGCTACCCTAAGGGTTTGATACCATCGATGGCCAGTCAATGGTATCTACATTGTCAGGTCAACAAAATGCCCAGAATGATCATGATCGAACGACTGTAATATTTTGACGGCCGTAAGTGATACCTATACCTCGGGAAAGGCGTCCTAAAGGGGGGGAACACGTTCTATTGCATAGCACAAGTCCTGAAGGAGGAGAGAGAAAAGAATGGAGCCGAGAGCTACGCCTCAGACATTTCCAGAGCTGTAGATGGAATTTTCCACCGCCGAAAGGCTGTAGAACGCTCATCCCGCATCGAGGATCACCCGGTTCTCCTCCATTCAGGGGTTACACCATTTCCATTTACGTTCTCCCCATGTCTTCTTCTTCCTTCATGACATTTTGCATTGAGATGAACATGCGAGGCTAATCCCCTTTGTCTCTAGGACCGGGAGTAACCAGGACAATCGTTGTATTACTCTTTTTACATAGTTTATCATAACTTTTCTCTTGAATCCATGGTATGATATCATTTTCTCCATTGCTATCATTGTGCTTGATCACCATAATGGTAATTTAATACTTTTAATTGCTTTTGACGAAGAATTAACGGTTGAAAAGAGGCAATAATCTTATTAACTAGTAAATCCTTTGGAAAAGGTGATGTACGGTTAATGGTGGGAACCCAGAGACATGTTTTTCATGCACATATTCTAGGACATAGGTTACTACTGGCGTGGAACCAACCTAGATTAAGGTAGTGAATTGTATCGCAGAAGCGAGCAATTCTGACTACAGGCCACTATCCAGAATGGGAGACAAGTTGTGATAACTGTGTAGGAATTAGTATTACGATAACCTGCGGTGAAACCGCAATCCTAGAGATTCCATTTTAATTGATTAAACCAATCATTTAATCAATTTCTTTATTTTCTTTTGTTTTATTTTCTTTTTCAAAACAATTCTCAACTTTTATAACTGGTCTAGCTGATTGTGAACAGTTATTAGTAGTCTACCAAAAATTACGTTTCCATGTGTTTGACTCAGGCCTCACAAGTCCTATATTAAATTGAGGCGTATACTTGTGTTTTACGCACAGTAAAGTCGTGTCAAGTTTTTGGCGACGTTGCTGGAGAAATGGCAATTTTCGACACTACAAGGGCTACAAGTGGCCACTCTAGGCCACCTTTTCCTTTTTATTAGCAATTTTTATTTTTGAGATTAATTGTCTATCTTTCAGATTCTTTATTCATTTAGCGATGTACTTATTCAATTTTCCACTTTTCAGGTACTAGTGCATGGTGAAGACGCGTAGTATAGACTATGCATAGTCGACACCTGAGGTTCCGCCTTCGGGATCGGGTGGTGAAGAGGAGCATATTCACAATCAACCTGAGGACATAAGCACAGATTCTGAACCTGAAGCAATGGTTGAGGAACAGATAATATGGGAGAAGATCAAGGCTACTTCTTCATCTGCGTTAAAAGGGCCGATCAAAAGGCAGGCTATCAACATTCCTACATACAAGATTGATCTGGCACTGATTAACCTAGTCAAGTCTAATGCATTTCATGGGCTGAAGAATGAAGATCCAATGGCCCACATCAGCCAATTTGTGGAAAACTATGATATGATAAAGATTGACAGGTTTCCATAAGGGGCACTCTACTTGAAGCTTTTTCCCATTTCTTTAGCGAGAAATTCATGAGAATGGCTGCACAATCTCAATGACGAGTACGTCGAGACCTGGGACCAAATGATAGAGGTCTTCTTTGAGAGATTCTTCCCAACTGAGAAGACAAATGACCTCGTGAGAAAGATCCATAACTTCAGTAAAAAGGCCGGCGAGACTTATTCAGAGACATGGGAGTGGTTCCAGATCATGTTGAGGAAGTGCCTCAATGAGCATGTAAAAATTCATCACGGGTTGGATAAGGAAAAGCAAGTAAAAATTATCTACTTTGCTCTCAATGAGCATGACCGAAGAAACTTGGATTCAACAGGCTCGAGCTTCTTCTTGAATAACAAAGACACAAGGTGTTGGGAGATCTTGAAGAACATGGCCTGGAAGTAGTCATGGGGTGATAGAGACGCATCGGAAAAAGCGAGAGTTGCAGGGGAATCCAAGGCAATTAAACAATTAAATGAAAAGATGGACCTGATAGTAAAGAGATTGCTAGCAGAAGATGATGAAGGATCTGATGATGAGGCACATGTTAAATTCATGCGCCAACAACAAGGGTGTAGGAACAATGATTATTCTTGGAGGAAGGATAAGAAGTTCTCATGGAAGGACCCCAATAATTTTTTGCAGGATCTGCATGCCAAACCACAACCCACTGTAGAGGAGAAGAGAAATGAGTTGCTCAATCAAGTGATAAAGTAGAACCAAGAGTTGATGAGCACATTCGGCCAAAAAATTAAGTCACAAGGAGACTTTATGAACCAATTTTGTCAGACTTTACAAAGCCATGGATCACAGATGAGGACTCTTGAAATGCACATTGCGCAGATGGTAATAGAAATTGCAAGTTTGAAGAAATCGACACAGTAGGGGTTTCCAGGAAATACAAATGTTCTAGGAGGGAACCATCAAGCCAAGGTGATTTTGTTGAAAAGTGGAAAGAAAATTTTAAACTCTAAGGTCGATGAACCGAGCACACCAAAGGAAAAAATTATAGGTGAGGCCACAGAAGATATTGTAGTCACTGAGATAGTGGAGGATGATATAGAGAAAACCACAGAGGAGCCCATTGCAGAGAAAGAAACTAAGAAGAGGACGCCTTATGTGCCACCACATCAGAGGGCACAGACTGTCCCGGTACCTTACCCAAATAGTCTGAAAGCAAAGAAAGTGGATGCACAATTCAAGAAGTTTCTAGATAGCATTAGGAAACTTTCGGTCAATATTTTGTTGCGAGAGGCTATCGAGCAGATACCTTCTTATGGTAAGTTCTTGAAGGATATAATTACCAAGAAGAGAAAGATTCCTGACATAGAGGTGGTAGTGCTTAAGGAGCAGGTCAGTGCCATTATTCTGGGTAAATTGCCACCAAAGCGACAAGATCTAGGCTGTTTCAATATTTCATGCTATATTGGGAATAAAAAATTTGGTACAACACTATGTGATTCTGGGGCAAGTATCAACTTGATGCCCCTTTCTACATTCAAAAAGCTTGGTCTCAAAGAATCTCGACAAAGTAACATGACAATTCAACTTGTGGACAATTTTGTGGTACGGCCATATGATATTTGCAAGGATGTCTTAGTCAAAGTTGATTGGTTCGTGTTTCCAACTGATTTTGTCGTCATGGAAGATGAGCAAGGAAATGAGCTGCTTTTAGGAAGACCCTTCCAAGCCACTGCTGATATGATACTGGAGATGGGTAGAGGCCGGTTGACAATGGGTATAGCTGATGATAGATTCGAGATACTCATGCCGCCAAATTCAAAGCAGTCACAAGCTAAGGAGCAATGTCATAAAGTGAGGCACTTTGATCATAACATATCGCTTTGCTTAGGGAAGTTGTTTCTTGATATGGCTCGCGTCATGACAAAGGTAGATAAGATAACCATTGCGGTGGACATCATGGAACAAACAAAGGTGGTTTCTCTTGTTAAAGTTGTGGGTTATCCCAATGATGAAGAAGAGGAAGTCCCACCATCTACTGAGGATGATGCTATAGCAGTCTCCATGCTTGACTCATACCCACAACTACCCCTTGAAGCTTGTTTGTTTAACATCATGGATGATTGGATGAGAAGCACGTCATTACAAGAATGCGTGAAGATGCTCCAAGTTCTTCCTTGCTACTATGCCAAGCACTATGAAGAACTAGGACCATTTCCATCATCACTTCAATCTTCTTTGGTCAGCCCTCCAGAGTTAGAGCTTAAGCCACTCCCCCCTCACTTGAAGTAAGCATTCTTAGCGACTGATGCAAAGCAATTGGTGAAAATTTTAGCATATTTGAGTGCCTCTAAGGAAGAACAGTTGAGGATAGTGTTGAAGAACCACCATGGTGGATTTGAGTGGTCGGTTTCTGACATGAAGGGGATCTCCCCCATACTTTGCCAACACAAGATTCGGCTCACTGAAGGAGCCAAACCTGTGATTCAACCACAACGTCACCTCAACCCCGTCATGATGGAGGCTGTCAAAAAGGAGGTGATCAAGCTTCTCTCCGTGGGCATCATCTATGATATTTCAGATTCTACACGGGTGAGCCCAACACAACTAGTCCCCAAAAAGGGGGATAACAAAACTCAAAATCTCTTGAATGAGCATGTCACCACCCGATTGGTAACCGGGTGGCGTGTTTGCATTGATTACCGCCGTTTGAATTCTGCCACATTAAAGGATCATTTTCCTCTCCCATTCATTGATCAGATTTTAGAGTGGCTGGCTGGCCGCTCTCACTTTTGTTTTTTAGATGGATATTCTGGCTATAATCAAATTTCTATAGGCCCTAAGGATCAAGTGAAGTCTACCTTCACTTGCCCTTATGGGACTTTCACATATCGCCGAATGCCATTTGGTTTGTGCAACGCACCGTCCACTTTTCAATGTTGCATGCTTGCTATCTTTTCAGATATGGTGGAGCGTTGTTTAGAGGTTTTTATGGATGACTTTTCCATCTACAGTGTGTCATTTGATGAGTGCTTGTATAATATTGACAAGTTTTTGCAAAGATGTGAGGACACACATTTAGTTCTCAATTGGGAAAAATGCCACATGATGGTTAGCGAAGGCATAGTGCTTGGACACAAGGTGTCTAACAAGTGACTCAAGGTAGATCCAGTGAAGATTGAGGTCATTTCCAAACTACCTCCATCGAACTCGGTGAAAGGGGTGAGGAGCTTCCTTGGTCATGCGGGGTTTTATCACCGATTTATTAAGGATTTTTTTAAATCGCTAAGCCATTATCAAAATTACTTGAGAAGGATGCGGTTTTTGATTTCAATGATAAATGCATGCATGCCTTCGAGGTTCTCAAGCAAAAGTTGATTTCTGCACCAGTTATTCAAACACCATATTGGACTAAGCCCTTTGAGCTTATGTGTGATGCATCAAATTTTGACATGGGGGCCATTCTTGGGTAGCATCTCGAGAAGAAACCCACAATTATTTTCTATGTGTCTAAGACTTTGACTGATGCCCAACTCAATTACACCACCACTGAAAAAGAATTGCTTGCTGTGGTTTTTGCTTTTGAAAAATTTAGGCAATATTTGGTCGGGTCTAAAGTTGTGGTATGCACGGACCATGCCGCCATAAAATACTTAATGGAAAAGAAAGATGCCAAGCCTAGACTCATTAGGTGGATCTTACTCTTACAAGAATTTGGCATTGAAATTAAGGACAAGGCGGGCATTGAGAATGTGGTTGCAAACCACTTGTCTCGGTTAGAGCGGGGAGATGAGAGAGATACCTACATACCCATTACCGAGAACTTTTCGAATGAGAAAATCCTTTCTTTTCAATCTAAGGATCCTTGGTTTTCACATATCGTGAATTATCTCGCCTGTAAAGAAATCCTAGATGATTGGACCTATCAAGAGAAAAAGAGGTTTTTCCATTCTTTAAGATATTATTTTTGGGATGACCCTATTTTGTTGAGACAGTGTAGGGATGGAATATTACGTAGGTGTGTACCCGAGAGTGACTATGATAGTGTGTTTAGTCACTATCATACATTGCCCACCGGCGGTCATCATGGGAGTGCAAGGACGGTGGCGAAGGTACTAGAGAGTGACCTTTATTGGCCTATACTTTTCGGAGATGCCTATGTCTATGTGAGGAGGTGTGATTCATGTCAAAGGGCAGGTAACATCTCAAAACGGCAAGAGATGCCCCTCAATGTATTTTAAGAAGTTGACGTATTCTATTTGTGGGGCATTGATTTCATGGAACCCTTTATGTCCTCTAATTCCATTTTATATATATTGCTTGTTGTTGATTATGTATCAAATGGGTAGAGGCAATACCCACAAGGACTAATGACGCTGTGGTAGTGTGCAGGTTCGTGAAGGAGCATATTTTTTGTAGGTTTGGTGTGCCACGGATGATCATTAGCGATGGAGGCACCCATTTCATGAATAGGAAATTTGCTGCATTATTGAGAAAATATGGAGTTAAGCATAATATAGGTACCCCATATCACCCGTAAATGCAAGGCCAGGTGGAGGTGTCCAACAGGGAGATCAAGAAGATATTGGAGCGCACAGTGACCTCTTCAAGGAAGAATTGGAGTGCATTACTACCAGAAGCACTATGGGCATATATGACCACATTTAAGACACTTATAGGCACCACGCCTTTTAGGTTGGCTTACGGACGGGCTTGTCACTTGCCGGTGGAATTAGAGCACAAGGCACACTGGGCGCTAAGGAAGATGAACTTGAGTATGGATGATGCAGGGAGGAAGAGAATGCTAGAACTCAATGAGTTGGACGAGCTAAGAACAAATGCATATGAGAACTCAAGGATCTATAAGAAGAGGACAAAGCAAATACATGATCTCCACATCCTATTGCGAGTGTTCAAGAAGGGTGATAGTGTCCTATTGTTCAATTCAAGGTTGAAGTTACATCTCGAGAATGAACTCCTGATGGAGTGGACCTTTTGTGATAGAGGAGGTGCGACCCCATGGTTCTCTCATGGTGAGAGATGGTGAAATAACATTCTTGGTGAATGGTCAAAGGTTGAAGCATTATTATGGGGAGGACTACACAAGGAAAGTGAATGAGATCAAATTTATGGCACGAAATGATGAATGAGGAGCTTAATTGTGTCTAGCCCAAGATGTTAAATGAGGCGCTTGTTGGGAGGCAACCCAACCTTGGTAGTGTACATGTTTGTTTCTTTTAATTTTTCACATTCCTAGGTAGTTTTTATTAATTTAACACTTAGTCTTTAAAAATGATACCCCGATAGGTTTGCTAAGTGTGCAGGTCTGTGGGGATGACGATACCATCGACACTTGTGTTGATACCATCGACACTTGTGTCGATGGTAGCGATGAAGGTGATGAGCAGCAATTGGTAAAATTTTGCTCTGTCGATACTATCGACGGCCTCATTGATAGTATCGACCATCCAACATGGGAATTGAAGAAATTAAGGGAGTAAGTCGATAGAATCGACTCCGTGGTCGATGCTCGCAAGATCTCTGGAGATATTCAGACGGTTTCTTGCCAGAGAAGTCAATGCGACCGACCATCATGTCGATGGTATCGACCCAGCTTTAGGGGAATTCAACACAAAGGCCTCATGAGGACAAAGGATGCATACAGAAGTTGATGCCATCGACCCAAAGTCGATGGTATCGATGGGCCACGTCAGCGATCCGCGAGACGCCATCAACAAAGTGTGCCAAATCGGGAGATCGATCTGTAGGATGGTTCGATACCATCGACCATTGTCGATAGTATCGACGAGTCACCGATCCGGACCCCCACATCCAGCAATCAACGACTGTCAATAGCCTCGAAGACACAGATTGTGCTACATGTGTCGATACCATCGACCCACTGTCGATGATATCAATGGGGAAATAGGGGCACCAAGATCATTTATAAAAGGAGGGGCTGTGTTCATTTTTATTCACACCTTCAGAGCACCCTCCCTCAAACTTCGACCTTAAGCATTGACGAGCAACCAGAGGAGCAAGAAGCTTCACCGAGCTCTTCATCGACCGCAGAGAACGTCTTCTTCGACCTTCACCGAGCTCTTTTTATCTCTTCCCTATTCATCATGGTGAGGACCGCAGGATCGTCATCCTTGCGGGCTGCCCCAATGGAGATTGAGACCTTTTTCCCACCACCACCAGGCTTTGTTCCACATCTGAGGCTTTCTCATCTGTCGACGGAAGTAAAGAAGATATATGACGAGATGATGAAGAGGACAATAGAGCCCACTCGTTATGGAGTCAAGGCCATGATCCAAGATTTAGGGTTTGAGGACAACTTCAACTATGTCCTCTGTGGACAGGAGGGGAGGACAAGCCAGATAGATGACCAAGTAACCCACCACGTGGAAGGTCACCATTTCTTTGGCGAGTGGCCTACTTACAAAGAACTCGTGGTGGAGTTCATGGCATCCTTAGATATCTGCGTCGTGCCCAATGACGTCATCGCCACCGACCGTGAGTGGATCAAGGGTTGAGTCGCTTTTTGTCTTTTCAACTAAAACTACAACCTCATGCTCGAACAGTTCAACACCATCTACAACTGGTGGCATTCTTCTGAACAGTACAAACGGCCGAACAATCGGGCCGACTATGACGCCATGTTTGCGCAGTTGGTGACCGCTCTGCTAGGAAAGATGATAAGCTACTACAATGTCGTCATCACTGACTTTGAGCACCTCTTCATGCAGATTCTCCACCGCATGTTGTGCATTACCTTCTTTGTTCGGGGTGAACTGTCATTGAGAAAATTCCAGGAGAGACCTTTTCTTTCTCTACAAGATTCTGACAAGAGAGAATCTCAGTTGGGGTGCATTTTTCTTGATGTGCGTAATGGCAGTGAAGAGGAGCACTAGACGAGCCCCTATTCATTTTGGGGGACTTATCATGCAACTAGCCATCTACCTCGGTCTAGACCTTTCCTCGCACTCTCCACTGGTTAGCAAGAACCCCATCAATCTGCTCCATCTCCATTGCTCCAACCTCCTTACAGTTCGCGACAATGTGGTATATGCTCATTGCCACGTCAACAAGGAGTACTAGGAGCACACACTCCCAGACCTCGTCTTCAACCTCCAGGCTGGCCAAAACTTCTGGTGGCCTAGCATAGCCATTGAGGATTCAGAGGAAGAAGTTGAAGTGGGAAACAAAGACGACGATGTGGGCGATGACGATGAGGAGGAAGAGGAGACTTTCACTCCTCTTCGCTTACGAGTAGCTCCGAGGAAGCATCCACGATTCTATCCAGGAGCTTCATCTTCCTCTCAGCCTCTGCCACCATAGCCCTCTCAGGGAGGAGAGGATGTATATTCAATGCAGGGCATGTATTCCATGCTCCAGGACATCCATCAGACGCAACAGCAGCATACTGCGTCTTTTGTCGATATTCAGGAAACTACAAACCGAATGTATGAAAATCAACAAGCTATCTATGAGAATGAGTGCCTCCTCCTCACCAACCAAAATAACATTCACAATTGGTTGCATAGGATGGAGATGCGGCAGCAGCCCTTCTACGACCACTATTGGAGCATGGATTACTTTGGAGGCTACCCACAACCACCACTGATGCCCCCATATGACCTTTCCTTTCAGGGGTAGTTTCCTACCTAGGATCCCAGTGGCCAACAGTACCCGCCATATCCACCACCAGAGCAGTAGTAGGGTATCACTGTTCCACCTTCTGAGTTTATTCTTGACTATGAGGCCATAGTCAGATTCAAGCTTAGGGGGGAGATTGAACAGTTTCTATCTTAGTTTTATTTTCATCTTCTTTTATTTTAGCATGTTTCTTAGTTTTTTGCAATTTATTTTAGTTACATAATTTTTCTTATTTACGGCTTTCTAGGATCCATTTTCTATCTAGCGTAATCAGTGGATGTCTAATTGTAAATTGCATTGTCATCTCAATGTTTTCCATATGGGGTTGATGTGTGAAATTGAGTGAAACTTGAGCATTAATGAAAAATTTTCAAGAAATTTAAAGTTTGACTTGTGTGAAATTGAGCACATAACTTATGAAGATCATTGGGTAGGTCAAATTTAAAACATATGATCATAATTGTACATCCTTATGGTTCAAGAAATGAGGACGGATATGGTTGTTGAGCCTAAACTGACCAAACGATAACGAGACTTTAATTTGAAGTGAGAGAAAGAAACCTCTTAGTTACCTTGTGCACATGTCAGTAAATAGGGACATATAATCTTTTCCAATGGTTCTATCATTTAGTCTTGTGATCTATCCACCTCACTTCATTCACACTCCACCATAAGAACTGGGAGCACCTTACAGTTTTTCATTTCTTGATTGCATGTCATTTAGATACGATTTCATTATAGCTAGGTGTTTCTTTGAAAAAAAATTGAAAAAAAAAGTTGTGAATTAGTCATGCATGCACACATTCTAGAGTTCATGCCATTGTAGTTGCATAATTACTTTCATGTAATTGCATTTTGCATATTTTTGAGCATATAGTACATTATGTGCCTTATTTCTTCTGAAAAATAAGAAAAGTGGGGAACTTATTCTATACTCTCTGAAAAATAGATTATAATGCATCACTTGTAGTAGTTATGTGAAAATAAGCCCGAAAGAAGAAAAAAAGTATTATAAATGTTTCCTTAGTCAAATTGAGAAAAATAAGGGGTTAGAAAAAAAGGAAAGAAGGAAAAGAAAAAAAATAAGTAAGTGAAAATCAGACGGAGAAAGGAACTTGTTTCACCTGCATAATAAGAAGAACAAGCACATGATGTAGTTTTGTAGACATTCTATCTCACACTAAGACAGAATAGTAGAGCATGCATCATCCCACCTAAAATGTAGGCATTAGGTCATTTTCATATGCATATGCATCATGTAGGTCATTTTTGTTGTTTTGCATTTTAACTGTATTGTGCTTTCTGTTCTTCCATAGTCGCCCATTCCATCCACTCGTTGCTCAAACCGGTAGGCCACTCATGATTATCTCCTCATTCTTGTATATCAGGAGATCTACTTCGATGTAGATGGTACTTAGGATATGAGCAACGTAGATAGGAGATCACAAGATGCACCATGCATGAACCGGAGGAAATTATTATATTAACTACTTTATTTGATTGTGTTCATTGATTACGAGGTGGGCATCTCTCACGGAAGATCATTGTCACCTATAGGGTAGTTATCATTCTGTGGTTAGTGAGGGCCGGTATGTTCCTGACAGGTGGGAATTATTTTGTGTTGTCTTATATGCTAGTATGTTCTTTAGTTGACCCTCGCAATCATATTTTATAGTTTAGTTGCTTGAGGACAAGCAAGGCTCAAGCTTACGGGAGTTTGATGCAGGGGTTTTGAGTCGCTTTTATAGGCTAGTTTTACACTCATTTTATGTGCTTATTGGTCAAATTTATGGTTAGTATTGCATGATTCATTTCCTTTAGCCTATTACCCTTGCTTGCATCAAATTGAGCATATTTCATTATATTTTTGTATTATTTATGAATTTCCATTTCTAACTTAGGTTTTTTCTTCTTATTTCAAGTTTTTCATATTCCTGGACCCATCGATACCATTGACGGTCCATCGATGCCATCAACGTGGCAACAACAAAAGAGTCGAAGAAGAGGCAGACAAGTCGATACCATCGACTCCTCGTCGATGGTATTGAGATTTCATCAGCGTTCCAAAGTACCAGCCCGTCGATACCATCGATGAGGCTGGTCGATGGTAACGAGATGCCATCAGAGCAAACCCCAGAAGTTGAAGGAGTTCCTCTACCCTAAGGGGTCGATACCATCGATGGCTCGTCGATGGTATCGACACCGTCAGGTCAGCAAAATGCCCATAACGATCACGATCGAACGACTGTGATATTTTGACGACCATAAGTGATACCTATACCTCGGGAAAGGTAGCCCAAAGGGAGGGACATGTTCTATTGCATAGCACAAGTCCTGAAGTAGGAGAGAGCGAAGAACGGATCCGAGAGCTACACCTCAGACGTTTCCAGAGCCACATACGGAGTTTTCCACCGTCATAAGGATGTAGAACGCTCACCCCACGTCGAGGATCACCCGGTTCTCCTCCGTTCAGGGGTTACACCATCTCCATTCACGTTCTCCCCATGTCTTCTTCTTCCTTCATGACATTTTGTATTGAGATGAACATGCAGAGCTAATCCCCTTTGTCTCTAGGACTGAGAGTAACCCGGGCAATCATTGTATTACACTTTTTACATAGTTTATCATAATTTGTCTCTTGAATCCGTGGTATGATATCATTTTCTCCATTGCTATCATTGTGCTTGATCACCATAATGGTAATCTAATACTTTTAATTGCTTTAGATGAAGAATTAATGGTTGAAAAGAGGTGATAATCACATTAACTAATAAATCCTTTAGAAAAGGCGATGTACGGTTAATGGTGGGAACCCAGAGACATGTTTTTCATGCACCTATTCTAGGGCACAGGTTACTACTGGCGTGGAACCAACCTAGATTAAGGTAGTGAATTGTATCGTGGAAGCAAGAAATTCTGACTACATGCCACTATCTAGAAAGGGAGACGAGTTGTGATAACTATGTAG
Source organism: Alisma plantago-aquatica (assembly GCA_963693085.1). Classification (NCBI taxonomy): domain Eukaryota; kingdom Viridiplantae; phylum Streptophyta; class Magnoliopsida; order Alismatales; family Alismataceae; genus Alisma; species Alisma plantago-aquatica. Next base: position 1,442,601,712 of record OY856412.1, read on the forward strand.
GAATTAGTATAATGAGAACCCGCAGTGAAACTAAAATCCTAGAGATTCCATTTTAATTGATTAAACCAATCATTTAATCGATTGCTTTATTTTCTTTTGTTTTATTTTCTTTTTCAAAACAACTCTCAACTTTTATAATTGGTCTAGCTGATTGCGAACAGTTAAGTAATGGGCCTTATATAGGACTCATATAACAAAGGGAAGAATGTCCACCATTTCCATGGAGGACAACTTCATAGAAGATGTGATACCCCAATCCCTTACGAACATAGCGAAAATATAGGCTAGGTACATTCATATTGGACTCCTAAATTTAAAGGAACCATTTATTGAGAATAAAGAGAATCAAAGAGAGAGAGAGAGATTGAAGGAGTGGCAATTGTATTGTAATTGGGTTTCCTTTCATGGATAGAGGTAGATGACAAGTCCCTAATTGTAGATCTTTGATCTGGTGGCTTCCAAGAAAGTGACAATAAAAGGGTTCCGAGAACTAAGTTTCCTTGTCTTAAATGTGAAAAGACATACATTTGGCAACTAATCCCATAACTTTAGGGAAACCCAATAAATTCATGTCTTTCTCCTCTCTCCTCCAATTGACTCCAAATTTTGAGTCAAGCCTTTTATTGACTTAAAATTGGATTGGGTAAGATTTGGTGTCATAAATATGTTTCCCATAGCCCCTTTTCTCTATCTCTCTTCAAAAAGGAAAGTAATTTATTTATTTCAAGTAGGTCCTTCTATATTCATGAATTTCTATAGGACTCAAGGAATCTCCTTTTCCTAAGAAATATTCTGAGCAACTCATTAAAGTCTTTCCCAACCTTAATAAATTTTTTGGGAATTATTGGAATAACTTGTATTCACAAAACTTTCTCTTTTCACATATTCTGAAATTAATTGCACACACCACATGGAAAGTTTGTTTTCTTTCAAATTCTTGAATCCTCTTCTTTTCATTATTATTTCCAAGTATACCAAAAGTCAGGCTGAGATATCCTTGTTTGATTCCCCAGACATTGTGTTTCCACTTATGGCTAGATGATTACTCTTCTAATTATCTAAAACTCCACATATCTTATTTTCTTTTGGCAACTTACATATTATTTAATATTTCAAACCATAACGCCATAATCCTTCATTTATGCACAAAAACTCTCTTTTCTAGAGTATTCCTCATAATTCCATATTTAAAACACCCCTTGTGAAATACATTTAGTAATTTCCTTATTAATGGACTCCCCTCTCTTTCTTTTTTCAAAGTCTATTAATGGATTAATGAAACCAATAAACTACAAGAAAACAATCCCCCTGAGGATTTGAGTCGTACCACCCGAATCCCACCGACCACTTGATAAGTCAAATTTGGTGCCATACAAGGTCTAATGGAAGATCCGGAATCCAAAACCTCACCACACCTCTTGGTCAACACAAGAGAAAACACCACAGAGACATATCAATCAACTACAACAATGACATATATTCAAAGTTCAGGGATTTGCCCAAGCATGGCCATCCACATATATTATAATAACTAGCCCACCTTGGTACATGAACGATGCTAGAGTAACAGACTCATGCATGGCCATTCCAACAAGAAGGAGTGGCTCACACATGGCCATCCACACCACAATGAGATCGACTCATGCATGGTCATCTCACACATCTTGTAGTTAAGGATACAAGGAAGTACTAGACTTGTACCCCACATATTCAAAAATATGCACTCCGAGTTAAACTCATTTCTCCATTCAGCAAGTGCTGACACTGAATGGATCTATGGAACAAGGAAAACTACACTATTTGATTCCACTTTATTAATTAGACCAATTTAAGCATATTTCACCATCAAACAAGTTACAACATACAACCTCTAAACAAAATCTACATAAACAGTGGTGTGACTGACGTGGTCAATTATCACACTAACAAACTATAATGCCTGGGCCCACTGCCCAAGGCTCTAGTAGAGTTGCAGGAATGACGATTGTCGCCACAGAACACCACTAGCCTTAACCGTGCGCTTTGTCCTCATTAACGTGCATGCCAGGATCAACTTCCTGACAGGTCACCCATCCCAGTACTACTCCAAGCTGAGCATGCTGAACTATGGAGTTCTTAGTAATGGGCTCCCAGAAAAGGAGTTGCACCTTGGTGATATGGGTAGGAAATGGTGGATATAGTAATTATGGTTTCCCCTAATAGTTAACATGTGGTGTATATTGGGTTTACACCATAATTCCACATCCATACCCTAAACCCTCGATTAGGATACAATAGGGTTTGATCTAACTAATGTGATGGTGACACTTTAGGATTCACATACATGCATATTAACTATTAAGTTGGTCGGATCTATTGATTGGATTGATTGAATATGCTTTAAGTATAATTGCATAATTTTCATGGCTCACCATCGAGGTATTTGGTTACTCCTATGACTAACCACATTCATTTGCAGATGTTTGTCGAGTGTTTCTTGAAGATTGAACAACTATATTGTTGGATGTTTATTTTACATTATATCTATTATAATGCCACTATGAGTATCACATAAAGAAAGAATATGTGAAGAAAATGACAGTTCCTATTTGCAAGTATTTGATGGATTATATTCTGTTAGTTTACTTGCACACTTTTGCATGCACCCCACCCACGTACATAGTATATTTTGATATGTTGATTCGTATGTTTGTTTCATGGCATTTTAGGTACATGTTAATAAGATTATATCTGGATATGCTGGATAGATGAATTTACTTGAAGACATTAAAGCTAACTTGTAAGGAGGATTAGATAGATACTTCTTCTCATATGTAAAAATTGATGATAGAAAGTTATGTAAGTTCTAGAGGAACAACTTGTAAATAATATTTTTGAATTAATGATTTTTTTCTTGTGATTATTATTTGTTTAAAATATGAATCCTTGGGAAAAATGTTGGTAATGGCTCTCAAATTTAAGACCTTCCTTAATTGGGGGTCACTGAATAGTGAGGTCATTACACAGATAATACCTAGTGGTAATGAACATTAACCAAATATCTCGTTGATACATCGTTTTATTACAATTTTAGATAAGTACCCAAAAAAATCAAAGATTTGGATGATACCCAATTTAGCTACTACTCAATGAGTCATCCCTTGTGGAATCACTAATGTAGACAGTTTAAGACAGAGTTCTTTATCTCTCTACATGAGTACCTAGGTTTAAAGGAGGAGTTTAGTTTATCTAGCCAACTAATATAGTTGTCAACGCCATACGTGGCAAGGTCCAATATAGAAATGGTATCAAGTTAGTAGACTTAGAATTACGAATCAACTTTATGTCTTCTATAATGAGATTCTAGCTTATTGTGAAGCTTCCAGATGTTGTAGTACACCTCATGTGGGTCCAGAGCATTAATAAAAGAGATTAAAAGATTTAGAAGTCAGATTTAGGGATTTTTTGTTTAGTTATATAGATTCAAGAATGTATTTTTATGTTAATCTCAATCTTTAATATATTGATAAATTTTATATTATTTTTTAGTTTCTTCTAGATTTAATATATTGATAATGTCTACTTACATTCAAATCCAATTATTAATGGATATATATATGTTATCTTGTTAAGTTGGTGAATTTTCATTCACTGAGCCAGTAGCTCACACTCTACTTAACCATTTTTACGTAACCATGTTGATGATGAAGATAGATACAAATCATGAACAGTCCTGCTACAAAAAGATGTTTGAAATGTTTTCAGGTAGAATTAGATAGTCTCGATCACTATCCACTATAGGAACTATAGTGAGAAAAATAAAGAGTTGTAGAAATCAAGTGTAAATCTTTGTATCTTTATGTCTTGTAGAATGAATTGTAAAATATGAGATTCATGTATTAGAATGTGTTGACCTAACAAGGGATGAATAAGAAAACTTCTTGTGGTTGTTTAAGAGAAAGATGTTCGTGTAAAAGGGATTTATCTTTGTGTTTCAACTTGTAAAGATATGCTAAGAAAAAAAAGTTTAGGAATGTTTTATGTTAGCCAATTTAATCGTTTCATACCCTAATCCTTGGTATAAGAGATATTTTGGATATGGGGTTTGATACCAGTCCAAAAAGTGTGGATCACATCCACATTTCGATTATCATTGGCCACAACCCAACAAAAATAGTTGGAACCTTGCAACAATTTAGTGCCACATCTCTATAAGGTTTCAATTTTCAGTATTCCTCACTTCCCTAGCATGCATCGCACAACCCCATTTAATTTTCAACCATGTTTCATCAGCTGCCTCTTCATTAATTTTCCTCTTGCAATTTTGGACCTAAGGACATTTTTTTACTTAACATCAATTTTCTACTTAACCGTGTTGGACTGGCACAAGGCTTTTTCCTTCTATTGTGTTTGGTATTTATTTGAACAAGATTCAATATGAAAAATAAATGTTTATTTATAAAAAATGTTATGTCTATACATTAGTTTTCTAAGAAGAGAGTAGATCTAATGTAGGAGTGTGTGATGTTAAACTGATTTCTTAATTTGAGTTTGTAAGGATAGTGGTAGGCTTGACATGAATATAAAAGTTACAAATTTAGTCTAACTATCTTCCAAAGATAAAAATGTTTCTAGCTACAATAAGTTCAATGTCATTCCTTCCTTGTATGTTAAACATCATATGGTTTTCGTACATACTTCAACAAAAAACTAATCTATTTGAGGCTTTTGGATATCGTTAAGATAGATAATATATGCATAAAAAGACCCAATTTTTTTTCCTTTGGGCTTCCTTTTTTACTTGTATCTCCTAAAACTCAAATTATTTCTATAATGTACATTGATATATGGAGTTTACAACCTAGATCCATAGAGGGAAGAGTTCATGTAGGTCTCTCTCAAATACACCAATTTTTTAAACATTTTTATGGTTACATTATGATTATCACCATTTGCAATCAACGTGGAACCTACTTATTTTATTAATACACTTTCTTTGCTAAAAATGATCTTTTGGCGCTTCTAGTTCACAAATTTACATGTGTGTTTGTGCGTAATGACATGGCATTTTTTGAGATGCAGATAATCCATAATTGATAACATTTTATTTGCGTAGTAGGTACCAATGTGGGGATAACAATTGACTTTCTTTGTTTATCTTGAATCAAGCTTTGTGGATAATCATGCAATGACATTGGACTAGGGAAAACTCTTTAGCAATCTTATATAGTAGCTTCTATTATAACATAAAGACATAGTTCCATGTCTGAAAGAGATTAAAATTAGGAACCCATGTTATTATTGTAAATTACACATTCTTTTCGCTCTGTTTTTCCCTAGTGGTCTAGGACCATTTTGAAAATAAAGTGAACCAAACATGATAATGTGTGTTCCTTCTATATGAGGTGATACATCAATTCCCTTATGTGTAAATTAAGAGAACATCCAGATTCTATAACTGATGTTTACAAACCAAATCCCTTACATTAGATGGGAAGTATAATTCCGTACTTTCATATACCCTCTTATTTAACCTTTTGATTTACAACATATAGCTAATGAACTACTATTTTTTCTGCCTACCCCAACACATGACTGCATTGATGGCATTCACATGTTCTCTTCACAAAGATGGTAGAATCCCAACCCCCAAAGTGCACTCACTTCCTTATACAATAATACTAATTCAAGCTGGATTTTGAGATATTGACGGTAGTCAAGTTTTATACACTAGATGCACCATGGTTATAATCAAATTTGTACAAGTTGTTTTTTTAACACTGCAACACATTTCCAAAACATATTGATTTTAACTCATTAATTCTGCAAGTATACACACATGTCTAGTATTATGGAGAAGAGTTTGTATCAACTCATGTTTTTTCTACTAATATAGTTTCCTTCTAATTTTGAGTGGCTTGACATTATTTAAGGTTTTTGGGTATAATATTTAGAGCTACTAGTTTGTACAATTATAAAATTTATGTTGTGTTGTCTATGATTATGAACTCATAAATAAATACAATATTTTAATAATAATTTTCTTATAGTTGAAATATAATTGCAAGAGCATCTTATTGGTGAAATTGTTGGGCTGGAATGACAACTTATCAAAAGAACTTTGTTGATGGATCAATGGACGCATAATGCTTGAAAGGGAGTTCAGTCTTATTTTGGTAAACATATGTTTTTCACATCTATATATATCTAACTTGAGTATAGACATAAAATTCAATTCTTGATTGATGGAGTTTTTCCTTTTCCAACCATCTATTTAGTTGTTGGTAAACAAATGTTTGTCACTATGTAGAACACTTGTAAGGTATACCATTTTCATTTTGGTAAAGAAATGTTTGTCATGTCTATATAGATCTAACTTCAATTATTGTCCTAGAACATTTGTTGGTTGACAGGTTTTTTCCTTTCCAACCATCTATTTTCATTTAGTGTAACATCTCAATAAACTTTGTAGTAATCTTTCATTAGATGTTTGATGCACATGTTCCTACTTCAAGAAAGAGATTGGATGCCATCAAGTTGTCTACATTGAAAAAACACTACTTTTGTCAACTGTTTCATATCATTGGATGAAACCAAAATAATCTCTCTTTGTCACCCACTATCGGGTATTTGAGTCATCAAAATTAGGAAATGATATCTAGCTTTGCCTTACTTTTAGGTATATTCAATGTATCAATCATTTTAATGTTTGTTATGGGTTTAATTCATCTTATGGATCACTCCCGTGATTTGTATGTCTTGCATGCTGATATTAAGCTTCCCATGAATGTAGGACATAGATGTGAAATTTCCAAGTAGAGAGGTGCAATGTAGAAAAATGAATGTTATGCATATAGAGAACATATGTTAGTTGTAGTAAGCCAATGTGTTACTTTGATTTGGTGTACCAAATCTACATGAAAATCTTGGTTCATTTTTTGGAAGTAAGCAACTCTGTAACTCAAATTTTCATAAATATGAATCCTAGACTTCAAAGCCTTTAGGGATGCATTTTTTGGGTATGTCTATTTTGGTTGAGACTCCATAATAGTTGTTGTAATGAGAACCAATTAAGCATTTGGGTCCATATTGAGTTATTAACTTTTGACTTATCTAACGAATCACATGTATTTTGACATGAAATATCAATTCATTTTCAATATCTGACTCCATTTGTATTAAATAATTGTCATTTCTTTATATTTCTTGTGACATCTACTTCAATATTGATGGGAAGTAACACATTGTTGGCAACATTCACCAGTTACACTACTACATTTGCATTTTTAATGGCACCTTTGCTTTTTTTGTAATGGTAGAAAATGTGCTATGACTTCCCATTATAGTATACATTGATGCTCATCTCATTAATTATTGAATGATATTGCAGATCAGGATAAATATTGTATTGTTGAGCATGGAGCTAACATTAATTGTTATTATTGATTAGAAGAGTGATGCTTTGTATAATCCATTTCAAATTCAAGATAAATCTTAATTGTGAGTTCTTTTACATGTTTTATAGTTAGGGGGATTGTGGACATCATTAGTCAAACTTACCAAGATTATTACCTTATAAGTATGAAATATCTTTAATATGTATAGTCGATCATTTCATGTAGTGCATTTATAGACACATAGAATTTTTTCTTTTTTGCAATAGTTATTTGGCATATCACCTACAATTTTTGATATAAGTATATCCATTTTAGAATCACATTTGTCCATAATTATAGATGATCTTGGAGATATGTTGAAGTTTCCAAACAATGTTAATGAAGTACGAGATCATAACAAATGTTCTTTGTCTTGAGAATGAATACTACATCATAATTGAAACACACACATTCTTTTGGTAGATGTCACAAGATATTTTCTATTATTATTTTCATTGAAGTCTAGATATTATTGTTGTAATATAGTGCTTGTCCAGTTCCAAAATAATGTTTTAAGTATAGATGTTGTGCATGGTCATCTACTTTCCTAGTGGATAGAAGTTGTGTCATGTATCAAGTTTTAGTGCAAGGGACAATACCATCCATGAAAAGGACCTAGTTCTAACCACTTTACCAATTTATAAATAAGACTTAGTAGTAAATTTCTAACCTCTAATGTCACTTTTCCTAATTTCAGTTCCACAGACAAACTGCTACCATAGAATAAACAATGATAATTCTTCAGAACAAACATCACCATTAGTCATGTCCTACTAATTTACAAAAGACACAGTTACCATTTTTTATATAATTTCGGTTGTCTATTATTGAAATTAACGTATTAGATAACCTACAAGATACAATTTTTTAGGGAAAAAATTTCCTCCAAAAGTTCAAAATTTTAACATTTGTATCAGTTTCCTAAGAACCAAAGACAAACACCTTCATGTGAAAAAAAAATTGCCTCCAAAATATTTCTATCGTCAATTGGACTATAGAAAAACCAACATTCTATATCTTTTCAACTGCAAATTTTTTTTAAAACAATGTCAATTCGATGTTAAGAAACTAAGAAGAAAGGATTCATGGCTCTTCCTCATGAAATTATTGTTTCCCCCAAATTTCTCTCTAGTGTCTTTGCTAAACAAAACTGGCGACTGAGGCCAACTTTTTTCATTTGGATAAGGGCCTCTGGCATCAGTTTCTTTTAGTAAATCGATGACCATGTCCGTCCTAATTCGTCGGTTTGTCTCTCTGTAAATGACGACTAACTCCTTAATGAGGATGACATCAGATGGGACATGGTCATCTATTTTCTTGGACGAAACGATGACTAAGTCCTAATTATGTCATTTTTTTTTCAACTGACGACTAAGTTCACTTAATAGCACCCACAAAATGTATCTTTCCCATGTTCTCTATTTCATCACCCGAATAGAATTTTGCTCTTGCGATCATAACCACTCATGTCGATCATCTCTAATCCTCTACTTGAGCTATTGTGCTTGCCTCCGTAGTTGCTTTGCTCATCGTCGTCACTGCTTTGCTTGCTGCCACCACCGCTGGAGATATTTATCACCATTGGAGCTCTTTGTCTCCATTGGAGCCTATTGTCTTCGCCACTTGAGTTTGTCGTCTCTACTGGAGATCTCCATCACCACTCGAGATGGCCATCATTGCCATTGTGCTAGCCATTGTCACCTCTTTGTGTACCATCTAAGAAGGTATATGTAGTTGTATGATCCCTATATACATTCAATGATTTCAACATGGTCATAGGTATATACATGCCCAATATCAAAAAATACAAGGGGAAACCTTAGTACTCATATTATAGTGATATTCAGTGACATTGTGCATTATGAATGATTACAAAGGAACACTTCCTTCTCTTTATGACATTACAATAGCAATAATTTAGTGATATTCCAAATTCAAGGTTGTTTAGAGGGGAATATTTTGTCTCATTAATAATATGTTGAAGAGGGATAACTCAATTACAATATTATGTTTACTATAATTTATATATTATATCCTATTATAAAAAGTGATGACAAGTGTGGGATTCTAGATCTTTTGTATCCCCTTGTATATATACATATGTGTATATATATATATATATATATATATATATATATATATATATATATATACATATATATGTATATATATATATATCCTTAACCTTGGTATAAGGAGGTTTGTGGTTGTAACAACGTGATGACACTAAGATTGTTGGCATATAAATGACAACATCATCTATTGGCCTAGAAACTCGTCCAAGATTTACGCATTAGGAGTAATCTTGGATAAGACCTAATTTGTGACAGTTCTTGAACACTTAACCTCACTTAGGATGTAAATGTATGATGTGTATTCGGTTTTGAAGATGTTCCTTCAACACTTCCCCATTTGATCTCTCACTACATGTGTAGGTGGATATTTTACCATCTACATCAGTGTACTTGGAGATCTGTAGGGAAATATTGTCGAAATTCTTATGAAAATTGAATACATATTATACACTTAGTAGTGATATTAGGTGTTCAAGAATGGGATAGATGGTACAAAATTCATTATTGAACCCTAAATCCTAATTTGTAAACCATAAATCCTAAATCCTAATCTATAAACCCTAAACCCTAATCTATAAAGTTGCTAGTTTTGGAGCCATTGTCACGATGGAAGTCCTATTTATATGTCCCCACTACTTCCCTTTAAAGAAAAAATGATCCTCTTGTTGTACAATTCTTTTAATCTCCCTCCACATATATACAAAAAAATGTCATAATCTTTGTATATAATCCCCCAATGATTCATTTTCTCACTTCCTATTTAACCTCAGACCTTGTGGACATCTACTATGAGGGGTATAAGTAAACATGGTGTTTACTCACTATAAGAGGGATGTTGCGATTGAGGTTATCATAATTGTGATTATAAATTAAGGTCTTGTAAGGGATAAGAATTGGTCCAAAAATGGAGTTGGCCACTTCCTCTAATTGATTAATGTGCCCAACTATGTATACCGGCCAACATAGCATATATGTTAGTAGTTGGGTTAGGATAGTGATCATAAAAACATTGTACCTGGACTTTCCAATGGAAATACATCTGATCACCACATTACTAAAGTCTTATGGGTTGCATATGAAGCAACCATATGAACATAAGTTGTTGCCTAAATATTCTTTGCAAAAGAGCATATGAATAAAGCATGGGGAACATTTTTTTAAATAGAACCACATAAGTTGCACGTCATTAGTATATATGTACTTCAAAAAGAGTTTCTCACTTTTTTGGAGGAAACCAAACCATAGTCTCTAGATGAAAAGATTTAGTTTTTTGGTGTAAATTTAAGTTTCCAGATGTGTTTCTATAGGTCAAAAGCTAGAGAAAGGTTTCTCGTCCATGAATCTTCTCAATCAAATCCAATACAACATGCTATTGGTATATTGAACTTTCCATCAAGAGTCAGGTACAAACATAGCTCATCATTCATATTCCTAGATAGATGCGTGTTACTAAAAGAATCCGCTGTGTACATAGTGGTGTGTTACTAATGGTAACACAATCCCCAACTATGCACAAGTACTCAGTAATAATTCCCTCTCTTCATGTTTTTCATTGGGTTACATTGTGAAAATGTCACTACAAAGTCAGTTTGATGGTGTTGCAAAACATAGTCATTTTCCTTTGAATAATTTATGAGGGTTGCAAGACAAAACATGTATCCCAAATACTAACTTTTTTCTTTATTATATATGTGCATTTTCTCAAAAAATGAGAATAGAACATGATTCACATGAACTTTATCCTCTTACATCCTTAAATTAAGTAACTCCTTAAAAAATTCATTAGCAGCCTAACAATTATTAGAACTTAGCACAAAGTCATGGTGTTTATTTTGTATAAGATTGACATTGTAGAAAGGGTAAAATGAAACATCAACCATGAAATCTGGTATCTACTTCCAACCTTGTCATGAAGTGGACAAGAATAGAAAGAGATTTTTTGTACATGTGGGTTTTCTGCATCTCAAATTTTCCATGTCATTAGCGGAGCTGCCATCTTTTGAGGGCATGTAAAATGTTGAATAAACCCTAGGAGAACAAGGGTCGTCAGCCATAAGGGAAGCTCAAAGTACCACATAAATGAAGGAGATGGAGACCTAATAGGTAGATAAACATCTAACCAGTTGGTGAAACATGTGTTCACCTAGTCCACTCAGATAGTAGGACCCCTAGAAATAGACAAAATACACCTCATACAGACTCAAACAACCATGACATGGACATAGACCATTTTCCCTCCCAATTTTTTTCGTTGAGAAACAAGTCTGATCACCCCTAATATAAACATCCCGTAGTCATCCATCAAACTATCCAACAAATATAAAGTAGGAGTCTATCAGGATGACATCCAGGGCTATATTAAGATTGATGTTGAAGATTGTGACCTATTCCTACAACTTGAAGACATAGTGTCACACCAGGCCCACAAAAAGGGGAAGATACATGAGAAATATTCTAGGAATAAACCTCTGTCCTTTTTGGTAGTGCAATTCACAAAAAAAGGGTGTGTTTGGAGTGGACACCAAGTATTTTGTGAAAAATAAGGTAAAAGATGTGTCAATGAAACCACATAGGATTTAAAATAGAGAATAATTGTATAACCAGATATTGGATCCAACTATCTAGTTATGGGTAATGTTTCTTCCTTCTAAGGCTGAATTAGTGAGGAAAAGATGGGAAATAAATGATTTATTCAGAGTACGAGCAGCCTATGACTTATGAAGTTTCCTGCATATGATTCATCAATCATTCCCCTAGAGGTTTGATGAGATAGAAGAGGTTTGTCAATCACAAAAGTGTCTCTCATCAGTGCTTTAGTTCTTGAAATTAGCATGCATAATTCTCCCACTAACTTATGACTTAGTGAGAAAAAGGTGAATGTGAAAAAGTGGATGTTGGTTGTAGTTTTGTAGTGAGACGTGAATGATCAGGAGTATGTAATCATTGAAGATAGTAGAAACTACCGTGGAAAAAAGCTAGATCTTTGTAAAAAGATTAGTCATCCCCTTTCCTAAGAATCTTTTGTTTTTGTTTCTGAGAGTCTATCAATTTATAGTTAGGACTAGAACTCTTAAGAGGCACAATGTTCGAATTTTTCCTATCAAGATAGGGCTTAGATCATCAAGATTTGGTGATTTTGATTTTAGATGAGCTTTTAGATTTTAGCTATCATTTCTAGCCAACGACAATATTAGTTAGATGTATGTGAAATTCAATTGAGATTTGTACCATAACTAAGGGTCAAGAGGTGGGATTGGCAATCCAGTTCATGTCATGATCTGTAATTGTCAGAAGATGTGTGTGTGGAAGAAAAGTTGATAACCCTGGTCATGAACTAGGATCAATCAAAAATATTTTACACTAAAAGGCCATCTGGATTTCAATCATTGCTTATGAGTAGAGACCCCATATGAGAAGATAAAAGAGGGTTTCGAAGCATGTTAAGAATTTGCTCATGGTCTAGTTTTAGGTTTTGGTCCAGGCCCAAATAGATTGGAAAATGAAGCTTTGTGCTGGATCAATTTAAAGGTAATGATCTAGGACCCTGGAATGATTTGGAAATGAGGTTTTATATGGTTCGGTTTAAGGTCATGATCCAAGATGTTGAAAGATTGTATGTTGAAGTGTGTTTGGATTAGTTTATGGTCATAGTCCAAAACCCTAATGGATTTGGAAATAAAACTGTAATTCGATTAGTTTAGGGTCGTAGTCAAGGACCCTGATTGATCATAGGTAGATCTGGTGATGATTTTAGAAGAATAAAATATTGGAGTCAAGATTTGACCTTTTTATTTTTACCAATTATTGGTGGTTTTTCTATTGTTTATGGTTCAGGAAATTTAGCTAAAAATCTAAGGACCTAATTGTAAATTTTGCATTAGTTTTTTGTATTAAAGAAAATGGGATATGGGAGGAGATTCAAGCACCCTTTCAATTTCTTCTCTACTCTTGCAATGTGAAAATGACAACTAGATTAGGGTGTTTTGGAGAGGCAATGGTGACGAGAGGAGAGACAAGGATCCCAGGAAGATTGTAGTGACCCACTAGCACAAAGCCAGCAAATGTGTCGGTGGGATTCATATGGTGGTCCTCTCCGGCAACATTTTAGTGTGGTTTCTAGCTACATCTATGTTGGCGAAGGTATGGCATTTGTTTTTTTTTTAAGGTGACGTGCCATATTTCATTACGGTGGACAATCGGCCCTAGCAAGGTTCAAGTACAAACTGGGAAAAGACGAAACCAAATCAAAAGACTCGACTGACCCACGATGGGTATCATTAGCTATAGAATTAGCTAAACTATTACTACTATGACTTCTAAAGGATAAAGAGAAAGAACTAAAATTGCCTATGAGCATCCTAATATCCTCCAGGATGCCTCCCAAATAGTCACTCCTCATGCCGGCTTTGTGATAGGCGTTGACCACCACCTGCGAATCGGGCTCAACCTCAACGTTGCTCCATGCATGCTTCTTCATCCATAGACAGGCTTCACGTAAGCTTAATGCCTCCGCAATGTCTATGTCCTTCCATCCCAGCCACCGTTTGCTACCAATGCCGAGGATGTTGCCATGGCTGTCCCTGAGAACCCACCCCGCCGCCGTGGTACCATCATCTCCTACCGACGCGTCAACGTTCAGCTTGACTTGATCTGTCGCTGGAGCTGTCCATCGTTCCTTTTGGGTTCTTGTATTGTGCCGTTCACCATGGTTGTTCGGCGTTGTATTCATATTGCTGTGATCACGCAGCAGCACCAACAGACTGGTCTTGAGAGATGCTTCGTTTTGGTTTTCTTTCTTGTAAATGCGGGCGTTTCGCAGCATCCATGCCGCCCAAGTGGTGGCAACCATCTCCTCTCGTTTGTCTTTGTCCTCGGTGCTCATGATGGTGGTAATGGCCTCCATGACCGTGAGATCTTTCACCCGATCCAGACTGTCCCTTGCATAGTGCGACGCTTGTTCCCAGATTTTGACGGCGCTTGGACATCTGAATAGCATGTGTGGGATGGATTCCCTTTCCGAGTAGCACAGCAAACAAATACCATCTGTGATGCAATGTCTGTCGTATAATCTGCCCATTATTGCTAGTCCACCTATTGCTGCTCGCCACATGAAGTGTGCCGCCTTTGGAACAAGCCCGCTCCTCCATATCAATCGCCAAATGCTCTCACCCGGCTCGGAAATGTGTGCTACTGTATTCTGTCTCCCCATAGCTCCTAGCCAGTAAGCCGATCTGACCAAAAACTCGCCGTTCTTTGATGGCCACCAGTATCTGACGTCGGGAGCTCGCTCTATCCTGAGAGGTATAGCCATAATATCCCTCGCTATGCTATCCGGAAAGATGCCCTGAATAACGTCACTGTTCCACTCCATCCTCTCATCATGAATGAGTTCTCTCACATATACGGGCTGCTCACCCACCACTTGTCTATATTCCCCCAACGTGTCTCCCCTCCTCGGCACCCACCTGTCCTCCCATAAATTTATATTCACACCACTCCCAATCCTCCATTCCACCCCTTCCACAGCAAGAGCCTTCGCCGCCCATATACTACGCCAGGTGTAGCTCGGGTTATGACCTCTCCTTGCCTCCCAAATATCAGATGAAGATAAATATCTTGCTTTGAGAACTTTGGCCACCATCGTATTGGGCATAGAGTGTACTCTCCACACCTTCTTAGCTAACAACGCTTGGTTGAAGACATGCAAGTCCCTGAACCCCATCTCGCCTTCCTTCTTTGGTTTACACATCCTATCCCAACTCATCCAGGCTATCTTCCTCTCATTACCCTTGGCCCCCCACCACCATCTTGCCACCATACTGTGCATTTCATCCACCATCCCTGCCGGTAACTGGAAAATACTCATGACGTACATCGGAATAGCTTGTGCCACCGCCTTTATCAGCACCTCTTTGCCCGGTTTGGATAATAGCTTCTCCGCCCATCCTTGCAGTTTCCGCCACACCCTCTCCTTAATATAGCTGAAAATCTATTTTTTGGACCGCCCTATAGCCGTAGGTAGACCCAGGTATCGGGCATTCCTGTCCACCTCTTTGACCTGCAACATCTCTTTGATCTCTTCTCTCTTGGATAGACACATTCCTTTGCTGAAAACAACCTCCGTCTTCGAGTAGTTAAGTTTTTTCCCGGATGCCTATTCATACTGGTTGATAATTTCAGCAATTTTCAAGCATTCCGTGGTGGTTGCCCTTGCAAAGAGAATACTATCATCTGCGAAAAAAAGATGTGAGATACTCGGTGCAGATCTACTAACTTTAATCCCATGAATGAGATTATTGTTAGCAGCTCTGCGAAGTAAGGTGGAAAAAGCATCCGCACATAGAATAAAGAGGTAGGGTGAGAGAGGGTCTCCCTGTCTAAGTCCTCAGGTAGGCTTGATTTTTCCAGTATGGTTTCCGTTAAACGCAAAGGCATGATTAACCGTAGATATGCAATCATAAATCCGATCCCTCAGTTTGTCACCAAAACCCAAACACCCCATGATGTGCATTAAGAAATCCCATTCGACTCTATCATAGGCTTTGGACATGTCGAACTTGAGCGCTAGATTACCCCTTCCATCCTTTCTTTTCTTCTTCATAGTGTGAAAATTTTCATAGGCAATGAGAGCGTTATCCGTAATCAATCTCCCCGGGATAAAGGCACTTTGATTTTCAGAAATGATGTTGTCCATATGCGGCTTCATGCGATTTGTAATCACTTTTAAGGCAATCTTATAGATAACATTACACAAACTAATAGGTCTAAAATCACCCATCTCTGTAGGCTTTTCCACCTTTGGAATTAGGACAACTAGAGTGTTATTAACCTCCTCCATGCTCCTCTGTCCACGCCACCACCCCTTTATGTAACTAGCCACGTCTTTTCCAACAATGTGCCAGTATTTTTGAAAGAAGAGGGCCTTCATACCATCCGGTCCCGGAGCCTTGTTAGGATGCATTTGCTTGAGGGCGTGTAGAATTTCCACATCAGTAATATCTTCCTCCAGCTGTCTCGAGAGCTCGCTGTCCACCTTTCTGTCCATACCCATGGTTGCTGCCCCAAAATCCGTGGGGTTCGAAGTTTTGAAAAGCTCTTCAAAGAAATCGGTGACCACCTTCTGCATGTCCTCGTCCTCCATCTTCCATATTCCCATGTTGTCTTTCAGCCCTTCAATAAAATTTCTCCTTCTTCTATTGGACACCTTATGATGGAAATAGGTTGTGTTCCTATCACCTTCCCGCATCTCATTGGCCCTCACTCTAGTGTGCCAATATGACTCCTCATGTCTCAGCCAATATTGGAGTTCTCCTGATAGATCTTTCGCTCTTTGCAGCATCCATGCATCCGGCAGTTGATTTTGCACTTCCAGAAGCTCTTTTTCAAGTTCCCTAATTTTTTTCTTCCTGAACTTGAATTTCTTTTCAGCCCACTCCTTCAAATTGGCTCCACATCTGTGAATCTTTCCAACCAATCCCTCCGTCCTGCTTTGTGTCCATGTGTTAGCAATATTGACTAGACATTCCTCCTCTACTGTCCATGCCGGCTCGAAGGCAAAGAACTCCTGTTTCTTTTTCTTTCTGTCCACTTGTCTTCTATCAGCCGTGATGATGATAGGGGCATGGTCTGATTCATATATAGGAAGGTGAATCACTTTGCAGTATGTATATTTACCTCTCCACTCAAGGTCCGCCAACGCTCTATCTAATCTCTCCTGAATCAGCGTCTCCATGGTCAGCCCCCTCCTCCATGTATAGATACTGCCTGTGTAGCCCAAATCAACTAGAGCACAGGCATCAATAGCATCTCTAAAGCCCTGCATGATTCTTTCCTCTTTGGGTGGCCCTCCCAATTTTTCTGAGTTAGACACTATTTCATTGAAGTCGCCGAAAAAGATAACTGGAAAATTTGACTCCCTTTTAATTTTACGCATCAGCTCCCATGTCTTGAATTTATTAGGTTGGTCCGCCCACCCGTAGATGCCAATAGCCTTCCATTTCCCAAACCTGCCCTCGTCCACCAAGCATTCCACATGTCTTTGTGAGTAGCCCTTGATTTCCACCTTAGCGTCCTTCCACCAACAGCCCAGACCTCCCGATCTTCCCATACTGGAAATACAGATGTCGTCACTGAAACCACAAGTTCTCTTCACTTCTTCTAACTTTGTCTCTGCAATCATAGTTTCCATGATGAAAACTATGTTTGGGCTCTCTCTCCAGCACCATGACCACAGTGTCGTCGCCTTGTCGGGGTCGCCCATCCCCCGACAATTCCAACTGATGATTTTCATTGTCCTTCGCGGTGTTGGTCAACACCAACCACCGCTACTTGGGTTTCTTCGACCGTGTCATCGGTTAGGCCCATTTCCTCCTGCTGTCTTGCTCTTTTCCCCTTATCCAGATTTTGTACCTGCTCATCTAGGTCCATGTCAACACTGTCGTTGTCTCTTCCTCTTTTTCCCGCAATTGAGTCCCATGCAACCTCGCTTTCTGGAATGCCCAATCTAGCGCCTCTGCTCATTTTATATACCCAAGGAGTGTGTTTCTTTTTATCTCTGGCTTCCTTCTTGTTGCTTTGTCCTTTATTGCGCTGCACTTTATTAATTCTGCCCTGTGCTCTTGTGATTATTGGCTCGTCCCTGCTTGGACCCTGTGCTAGCTTGTCTTCCTTCCCGCTTTTATCCTTCATTGCTTGACGGTCTTCACCAAACAATGATGTATGGGGCCTCTCTTCCTCCACCGGTGGTGCTTCCTCCGGAATGGCAGCCTTGTCCCTGAGAGCAAACATCTCCTCTAAGGAGAATCAGACTCTCCCATCTGAGCCTCGTATCCCATCCTTCAAAATATCATCCAGTCTTCTCACGCTTCCCTCACCCTCTTCATTGACATTCACCCTCGACCCCCCATCACTTCCCGATGAAGAATTTGCTTCTCCTCTTCCAACACCAATGTTCCCCCCCGCCGTCCTTTCTTTTCCACCCCCATTGTGCCGTTCTTCCTCCTGGTCATCCTGCCGCCCTTCCTCTCCCTCCCCATCCCGCCTTCTTCCCCCCCCCACAACCAAGCCCACGTCTTCGACCCTCTTCTCCTTCCCCACCGCCGGCACAGGCACAACAGGTTGCCTGTTGAAAGTGAATGGCTTCCTCACAGCACCCGACCCATAAACCTCCTCGTACACGCTTTGGCGCGGTTTCCTTGGGGATGCCTTTAACCATGGCCCCCATTGCCCGCCCTCCTTCTCTTCTTCCCCTACCTCCCCGCAGTCCTTCTCTCCATGCCCTAGTCACCCGCAGACGTAGAAGATCAAGGACAGCCTCTCATACTTCATGACTATGGAAGACATGCCGCCCCCCTTGGTTCGTATCTGTAGCGTTCGCATGAGCGATCTGGAGATGTCGATCAGCACTCGCACTCGAGATGACGTCTCCCACCCGAGCTCGTCTCGATCCACAGAAAGTACATCGCCTATCCACCCTGCAACTTCCCTGATTGCCTTCTCGCCTCTGTAACCCAGTGGGAGGTCGTATAATCTTACCCAAAACAGACTCATCGTCAATTTCACCATGGTCGGTTGTTCCTCCGGTGATATCTCCTTGAGCAATAGAAGTCTGTCATCGAAGTTCCAAGGGGATCCATAGACAACCTTCCTTTTATCTCTCCAGTCGAAGAATTGGACTATGAAAATATCCGCCTCGATCTTCTTGAAAAGAACCTTATCCTTTAGCCCCCACGAGTTCGTTAGGGTTCTCTGCATTGCCCCAAAGTTGTAGCTTCTCTCTGTTAACAATCTCGCGACCAACGCCAGATCTGTGTGCTTGGATCCTTCATCCGCGTCATCTGCTTGGACATCGATCGGTGCTTCTTCTTCCTCGGTGAGCATCATCTTTTCATACCTTTCCTCTAAATCCATGCCTTCTAACGGAAACTAGACCAGACGATCAGCTTCCCCTTGGACCTGTAAGAGAGAGACACCCTGACGGGTAGGAGAGACCCCTGACGGGTAGCGTTGTACGTCCACGGCAGCCAAGCCCTAATCGCCAAAGACGAAGGACTCGCACGGGAGACGGGTTCTAGTATGCACAGGTATAGCATTTGTTAATACACTTTCGTTTGGCCATTTTGACCCTTGGTGATGATATCTGATTTTTGGATTCCCAAATTTCTTTACGGTCTAGAGGTTGAAGATGACCTGGATGCATGTTCTATTTTGTGATCTGGTCAATTTTGTTGTTTTCTCAACAGTCCATGGTCTGATCGAGTTGATTTCAGATGACATGGAAAGCTTTTTACATTGTTGTCATTGTTGCATATGGTTGCTTGTGACTGTCATGAGGAGGATCCTCTTGATCAAGGTGGTAGTTGGGGCATGGGGGTCGAGGCGTATTCATAGTATGTATCTGTCATTTTGATTTGCAATTGTATATGATGTATGAATATTTTGATTGAATTCTTCATTATGTAGGCATCATGGTAGTGCGAGCATGATCTAGGGTGAACTGCTCCATACTGAAAGATTCCTCCACCATCTTTGCATGATGTGGATGAATTGCATCATCAAGCGGGCAATGGGTATAACTTGGAAACATTTCTCCTCATTAATTTCTTTCTACTTTTTTTTAGCTTAAATCAGGCTTTTTCTCCATGTAGTGATGATTGACTTCTTCTCCAACTTTATTCCTTTAGTGTATTGGATTGTCAAATATTTAATGGCGGACACGTTGGAATGAGTTGGGGTACTTGTATGAGAGCCTGGTACATGATGATGTGGATTTGTTGGAGATGACCATCCTTTGGCAAGCTTGCGATCACCCCGAGGGAGTTTGTGGAGATTATTGGGTTAGGTTTAGTGGGACTCCCATTAGTTTTTTGTCTAGCTAATAGGAGTGGGGTCACTACTACATGGCTCAGATTCTAGGAGTGAACCCCAGGGATATTGAGATTCCCTCAAAGTATGAAGTTAGGTTCACATGGTTTAGGTTCACCTTCCTTTCTTTGGGAGATTAGAGCGGTCCCAATGATCTATTTCATGCCCTATGGATCTATGTTTTCTTGTTTGTCTTGATCACTGGTTGCTTATTTAGCAACTATTCTGGGAACACAGGAGATTTTTGTTTGTTCTCCTTTTTGTTGGATCTAGTTGTGGTTCCTTCCTTTGACTTGGGTGGCAGTGTGTATGCCCATCTTCCGACGCACTTGCATAGATGTCTTCTAGGAAATTTCAAAGGAGAGGTAGTCTGGGCTATGAAAAGCTATAGAGTATTTTTAGGTTTGATTATGGTACAATTTTACATGTGTTTGTTTGAATTTTTAACTTCGATATATCTATAGTAGATGTTTTTCTCTCATGCTTCTCTTATTGAAGATTTGGGGTTATGAGAACTTCTGGCTGCTGAGACCCATCACTTTGAGTGATCTAGAAGGCTATTTGTATGCTTCTCTTCCTACATGTATTCATTGGTCTAGTCATTCTAGTAGGGTGTCATATGTACAGCAGAGAGGTGAGTTGTAGATGATGATCATTGCCGAGGTATGTGTTGTACTTTGATCACTATATTATATTACACATATGTACTTTCGATGACTCTAATTCCTCTATTTTTCTTAGGTCTGTCTCAAGATCTTGTCCAGGTGTCATTGTGGTGAGGAGGCAACTTCTTATACAACCTACGTTGAGGCATTGGCTCAGAATGCTTGTCGAATCCAATTCAGGTCTCGATTTGGGAGCATGTCGTATATGAGTGAACATGTCGCTCATCAATGGGATGGTGGATGACACATCCCTTTTGACCCTCTACTGAGGATGGTCCCTTTTGGACTCAAGTTCTATCAGGCTTCTCGGGAGATGATGTCTAGGAGGATGATGGATAATGAGCTCCTGGGGGTAATAAACACATGGCTACCCCCATTTTATTTTTCTAGAGAGAGATATCATCGGCTCCATCATGCTCCTATGCTGATTGTTTGAGACTAATGTTACTTTTATGCCTACTTGCATTATCTTTGACATGTGTTTTCTTCCATGTGATTGATTATGATTTGGCTGAGGAGAAAGATGATTAGGGGTATGAGCTTGTCGTCCACCCCCTACGAGGTAGTTCCCTCACCTAAGATTATTTCCTTGCCTAAAGATCTACCTTCTCCATGGGTTGATACTCATGGTTTTAACGACTTCTCCAGGCTGCAACCCCATCAAGATTTCAACATTGGATGCTCATGCCACTTCTCGGGTGACTTTGTCTAGACCTCATCCTTCACAGAGATGGATGAGGATTCAGATACTATGGTAGGACTCTTCATCTCAAGTATCCCACCAGGTTATGGGCTCATACAACAATTTGGAGGATCTTCTGGTGTAGGGATCTTTCGTCAGACGTCCTTGTTTAGAGTGCATGTTAGCCTTTTGTTGGTGCAGGGAAGGCTCCTCTCAACATAGAGATGATACCTTGGTTGTTGAAGTGACTTATGGGAGATCCACTTCTGGTCATCGGTGGTCTACTAGTGGCATTCATGCAGATGCGAGAAGTGAGCATCAATCTTCAAGGTTTTCTTCCACTGATCATTGACCTATTCCCAAGCATTTGACTAGATGGATGAATATGAAGCTAAAGAAGTTGATGCTTCTCTTTAGAATTTTACTCCATGATGTATTTTCCTTTCCTTCTAGAAAAGTCATGTATGAATCGTGTTGGTATTTGTAAATTCTTTTAATTTCTTTTTAAAAATAATTGAGTTTGAGTTTAGAAATTTTTGTGAGGCTTTGTGATCTTCGATTCTGGATAGAATTTTTGAGCTTGATCTTTGGAAGATGCTTGGTTGATTGGTGGATTGCCTTGATCCATGTGCTCATACTAGGTGGTACATCGTGGTGATCTGCTGGTCTGGATTCAGAGTCCTTGTATCGGGATGTGAGTCGACATTGGTCATGGATGTAGAATGATTCCATCAAGTACAAGGACACAGAGTCCCTATTTTTAGAGATGAGTTTTCCCCATATATAGAGTTGTACCCTCATCCTTTTAGCATGTCCTTTCTCCTACAACATAGGGTTATGGGAGAGAAGGATATCCATGAGATCTTTCTCTTACAGCATCCTCCCATCAACTTGTATTTGTTGTGCCACTATATCATAGATCATTCTAAGACTGAAGAAGTTAAGTTGGAAAGATTTGGCATGACCCATCATCTTCGTCATTTGGCATACATCCCCATGGAAAGGGATTTGATGTCAACAATGATCCACTAATTCATACCTTCCAATTTTGCGATGGCATTTTGACTCCCACCTTGGAGGATGTTTCTAAGATCACCCAACTTCCTCTACATGACTGATGTCCTGTGGTGCCAAGGAAATCGTTGGGATGCTAAGCTCAGACATCTTCTTGGCTTGAATGTATCCCAAATGGCTTGATGGTTGACTAGTGATGGAACCTTCATTCAGATGGACTCCCTATGGGATTCATTTAAGAATGAGGTGTGTCATCATGTGTCTTCTCTTGATATGCCACACATGTAGGTGTATACTTTGATCATCTTGGCAGAGTTGTTCTTTGGAGAGAATGTCAAATAGGTGAATATTTCTTCTTCTAGAGTTGTGGCCACTCTATAGAGAAAGGAAACCATTATACCTTTGATACTAGCTGAGTTGGTTAAGTGCTTAGATGAATCAATTCTGAATGGAAAGATAAGATGATGCTTCTAAGTTCTAGTTCTACAGATTTGTCTAGGAATGTCCATTAGTCCTTCCAGATTGATAGAGTCTTTGAATCCTCATTATAGTGTGGCGAGGGAGTTTCTGTCCAACCTTATTCAGGTGGGTGAGCCCCTTCAACTATATGGAGACATCACTTGTTGCCTTGCTCGTTTGAAGTTTGTAGATGTTCATCAGAGGTGGATGGAGTTCTATCTTTGTAAGTCTTCCTGTGGTGTGGCCATGTCTGCTTTTCAGTGACTGATCATCATTCATAATCTGGAGGGTTGTGTTGTATACTAACTTGTATCAGTGCTACAACAATACAAATGTCAGAAGTATATGTATCATGTTGAAGTTCTTCCTCCATTTTTCTAGAAACGGATGCTAGATTCTTGAAAAGATCCTGAGAAGGTAGCAAAAATGTGGTTACATTGAAAGAGATTGACCTAGGACTCCTTCCTAGTAGGTTGGGACTCCTCTCATGAGTACCTGATGTGGCTTGCATCATCACCTTCAATGGTAATGGCTTGTGATCCTTCTGAAGAACCACAATGATACCTCTTTTTGTATTTTTATTTTTGTTTAGTGGCCTGAAAAGCCTGAGTTTTGAAATGTTTTTATTTCTAGAATAAAACATTTTTAAATTCATGAAATAAGGCACCAACTAGAGTATTCCTTCCATGATGCTTTAGAAATGTGTATTGGATCGGAATCCATGAGGTGCATACAGTTGTGAGTTTCTTTTATAATGATTCATCCGATTTGGATAGTCTAGAACTCATGTTTATGCATTTTAAGGTATCCATGGATATATGTGGGGGATCACCTCCCCCTCGTCTACCTTCTTGCATCAAGTTGGAAGATTAAAACCTTGAGTTCTTTAAGATACCTCTCATCCTTATATGATAAATATTTCCTCCTCCTCAACATTCACAGTCTATTCTATCATGAGGAGGACCCTCATCCTAGGTGAGAAAGATGGAAGAAGCTCTACTGGACTTGAGTTTCACACTAAGAGATAAAACAATGCCATGTAACTATTGGGCAAGTGATGAATATAACCCAGTTGGGACAAGGTGCCATATGTTAGAGACACCTGAGGGCCTTTTTCTCCCGACATGTCTTAAGAGTAGAAATCAACTATGAGCATGTTTCTCTCTGATTAAAGGGATTTTTAGATTTTTCCTTTTGTGGTGACCCTTGATTGTGGGTCTTTTTATTTTAAAGTTGTTTGTTTTGACATTGATGCTCAAGTACTTAGTATGAGAGAAAAGGGTTCCATGGGGAGTGAATGGGATTTTCCTAGTGAGGTTTCCCATCCCGTGACTCCCTAGTCAGCATGTACAGATCTTGGTCCCACCTTCTTGTTGTAGGGAGGTGACAATAGTTGTAAGGAATTTCAATCTTCGCCCTTCTCCCAATGGTCCTTCCCTTTTTAGGATAACCATGACAGATGTAAATATTAAGGAATCTCCCAGAGTATGGATGTCAAGATGTCGATTATACATATCATATGTGACGTGCCTCAAGGGTCTTACAACCTATGCCACATTAGTGTTTTGATCATGGGGTTTCTCCTAGCTTGAGTCACAATTATGATCATCTTGTGTGTTGATTTTGGTTAGACCTATTTTAAGGAGATATTTTTTGGTTTTCGAACCATTGGGGCCTCAAGATTATATCCATACTCCTTCTGTCCTAGCCCCTAGGTTCTACTTTGACTTTTCCTCTTTAGGTATGTGGTTAGGTGTTTAACTTGATTTTAATTTTTTTCTTAGAATATTGGGAGCTAGTATCTCTGTTACATGGATTTCTTCCAAGATTTGCTTATAGAAATAGCATTTGACGAGGTTGTCATTCATATGATCAAGATAAATATCTTCATCCATGTCCTTCAGGCACAGGACACCCCAGTCATAGATGGCGTGGATGATCTTCAGACCCTCCCATTTAGGGTTGAACTTACCCCTAGAATCAACATTTTGGATGATTCTCAATACCATGTCATCCTTTTGAAATTTGTGAGGTCAAACATTGTTCTTGAATGCTCGAGCAATTCTTACTTGATAGAATTATGCATGGTGTACGTATTTTGCATGGCACTCTTCAAGAGTGTTGAGACTATAAACTCGGTCTTGAAGCCATTAAGTCTCTAGTATGTCTACTTCACATAGTATGCATAGCAAAGATATTTGCATTTCGAGTGGAAGGACTGTTTCCATCATGTATACTAGGGAGTACGGTGTATCCCCCTATTGAAAATATGATGGAAGTGTGGAAGTCCGACAAAGCCATCAGAAGGTGTTCATGCCATTTGGTATGAGAGCTGATGGTTTTCTTCAAAATCTTGATCAAATTTAAAGGACAACTTAAACAACTTTGTTCATCTAGGGTCTATAAGGTGACATTGGATGATGTTTGATCCCCAAGGAGCTCAGGAACTCCTTTACAGTCTTGGTGATAAAGTTTGTCCCATTATCTGAAATAATCTTGTGTGGTATCCCATGATGGCTTAGGATGTTGTTCTTGAGGAACACAGTGACTTGTTGGGATGATGTGTTGGTGATGGGCATTGCCTTGACCCGTTTGGTAAATTAAACAATCATGAGATGGATGAAGCAATTTCCTTTTGATGCTTTAGTGTTGATCTTGCATATCATGCCATTGACCCAATCTGAGAATGACCAAGGCATGGCCATATTGTACATTTGATTTGAAGGAAAATGGATATAGTCTCTATGGATTTGAAAAGCTCAACATTTGTTGATAATTTAGCAACATCATATTTCCATGGTGTTCTGGTAGTATCCTAGAGTTGTATCTTTTTGGCCAACATAACTCCATTCATGGGCATGCCATATGACCCGACATGGACTTCCTTCATTAGTTCTTCACTTTCTATCTTGTTAATGCATCAAAGGAGAGTCTGGTTGTAAGATTTACAATATAGTTGTCCCATCCCTATAACATATTGAGCATCTTGTTGCTTGAGTGCCAGTTGCTCTCTCTGGGAGAGGTTCTCAGAAATTACTTGGCTTGACAAATATGTTGTGATGTCGTGAAACCAAGAACATTATTCATCATTGGGTGCATTTTTTATGACCATGCAGTAGGTTGGTTAGGTGGGCACCCCAACTTCTAGAGTGAAGGTACAATCTTTGTGGATAACAATCCATGAAGCGAGGTTTGGTAGCACGTCAGTGAAGGCATTATGCTTGCTTGTGATGAAGTGGAACGTGCTCAAAGCTACAAGCCATAGAGCACATGTGTTCCTAGTGTGGGGCCAGATTTTGATGGTATTTTGGACTTAGTAGATGACAAGGAGGGAATTATTGTAGACTTGTAGTCATCATGCCCCTTAATGCCTAGAAAGCTAGAGACCTGAGTTGTAGATTTGTATTCAACCATACTGTTAGTAACGTCAAATTCCAACCGTCGGGCTATAGGTAGCTGATCTCCATAGGTGTTTTGTAAGACAATGCATATCCCGACTCCATTATATTTACCACTCCATCGAAGAGGATTGTCCCCATGTCAGGGTCTGGAGGAATCCCCATGTTTGGTGAGTTTATCATCCCTATATCTTCATCTGGGGATTTCGTACTCATGAGTAGCTTCTTCTGATAGTGGAGAATCAGCTAGTTGATCTGCGAGTGCTTGTGCTTTGACCTTCTTTATGGGAAGATACAAAATGTCAAAAATTCTAACAAAACTACCTCCCATTTAGTGCATCCCCCCAATTAGGGTTGGATGGTCGTATAGGTAGCAAATTGGATCATTTTTTATGATTAGTTGTAGAGTATATGTCACCAGATAGTGGTTCAGTTTCCTCAATGCATGTATCAGGGCTAGTAAGTATTTCTTGATTGTGGTGTAGTGATCCTCTACATCATTGAAATTCTTAAACAAGTAATACATTGCATGCTCACCATCAGTAGTTACTTGACTTAAGACTCCACCCATTGATGTCTCATAGACTGAAAGGCATAAAATGAGAGGATTCCCAGGCATGACAGGCCTTAAAACTGGAGGATTGGTGATGTAATCTTTGAGCTTCTGGAGCATGGCCCCACAATGCTCGTTCCGTCTAGACTCTAAGTTCTTTTTTACTAGCTTGAAGATTGGCTCACATATAGGCGTGATCTTATGATAAATCGATTGATGTATTGGAGACACCCATGCAAGCCTTGTATCTCCTTCTCAATTATGGGGGAAGACATTTCTTGGATGCATGTTCTTTCCTTAGATCTCCTTTGATCCCTCTCTGACTGATGATGTGCCATAGTAGGTTACCAAATGTAACCCCAAATGTGTGCTTGGTAGTATTTCAACACAGGGAGAACCATCATAGTCATTGAAATAACTTCCTGAGGTTGGTGATGTGGTCTGAAGGACTCTTAGATTTAGCGATCATGTGGTCCACATAAACTTCCACTTCTTTGTGCATCATCTCATGGAATAGATAAACCATTTCCCTTTGATATGTAGATCCAACATCTTTAAGACTGAAAGGCATGAATCGGAAAAAAAACCTCCCCATTTTGTGGTGAAGGCAGTCTTTCCTTTGTCTTCTCTTACCATCTTGATCTAATTGTATATGAAAAAATTGTCCATGAAGCTATGAAACACATGTTTGACTATGTTGTCAATGAGTACATCTATGTGTGAAAGTGGAAAGCCATCTTTCAAAGATGCCTAGTTGAGGTCACACTAATCCACACACATTTGTACTTTTCTATCTTTCTTGGGAACTAGAATAGTTTTGGTGAGCCAAGTATGATAGCTAGATGACTTTAGAAAACTACAATGTATTCCTCCCTAATCTTGAGGCTCTATTCTATTCGTGGTCGTTTGGCCTTCTATTTGATGGGGCAAATGTCAGGGATGATGGGTATTTGATGGAAGGTGATTGCTTCATCCAATCTAGGCATGTAAGTGTAAATCTAGTATAATCTCTATTAGTTGTTTCTTGATGCTTTGAGGCATATGTGCCCCAATTTTGACTGTCTGGCTTGAGATTTAAGCTGAGATTGATTGGGCTCATCTTTGATATGAAAAGCTTGATTTTCCTTTGTCATGTATTTTGGAGTAGGGTCATCTTCAAACGTATCATCTTCATTGACGTATATTTGTGCTACATCTATGTAGTAGTTGGTGAACTCTTAGAGAGCTAGCTCATCTTCGGATTTGTTTGAGTTTTTTAAATTTTGTACTTTTTTGGGTTTTTCTGTAGTTTACAATTTGTTTTGGATTTTTTGATGATGAATGGGGATGTGGAAGAGTGTGATGAAACAATCACGCTGGAATCTCTACCACATCATGGGGCAGCTCTTCTAATGTTATTTTTATGGGGGAAGACCAGGCCGTCAGGGGATTGTGGTCACCCGTATACTAATTCTAAACTTCTTCTCCTTTCTGGAGAGGGATGATGAGCATTTTTAGTTCTCCAATGGCTTTTGAATCAAGGATTTCATTGAATCCCCACCCATTCATCATGTCATAGGCATTGTCATAGTCATTTGACGTGACACCATTGTATTAGTGTTTGTATTGCTGGCATCATCTTGGCTGGCCAAGCCAACACAGATCTAGATAGGATTGTAACTATCTACTTCAGGTGGATTCTAAACCCTTTCTGGTGTCGGTTTGGCAATCTTTGTTTGGTGAACATGGTCATCTTCATGATGTGTGATGCCTTCACCAGTATATTAGTGCTCAAGGCATGGCTTATTGAAAATAGGGGTAAGCACTCCTTTGGTTGTTTCCTCACTTGGAGGGATGCCTTTGGTCTTGGACTATTGATAGTTCAAGGATGTTTGGATGCCCTTTCTTCATCTATTATTAGAGCGATCACCCCAACATTGTCTGTGACCCCGTGATAGTCCTCTTGGTGTTCATCGTCAACCTTTTGCACAAAGTAAGGTAGTGTCATGGGGATAATTTCCTAAGTTGTATGAGAGTAGTCTACAGTCATAGCCATAGTATAGGGGAAGTAAGCATGGGGACCTTTATGTTCAAGGCTGAGGTCCCACCGGTACAATGCCCTGAGTTGAGACTCTTCTTCTAGTCAAAGTTTTTTGGCTTTGCATCTCAGGTATAGGGTCATCGACATGTTGTTAAGGTAACCTCTTCTGGTTAAGTTCCTTGTAGTGGGCCACAAGATGTAGGCTTCAAGTACAACATCTGCCTAGTGATTCAAGGTGAGGTGTAGTATGGGCCATATAATCCCAACACCAATACTTTCTGTCTCAGAGGTATTTGGAAGATTTATGTGTGTTCCTATCATTAGGAACCCAACCCTCTGCCCGGGTGGATGTCCATTTCTCATAACCATTGTGCAAACAACACTGGGTCATAAGGTATATAATGCCTCCTATTTACAGGCACCCAATTGATGTTGGAAATGTGAAGCTTCTCAAAGAAAAGTAAGAGATCATCTTCTTCGATGCATCCAATAGAATTAGGCTTGTCAGATTGAAAGAAGACAATGATGTGGCCCAACTTCTACTTTAGCTTTTGATTGAGCATGTGGGAACCACCTGACTTTGATGAATCCATGGCCACTGTACAAGAAGGTTAAAGGAAGGACTCAGTTCCATGACAATTAAGTGTATGGTAAACGTCTGGGGTCTGATTTATAGCTCTAGAGTGATCTCGTCTAGAGCATCTTTGATTACTACATCGAAGGATGTTGCTTTCTTTGTTGTAGAATGAAGGTCAGAAGGATCCTTCCCCAAGCTTACTAGGATTTTTAAGGGACACATGTTGAGACATGAATCATTGTTAACTAATAATGAGGGTATCTTGAGGCAATTGTATATTGCAGTGATCAATAGGGGCCTATAGTGAGTACTACCTATTGGGATCTCATTGTCTTATAATGGGATCAAGTGTGGGGTGGTGATTAACCTAATGGTGATTGTATGAGTTTCTGTCCATACTTCTATGGAGATCTAAATCCCTTCTAGAGTCTTCATGACAACATCAAATGTGTAGGAGAGTTCTACATTACTTCTTCCTGTGATATTTCTCCTCCTAGTTTGTTAAGGAATTGGATGACATTTTAATCTTTAGTATCATCTCTTTTCAAAGTTCAAGAGTGGGTAGTCTCTTCTTAGTATCTATGGTCGGGATGGAGACCTGGATATCCCCCTCTTTTGTGATGCTGGTAGGGACTCCTTTCTAAGTAGTCACCTTTTCTTTGCCCTTGTAGAGGGGTAGAGGTACCTTTTATGAGGCAGAATGTTGATACCATTTGTTGTGATAGGTGGGGTCATCATAGCTAATATCACAATTATAGGGTGAGTGTTGGCAGGGAATGTTGTCTTCAGAATCCAGACCTTTCCCACTTTTGGATTTGTATTTTCTTTTGAAACTCTAGTTGGTTGTGTCTTCTGTTTCCAGCATGCCCTTAGTATGATGATGGGTGGAACTTTTTGCCCCTTGTGGGCACTTGGCGTGCTAGTGCGGATTGGAATCACCAGATTTTGTTCCCAAATTGAAGCGATGACCCAAGGGCTTCAAGACCACTTTTTGATTGCTTGTTATAGTGAAAGGTCAAGTCCATAAGGTGAGTATTATGGTGAAGAGAACACGACCACTGTGTTGGAGGACATAGGCATCTCCTCTGTAGCAACTATGTGCACTTCCCATTATTGATGAGATCCTACAAGGCATTCTTAAGTGCAATGCATGAGTCGGTTTTGTGGCCCTTTGCTCTATGGAAATAAGCAAAAGGCATTAGCATTATAGCCCTTGGGTAAAGGATTTAGTGGCTCCCATAAGGCTGAAAATTTGAACATATGTTGGATATCTGGGAGGATAGTGCTGAGAGAAGCCCCTAAAGGTGTGAACGTCCTCTTCACTTTAGAAGGCTCCTCTGTTGACAGAGCTATAGTTGTTGGCTCAGCATGAGGTGTCAAACTACTCACTACCAGAGGAGTGGGTGTGGCCGTTTTTTGCATGGCCGACTAAAAAGTTGGCAGTGAGTACCCATAGTAGTTTTTTGGTGACCACACATATTGCAGGGGTGCAGACTGATATTGGTAACTTAGTGGCATCACCTAAGCTTGTTGCGATTGATGTGTCTAGACCTGAATAGTTTAGGCTATAGGTGTTTTCCCCAAGGAGACCGGTATGGCTAGTTGTTGTCATCTTACCTCCTCAGCGGGGACAAGTACATCTCCTATTGTGTCATCAACTATGTTGTTTTTGTCCCACTTGGTCTTCTAATTAGTTGTTGAGGAAGTAGATGACGGCTAGAAGGTGATTCCTATGTTCTAATAGACTCCCCTGTTGATCAGACTTTTGATTTGTACATCTACTTATATGAGCTCTAGGATGATATTATGCCTTTATAGTGATACGAGGGTGATAGTTAAGGACAGAGGGAAGGGGGGTCAGTCGGGGTCTCTCCCCCCCCAAAAAAAATATAGAAAAAAATTAATTAGTTATCATTTATTGATTCCTAATCATCTTTCTCCTCTTCTAGTTCCTTCATACCAAAACGCCAATAGTTTTGTTTCTTTTATTTTATTTGTTTAGACATCCTTCTCTCTCATCCATTTATATACATGCATTTTATAGCAATAATTGTTCAAAGAATGTGCTTTTGTTTGAAACTTAACATTTATCTAAAAGAAATACCCAACAAATCAGAACAAAATATTAATGTTACTAGTCTTAATTAATCAAGCAAACCAAAGTTATATTTTTAATTGACTAGATTATTTAAATTATAGAGAACCCTCCTATATTTTAAACATCGCTAATTCATGTAAATCCACATAAATCGATAAAACTTAACTTTTCCTAAATCCAGTGGTATCTTTTACAGAAGTCAAAATATCTTTATATGGTACATGTGATTTTTTTTTGGATTACTAACAATATTTATATAAAATTTCCTCACATGCACCAAATTCTAGAAGTCAAAGATCTTCCTTGCACATGGTCCATGAGGACTCATATCTTTAATTACTCCATGCACAGACATGGTAAATATAAACTTTTTCTTCAAAAGGAAAACCATCTCTCTGTCACATTTTACTTTCCTAATCTCTTTCTAATCTATGTAGAAAATTGATTGTGACTTTGACAAAATGGTATAAGACCCACTACGATACCAGATCATATTCTACAAGATCTAAGATCAATAAAAAATAGAAAGATAAAACTTGTCATATGTCATTGTTGTCTATTTCTCAAAGGACATTCACTAACAGAGAAAAATAGGAACAACTGCATATATACTTCTATATCAAGGAGTCTCCTGATATATATATCGACAACAAGTGGCTTTTGTTACAACCCCAATTTTTGGGTTCATTAGAAGAGAAATGTAATTTCTCATATTAAAGATAAATGAACAAATAATGATGTCCTTTTGTTTGAATGCATAGCCTTGTTGGTTTATTTTTGGGCTTTATTGGCTATTGGGCCCAATAACAAAGAAAGAACAAAAGAAACTCTATTATTGAGTAAATAAGAAAATAGAGAAAAGAAAAGTGTGGAAACCTCTAGATGGAAAATCCAAAGAGGGATTTCGTGCCTCTTGGGTTCCTTGGGTTCCAAGGTGTCCAAAGTTGCATAGAGAAAGAAAAAGAAAAGAAAACATCAATTAAATATTTCCTTTGCAAGAAAGAAATTGAAAATAATGGTAATATGTGGGAAATAAGCAAAAAGAGGTATATTTGAGTTATCCATAGTGGAATTTTGTATTCCAAGGATTCCTAATGATAAAAGGAATACTAATGAGGAAATTAAAATAGAAATAAAGAGAAAACCTCAAAAAAGAAATATTTTAATAAGAAATACACATGATAATGAGGAATAATGCATATTGATGCATTTAAGGATAATGAATATTCCTTAAAAAGTAATTTCGAATTCTTTGAGTTTCTTGGGGTCCAAGGAGCCCCAATAAAGAGGAAAGAGAAAATACTTATAAAAGGAAAATAAGAATATAATGTGAATACATAATTCATGGATTATGTGGTATTGTTGAAAAGGAAATAGTTTCTACTAAAGGAAAAATGGAATTTCGTGGCTAATGGATTAAAAAGTAAGTCAAAAGAGGATAAGGGAAAATATTTTCATATTTCTAAGTATCCATAAGATAAGGAATATCAAGGAAGTAAAATAGGAGAGAGAGAAACTACTTCTCCATGAAGGAATAAGAATCCTAATGGGAATAGAACTTTTTGACACATGGATGGTCATCTTAGGGTGAGGGTAGCCACCCCTATATAAGGGGGGAGAGCCTATGGATCGAGTTCTAAGGAAGTTCCATGAAACTCTCTCTCTCCCTTCTTCATTTTCTTCATCTTCATCGAGCAAACCCTAGCCATGTTGAGGGGTCTATCCTTGGAGCAACTAAGGCTAGTTTCGTAGTCTTGATGGAGGCAGGGAATTCCCATGACAACCTAAGATCGATCGTTTACCAACTTAGCCCTCTTGTCTTCACACACCTCCCACCGTCGGTCTGCAACGTCGCTGAGATTGCGGCAGTGATCCGGAGCTAGCCTTGCCTTGGAGGAGCCATATTGGCCGCAACCTGGGAGTGCCCCACGTGTGCCAAGGCACAACGGAGCTAGGGCTCCCACTGGCGGCGGTCTTCGAGCCTCCAGGAGGGAAGGGTGGGCCACGGGAAGGCCACCGTCGGTGGACAGGGAAGGAGGCGCAAGGTTGAAGATGAAGGGAAGGGCATTGGACGATTCTTCCCCTCCGCGGGCTAAAGACAC
Source organism: Alisma plantago-aquatica (assembly GCA_963693085.1). Classification (NCBI taxonomy): domain Eukaryota; kingdom Viridiplantae; phylum Streptophyta; class Magnoliopsida; order Alismatales; family Alismataceae; genus Alisma; species Alisma plantago-aquatica. The sequence goes on from OY856412.1 coordinate 1,442,635,633, forward strand.
GCTCAACTTACCGAGGGTGAAATAGTCATTTCATTATATTTCCCAAAAGCAATCGTTGCATGGCAAGGGTGATGTGACGCATTCTGATTGGACAAGTAAGTGGATCTTTGCAAAATTCATATCTCATAAATCGTAGCTTGGATAAATGTGAATAATAAATGAATTTTGATCAGGAGAATGCGTACAATCCATTAAAAATATAATTGAAGCCTGATTCCTTGTGCAATTCGAAAAGTAGTGTAATTTATCAACTTTAACATAATGATGATTAAAGAAACCCTATTTTGATGTAATTAATGTGGTTAGTGGGGTTTAATTGATGATTAAAGTTGATATTAACATGTTAATCATAAAGAGATACATTAAGATCGAAAAAGATGAATCTTGCACATAATTAGTTAAATTGAAAGTTCATGTGCATGAATATGCTTTAATGGGCCTTGAAACCCTAATGTTGACTAATTTGACTATTAATGTCTTTAATTGATTAATTTCATGATTAAAGTTGGAATATGTTGAATCTAAGCTATTTCGAGCATTAAAGTTCATGATTTGTGGATAAATACCCTAAACGTTGTAATTAGGGTTTTCTCATGAATAAAAAGTGGAATTAATGACAAATTGAGTTCATATGTGATTTGGACCATAATGAACTTTGAATTGATGATAAATGCATATAATGATCTTGTCATGGATTAAAAGGATAAAAATAATAGCTTTAATATAATAGAGGCTTAATGAGATTAATTAATTGATAATTATGCCTTTAATCTGAAACTGAGGATTAGATGTTGAGATAATTAGGGTTTGTAATCGATTGCGTTAAATTAAGGTTTATAATAGTGAAAGATGAAGTGAAACCCTAATTTCCAAGGAAACCCTAAAAGTGGAATAGAAATCCTAAGGAATATGAGGATATTGGATAAATATTAATAAAAGGAAATTGGTATATTTATTTCAGGATTTTGTGCATGATTGGTTGCTTGATTGGGATTTCTATGTTCTGGTTAATTCTGTCTCAAATCTGCAATCAAAGGTATGTGGTTACGCTTATGACTACCCGAATTAGTTTTCTGGGATTTTATCGATGTTTCCATCGTGGCTTGAATTAAACTGTTGGATGTATTTAATTCATGCAAAGTATAATGTGAATATGACTATCACATAAGAAATATGCCTACTAGCTCAGATCTTAGTCCCCTCTGTAGCTTAATGGGTTGACCTAGTAAATGGCTACCAATGGGGTAGGCCCATCAGGTCACTAAATGACTTAGTAAATGGCTACCAATGGGGTAGGTCCATCAAGTCACATTGAGTTAGAGATTGGGCTACCTATGGGTAGTGCCATGCGACTCAACCCTAGATATTGATCTACCTGTTAGGTAGGATCATGCGGGGTCTAATAAGGATCTACCTAGAGAGAGGTAGTAACTCAGTCCGCTGCAGGGACAGCACAGAGATAGGGGATAGGAAAGGATTGAGTAGTATGGTTTAAATCGTAATCTTGACTGTTAAATGATAATTGGTTGATTACTTTGTTATTGTAGTTGCATGATTATTGTTTCCCCCACATACCAGCTTCCCGCTGACCGACGTTTTGTTTGTCAACGTTTTAGGTACAAATGAAAAGAACAAATAGTAAAGTGGCATATGTGGAATTAAATGAGAAGTAACGTGTACAGGAGGATTAGTTAGATTAGTATCTTCATGGATAGAAGATTAGAAATCCCAGATTCTAAAAGGTAAACAAAGTTTTATTTTATACCAGTTTTCAGTTTAGTTGGTAAAGTTTATTAATTGTTATTGATTATTTGTCGAACCTTTGATCCTGTTAATTGAATAACGGCTCTGACCTTCGAGTCTCCCTTAATTGGGGGTTACCGGGAGGTGGGGTCGTTACAGCTTTAGTTTTCTAGGTGGTGAAAAAGGTACACACCTATCTTTATATATTTTGTTTATTATTTTCTCTAAATTACTATGTCTCATTTAGAGACATAATGCAGTCGATATATTATCTATTTGTTAAATAACTCTCAAGACATTACATGTATGATTTATCCCTTAGAATAACTATAAGATTGTGAATACAAGCTTGCACAACAAGATGGATGATGACTTTATTACTTATTTCATGATTATATATATCAAAAGGAAAAAGGTTGTGATTTTTGAAATTAGTGATATTATTGATGAGTTTTACTCTTTGAAGGATGGCAAATCACAACTAAAAAATTACTTGCTATAATATTATTAGAATAATAGTCCGTTTTATGCGTATAACTTTTTCTTGAGTTCACTTACTTGACCATGGACCCCCAACCTCAAATTGTTGGCTCCGTACCTAGTGGTGAGGGCCGCTGAAGTAGCTCGGATCACCATATCCAGGGCCTCCTTATCTGTAGGCTTGAACTCTAGCTGAGTGGCAAGCTCCCTACATCATCGGACAAACTCAGAGAAGCCCATGTCCTTCTTTTGTTTCAATGCTTCTGGGTCCTCTTTGGTAGTGACTCGATCTAGATTCTAGGCATGTTGATTGATGAATTTTTCGGCCATCTTGACCCATGTGCTGATGGGAGTCATGTCTTATATATTGTACCAGGCCAACGCATGACCAATCAAGGTCTACGTGAAACGACATATAGTACCTTATCATTGTGATGGAATTCCATGATATCATAGAAATACACTTTGACGTAAGTCACAAGGTACCCCATTCCAGCGTATTCATGAAATTAGGCATGTTGAAGTTGTCTGGTAGCTTTCCACCATGAAATTATTAGAAATCATTGAATGTGTTATTATCATCCTTCTTCCCTTTTAAAAGTCTATGCAACAACTTCTTGGTGTGTAACCGCCATGGGTATAACTAGAGGTTTTATCATTCTTGGTGGTTCCATATGTACGGGTGGTGGGAGTCCATACCCTCCCCCTGTGTACAAATTGTACCAGGAGTACGGTGGTGGATACATGGAGTGTAGGCTAGGGACATGTCCTTGACTGTTCAGATAGTGCATTTAAACCTTCACAGTGGTGTTGGATGTTCTAGGCTCTTCTTGTGTGACTATGTCTTCTGCTTCATACGTCATTCCTTCAGTCTCCCCTTCATGTCTGATGAAGGGCATAGATACTTCTTGAGGTCTGGGGACAAACTCGATTTTTGTTGATTTGGACTCTAATAGAACCCTATCTAGAATGATTTTAGATGAGGCTGGTGGGCTCCCCATGGGTTGTATGGAAAGAACAATGTAGATGAAGCTACATGTGTGGCTACTTTTCTGGTGAGCCCTAGGTAGTGCCACCCTCCTCTGTAGGCTGAGCTAGATGGAGGCAGGAAATGCATGTTGAAAGGCTGCTTGAATTGTGGTACTTTTTGGGTGACCGTAACTTCAAGCACAACTTCGGTTTCTTTACATATTTACTTTTGTATTTCTTGTTGTGTATGACATCCACCTTAGAGGCACAATCTGACTAACGTTATGTAGTGCTATTCCCGACCATCCGGATTGCTCATTGACGGGACCAATGAGGTACATGCTTCTTGCTATATCGGTGATGTCCTAAAATCAACATTAGTAGGACTAGAAAATAGGGTGTTATATCAAGAGAAAATATAATATATGCTTTTGGGTTGGATACCCCCTACACACATCACATTAGTCAAGAAATTTAAAAGGGCCCCTCCTTGACTAGAGAGAATGCATGACATGTATTTTTCCAGATTTCTCGTATTCTTCTCATGATGAAAGGCACTTGCAATTCTTTCTTGTTATGGTTCTTTAGTGGTTGTTCCTACCCCTAACTTGGACCAAATTAAGGATCATATCCACTTTTGTGCATGGTGTGTTTGCCAATGTCATTGTTGGAAAAGGAAAAGATGGTGGGAGCATATTTCCTTTGGGAAGTATCCTAAAAGAATCATTTAAAGTAGGATGGAATATGGGAGGTTGAGTGGTTGATCAAAATTAAGGTGACCCTTTATGGGCTAGTGTCTGTGCTTAAATAATTGCTTTGCATTCCCAATGCATCATCTTCCAATAGGGTTACCAAACTAAAAGCTTTTTGGTAGCACCCATGACATCCTGATTTCCTCCTAGTTTGAGGTGTTTCTTTGGAGAGTTGTTTTTTGTATAAGTAACATCGGGAAAGGAGGAGGCCTAGATTTATATTCTCCTTTTTTGTGGCATTCTGTGAGAGGTTGTGGTCTACTTTGAGGTTGTAGTTCATGACCATTTTTAGGAAGATGAAGTGTATTATTGGTCTAGATTTAGGTCATGATCCATGACCCAAAAGTATTAAAAGTTGAAGTGACATTAGTTTAAGGTCATAATCTAGGACCCTTGTGGAGAAGACCCATCATTCGAGAATGATTTCATGCATGACATGGATGTGTTATCTCATTCATCCATGTTTTTAGGAGAAACCTATTTTTCTAATCTTTGAAAAAGATCATTTCCAATTTTGAATCTTTGTGGTTATTAATCTTTGAAAAAGATTGTTTGAGATTGATAATTTTTAAGATTGCTAACATTTGAAAAAGATTTTTTTGGGATTGTGAATCTTTGAGATTGTCTTTGAGAATGATTATTTGAGATTATCTTTGAGAATGATTATTTGATATTTTCTTTGAGAATGATTATTTGAGATTGTCTTTCAGAATGATTATTTGAATTGTTAATCTTTAAGATTATTAGTCTTTGAAAAATATTGTTTGAAATTGTTAATCTTTGAAAAAGATTGTTTGAATCTGTGATTGAAATAATTTAGAGACAATCTCACTTATATTTCAATAGTGAAGATAGGACGTATGTACTTGTAACAGATATTTCCCCTTGTAGCCCATGCGTTTAGGTCCACGTTGCATCCTCACTCAAGGGTGACCTGTATAGGAGGGTTATTCCTTATCTTTCTTATGCATAGTTGGAACTAGTCGACAGATATCTTGAGTTCCACAAATGAAGGTGATGCTCCCAATTCACCTCATGACTATGGAAGACGTAATTAGTCATGAGCGCTAGGAGAGTGGAATGTTTTCTAGGCCTTTAGATGTCCAACTTGTTTCTGTGTTGGTACCTTTACTGGCATCCCATTTCATTTCTAGGGATCCAACATGGGGTTGTCACCCGTTCCATGACACATGGGTATGTCAGTAGGTGTATGAAGTACAAGTGATGGGTTTCTATCAATTTTAGAATCAAGTGCATGATGAATGCCAATCACATATATGTAGATAAAGAAATTGTAGTAGCATAGAAAAAATAGATTTAGTTTCTAACTTACACTTGTAGTACATCCTTTATTGTATATTTTGTTTTTATGATTTTGATTTTTGTTTTTTTTAAAAGGCAATGGCAATGGACACTAAACCATGAATGAGAAATGCGGCTAAAAATCCTAACATAAAACAAAAGCAAAAATGATAGGAAAAAAGGGGGCAGTAGAGGATCACCTCAATCTGCATGTCCAGGTTTCACGGGTCATAGTGATCCACCACCTTGTTCCCTGACAAAGACATATCAAAATAAAACTTAGGGGAAGTGGCAGAGAATCACCTCAATCTACACACCCATGGGTTGCGGATCAGTGTAATCTGCCACCCTGTTCATTAACAAAAACATAAGAAAAGGGTAAAAACTAAAGATGCTCAATCTTCCAAAAAAAATAGCAGGATCTTGATTTAGATCGTATTAGCATTTCACAGTGGAGTTTCTAATCTGTCGCACCCAATCTAGAAAATGGGAAGAAATAGGATAAATATTCTATGAATAAAGCTCTGTCTTTTTTTGGTACTAAAATGTTACAAAAATAAAGTATACAGTGTGTTCAGGGTCACCACTACATTTCATGTGAAAAACAAGGAAAAAGAAGCTTTAATGAAACTATAGAGGATTCCGTGTAACTATCATTGTTGGATATAAAATTAGAAAATGAAAGTATAACCAAAGACCGAATACGGACATCTAGTTACGAGTGAGGAAGGATTAGCATCCTCACGCGCTATGATATTCTGTTGTACTCTGGAAATGGTATGTGAGAGAACCCTCTTTCAAACCTCCCTGGTAAGCCAGTATCAAGCACAGTTATGTGAATAAAGTGCGACAAATTTAAGATTTTTATTACAGAAGGAAAAACAATAAAAAACATTTTTTGTTGCAAACAGGCTTTTAGGGTTGGAGATGTCTGTGTCTTTCCTGTCATTTCCCTAAAAGTCCTAACTTTTAGGTGTATTGTTGTCCTAATCACATCAGGACCTTCCATGATACGAATCCATCATTGGTGATTAGGACTGACAGGTATGATTTTAGAGGATGAATAGCTTATAGGTGCTTGTAGATACTATATCTACTTTTTAAGAACTAGTAAATGCTATAGTAATAGAAATACTAGAAATAGATCAAATGAAAATAGATTAGGTTAGATGTTGTACTTGTGGATAAGAAATAAGATAGATAGAAAATTCAATATTTAGATGCAACAGTTATAGCAGTAACATGTTCTACATAATCTAATAGAGTAAGTGTGTCAGAGGAAGGATCCTCTGATCCCATGCAATACAAAAATAAAGAGAGAGGTAGTTATTTCTCTATCTTCAGGTGAGACGAAAAGGGATGGAGTTTGTTGGCTATGGGGGTCTTTTATAGTATGGGATTAGTGTTTGGGCAGAACCTTCAAGAAGAGGTTGTGGGTCGCTCTGAAGCGCTACACTTGGCATGCAGATCGAGGCAATTTGCCTACATGGCATCAGCTAATGGTGTGATCCACCTAGGTGTCCTTTGAGTGAAAATCGGAGTTTGCAATTTTCCTAGTAATTTGAGGAATATTCTGGCAAAAACTAGAAAAAACTTGTTTAGAAAGATAAATCAAAGTTATCTCTTGGATTTTTCTAGAAAAAGGAAATTGAAAGGGCATAGTTAGTTCTCAACAATTAAAACTTGGCAATTTCTGAGAATATATCTTATTAAAGATAGAATTGGGGAACAAATAGCACTTTCAGTCTGAAAGAAGCTTCTTTGCAGAAGAGCCTGAACTAGGTGAAAGTGGGTGAAAATGAATGCATTCGATATCTGAAAAAATGCAGAAAAATATAGAAACAAATGAATATGTAGAAACTGGGTAGGATGTGGAATAAATTCCATCATTAACCAGATAATTTACATTGATTGTGAATTTCTTCTGCATGAGTAAAAATGGGGTTTCAACATAGTGATTTCTACTGAAAAATGGCTACTCCTCTTTCAATTTAAAGAAAGAAGTCCTTGATGAATTACTAAAACTATGGAAACTCATGGTAGTGGTGGGACTATTATCTAGGGAAATTTTATATCACACTCTAAGATAGAATCATCATGATTTGGAAGACTATTATGGGCTTCAACCTAATCAATGTTTCTAATGATTACTATATTTTTCAACTACATAGAGAGGATGATATTATTAACACACTGATGGGTGGTCCATGATCAATCATTGGCTCCTATCTCATAATCCAAAAACGGGATCCCAGCTTATGTACAAAATCGCCAATTCTCCCAAACTAGTCATATGGATGAGGATTCCAAGTTTCCTGGTTCACCTCCACTAGGAGGTATTTCTAGAATAAATCAAAGATTATCTAGGCTAAACAATTAAGGTTGATCAGTAAACAATGCAGAGAAGAGGAAGGTTCACAAGAGTTATAGTGGAACTAGATATGTGCAAACCTCTGCTGCTAATTATTTCCATTTCAAGGAACACATACATAGTTGATTATAAGAACATCTCGTTCATTTTCTTACATTGCAGGAGAGAGGGACACCATGAAAAATATTGTTGAAAGAGAATTGCAAAAACTAATGTAGCTAAACAAGAAATCCCCTATGAAGGGAGAATATTCATCAAGGAACCATAACAAAAAGAAGGGTTCTTGGAACATATCAGTGTCTGCTGCTTACAAGAAAGCAAAAGAAACAAACCCAAAATAGTCAATCCAAGAATCGCGTTGCATACTCAAATAGATTTCAAGAGCAAGCAGATTTTGATGAGGAAGTAAAAGAACCTGAAGTAATTGAAATTGAAAAATAGTGGATAGGGTGACATAAGGAATTGACTGGAGCCAATGGAAAAAGAACAACAAGAATGCATAACCTAACAAAAACAATACAAACAACCAATAGGAAGAGAAGGCTTCAATAAAAACACCGCAACATGCAACCATCCCAAGAGAAGACACATCAAGGAAGAACTCCTCAGTTCACACATCCATAAACATAAGGGGTGATAATTTAGTAAATGCAGGAGACACCACTCCAATCCCTTTCACACCACCAAACTTCAACATGGGATCCACCTAAGAAACTGTCAATTCTGTAGCATACAAATTGAGTGTAGGGAATAGCTTAATAGGTATTCACCTTCATAATAGGTTAGTGTTAAAATTTGGTGAATCTAGTAGACCCTCTAATAGAAAGAGAGGAAAAACCACTCTCTCAAAGGACCTTGAAGAAGATGCATATAAAATGCGCTCATCAACCATCCAAGATTCTGATAAATGAACGTCATGAGTTGAAACATAGAAGGCGTCTGTGAAAATAATACCCAAAACATTACTAAGGAGTTAATAGATAAGTACTTCATTATAGTTTTTTCCATCTATGAACCTAGATGTAGTGGTCACAAAGATGAAAGCATCATTAAGATGCTCAATTTTGATAAATCTCATAAAGTGGAAGAAATTGGGTACTCAGGAGGTATATGGGTGCTATGGAAGGGTAGCACTGCACTTGACATTCTGGTCTCCCAAATGCCATTTATACATTGTCGATTGAATGATAACACCCACTTACATTTGTCTATGCAAGTACCACTATTTAGTGGATACGAATCCTCTAGAAACATATCTACACCTTATCCACATCCTCTCTAACCCCATGGGTGGTTATTAGAGACTTCAATGTGGTCTTGTACCCTTCTAAAAAGTTTGGTAGTAATTGTTTTTATAGATCTAGTAGCAGAAAGTTCATTATTGCTCTGGATAACTATGGTCTAGTTCACCTTGGATTAGATGGACCTAAGATTACCTTTAGAAGGGGATTACTACATGAAAGTCTATACTGATATTGTGGTAATCAAGCTTGTATAGATTTTGCATCAAGAAAATACATTCCGGTTATTGTGTGTTTACACTCAGATCATGTATGTTTGGTTACATTATAAACATCCTCTTCATGATCCTTAAAGAGGCACCCTCGAACATCTTCATCCTGGCAAGAGTATGAAGACTTCAAAAATTTCATTACACACAACTAGAATGGAGATCAACCCTTCTGCCAAGTTGCATCTACTTTCCTAAACAAAACAATCACTTGGAAAAACTCAATAAAGAATAGAGATAGACAACAAAAACACTACCTTATGAATAAGATTAAATGGAATCCATTACAATTAGCTCTCTCACACGAAGAAATAAAGGATGACAATATCTATGATCTTCAAACTCAAACCAAAACAATCCTAAGGAAGGAGGAGATTGAGTGGCAGAAACAATCTCATTGTAACTGGATTATATAGGGTGACTAAAACACAAATTACTTCTAATTTTATGTAAAGACCAAACACTGGAGGAACAAAATCACAATGCTAAGAGACTTAAATGGCATATGGATAGATAAGGTACATGGTCTAAAGACAATGGTCTGCAATTCTTCACCAATCGATACCAAGACTCTATAATCCACTCAAGAAAATCAGCATGCACTTTCTTTATTGGTATCTTCTGTACCTTGAATAATGTTGAGCATTCCCGCCTGGAAGATATACCTTCAAAACATGAGATAAAGGACTGTCTTGACTCAATGTCACCTTTAAAGTAATCTTTACCTGATGGTATGAAAGCCTTATTCTTTGAAAAGTATTGGCCGATTATTTCTGCTCATGTATGAAAATTCTTCATTGATCCTTTCAAGGGAGCCTCCTAATACACAATTGCGGAAGATTCAACTCATATAATTATTCCTAAAATCACCTCACCTATATCATGTTGATATTTGAGCCCCATCTCTCTCAACAATGTCTCCATCAAGCTGTTATCCAGTGTTACATCAGCTCACATCAAACCAAGATAGTCACTTGGGGTAACACTTCCATTTTGTGGAATAGTGAAAAGATCCATCATTTTTAACCTTCGTATAGAGTTAAATAAGGGGATCCCATTTCCCCATACCTTTTCGTTCTATGTTTGGAAAGATTTTGTCAACTGATCTCAGAAAAACAACAAAGTAGCAGATGGAAGTCGAATCTCCTCACAAATAAGAAACTTCCCTTCTCACATGTAACCCTTGTAGATGACATCATCCTCTTCATAGAAGTCATGTTATCACATATTAACATAATCATGAGGTGCTTGCAAATAGTTAAAGATGCCTTTAGGAAAACCATGTCCCATGACTAATCCTTTCTCTTCTTATCTTATAACATGCAAACTGCAATTAGGAATAGCATTTTAAGGTCATCAAACACTTACAAAACCAAAAACCTTAGTCATCGTGTGGGAGTACCAATCATTCACAGATGGAAATCCAAAGAGTGTTATAATCATATCATTGAAAATCTTCAACAATGAATACAAGCATGGCATAACAAAACACTTCCCTAGCAGGTCAGGTGGCACTTGTTAAATCTATTCTATTCTCACAACCTACCTACACTATGCAAACTACCCTACTATCGATGTTCATCTATGATATAATTGATCGGTTGGTTGATAGTTCATATGGAATAGTGTTTCTTTGAATAGAAGGATCAATCTACTTGCATGGAAACAACTTGTCAAACCCAAAAATAAAGGAGGTCTGGTAACCAAACGTACCAGGGACTTTAATAAAGCAATGCTTATGAAAATGGGATGGGCCTACTCACATAAAAAGACCTCCCTTGGATGACCCTAATGAAGGAAAAGTACCCAAATATCTTTGGACATCAATTCGGCTTCCCATGCATGGAGAATTTGAAATCATACCTCAAGTTCATGACCAGAAAATCAAAGAAAATTGTTCTCATAGTTACATACACTAACATCTAGATTGACAATAATATAGATGAGTGACATGCCCCTACACTTAAACTAGGGAGAGTGGTGCCAAACTCATTGCTTGACCTTCATGTTTCAGACCTAGTCTTGGACTTGAGAAAGTGGGATGTAGACTTCCTATATTACTACTGACTCTCAGTCTCCACGATAACCATAACTAGGGAAATTCCAACTCTGAAACCCAAGTACATATTAGATTCTTATGCATGGACATTAACAAATAACATGTCATTCCCTTTGAACTCATCATACATAACTATCACCAACACTCTTGATTTTAAAAATGCTACAGGATGCTTCAAAGACATTTGGGGAGTCTAGTTCCATTATGGTTGAGGACCTTCCTTTGGTTGGTTTACCATGATAGGATTCTGAAAAATCATTTGAGATATATCAAACATATTCTCACCTAAAACCTCCATCCAAGATGCATGAAGAAGAGATATAAATACAAACACTCAAAGATTCATTTCATCTAAGATAATATGGAATCAATTGCTTCCTCATGAGGCACATTCATTCTACAACTCTATGACGTGAACATGTTGTCTTACTATAACCTGGTTTTCTCATTGGAAATTTCTCTTTTTATTCACATGTTGGTTCTTGGGAAAAAATAGAAACCATTGTCTTAAATGACAAACCTTCATCTACTAATCATATGATTTACTCATGCAAGTCTGAATCAACTTCCATTATTCACCCTCTTTGCAAAACTTACAATGAATCCACGGAGACACCTAATTTGTATGTCCCCCTTCCAATACAATACTAATTAATGTCTATGTTGCCACTGATAATAATTTGGACTCCATGACCACAATCTCTATAATCTGTGACCACAATGTTTCCTAGTTAAAAGGATCAGTTTTGCAAAATCATGGATTAGACCCTATAGGAGGTGAGATTTTCACCATCCTTAATGGCATCAAACTCTTAATGTAATGCTTCCCAATAAAAATTGGTACCTTAATCTCCAACTCAAGAATAATAGTCAACTTGATCACTAAAACTAAAGCATGCCCGACCAAATACAAGATATTGGTTGATGACATCAATGAAGCAAGTTCACATTCAAATACTCAGAAGATCATACACCGCAAAAGATCATAAAAGTATATTGGAAATATTCTTGTGAAACATTGCCTAAACAAACCTTAATTAAAATCTCCATATAGAAGATGCGCCCCCTTTATGCTTCCAACTATCATGAAGAGATATCCAATGTAACCAAAGTTCAACTATGAATAACTCTGTCTACTAATAAAACCATCTATGCCATTATTTTCTATTTTCTAAGCTTACACTTTCAATCATGAAGGGTATTGCAAAGATGTCTTCACTCGTATACATTGGCCAATGTTCTTCCTCTATAGTCATATCGGCATGTAAGAGCATACTTTGGTCATTGAGGGTGTGTTCCTGGCATCTAAATTGTAGGTAGTGCATGAGATTCCTGATGCATATAGGAATCTACTTCAGCCATGATGCAACTTTTCTTATAGTTCATAGCCATTGTTTGGATGTACATGGTTCAGGAAAAGAATATTCTTTGAGCTTGTTGTTTGGATAACTTCATTGATGTATAACTTAGAATTTTTTGAGATAAGTGTTGTTCTTTAACTGCTTATTAGTTTCAAACTCCAAAAATACTTCATGTTGTTGACCTCATCAAAAGTTACATCGTGAGTCTTCAACCATTGGGAATTTCTTAGCTTATTGTCTTGGTTGTTGATTCTTGTATATTTTGATGAAGTTGATAGTGCTCAATGTTTTTGTCCATTCTTTGAACTATCTCATTATGCTATTTTCATGCTCTGATGAGCCTCAATATTTATTCAAAATTCACTTTCAAGTTATGGAGTGGTAGGATTTTTGGATAATGCAGCTATAGATACAAAGGTTCTGATTTATTGTTTCTGAGATAAGCATGTTGAGTTGAATATGTTCACTAGGATTCCTATTGACATAATAAGAAATTGGATGAAGGTGGAAATTGTGAACCCCATGGAATTCAAGGGTCTCTATAAAGATGTAATAGACTATAAAAGGAAATATTTCATTTTTTATTGCTTTCTTAACAATGTTTGGTTTACTAGTCCTATGATATGTTCTACTACTTTTCCTCCATCCTCTACTAAAGTCAGAGGTGTGTAAGGACCATTGTTCCATTGTTAGGGATGAATAGGCATAATATGTGAATATTCTTGGTAGCATGCAAGTGATTCATCAAATCATACATCACATAGGCAACTGAACTTGAGAATCTTGGTTAGCACCAAGGGGGTCCTAATTACTTTATTATTCTAAGAGGTTTACTTGATTAGTAAGTTGAGTCAAGACTCTCTTCTTAGAAATGTACTTGATAAACCACAAAATGAGACATTGATAAATCAACAATGTAGTTCTAAGTAGGGTTTGTGTATCCTAGATTTGTCCTTTAGGAGATATATATCCTTTTCACTCCACACTGAAGCATCTTTCTTTTAATAATGTATTAGTGTCTATGTCAGCTTAAACTTAGACTCTCAACAACCAACATCATTTAATAAAGTGGATATTTTTGGCAATGATACTATTCATATACTTGATTGTAAAGTTTTGTATTATATATGGTTATTTTTGAATAACAATGTTGTGTAGGTTCATATACTCTTTCTACAAGAGATGTGTTATCTTTTCAATAGTTTTCTCGTTGGTTTTCAAACTTTCTACATAAATAAAAGACCATAATAATTACATTTGACATTAATTTTTAGATTGTTTTGGTATCATTGTAGTGAGAATTAAGAACATATATGATCTTCAATCTATGAAGTGATATCTTTTTTTTGCATGTTAGGATCGAACATGGTCATTAAGTCTACTAGTAGGTTTCTACATCTTGCCATTCAATGTCATTGATATCATATAGAGATCTCATTGATTGTTCATGAATTATTTTTTTCTTTTAATTGTTTATGAATAATTTTGAGTTCTCTATATCAGATGATTATTTGTTTTCTTCATCTTTTATCTTGAAAGAAAAAACAAGGAGATACCAGAAAACACACTGGAAATGTAGGTAGTTTCTTCGTAGGATATATTGAATGCAAAAATTCCAATTTGCAATGGAAACTAAAATACCACATTTGCCACATTTTGTTGTGGGTGAGTGTGTTGGCAAAGGGGACATCATTTGATCCATTGACCTATTATCTTGGGTCATTATGGATGCAAGCCAGCACAAACCTAATCCACTGCCAATGTTTCCCCTAGAGTTCTTTTTTGGTCAACCAACATGGGCTTCATGGTATGACTAAAATAGTAGGTCAACGAAATTATATGGTTTCTTGTTGCATATGATTGAAAATTAGTTTGTTATTTCCAAACTCACTTTTCTTAAGCTTAACAACAATGTTTTCAAGATCTGATTGGTGTAGTGTGTGGAATCTTTTAGAGAATGATCTTGTGCACAGATGGGAAATGCATACTATCACTTCCTTTATATGTTTGCTTAACCAGGCTTGTAGATTATAGTTATATAATTCTTGGTGTCCATTAATGCATATCTTAAATTCCCAGATCTCTTCTTTCTTCAAGCAGTCCTACAAAGCATGCAACATATTCTTTTCAACTGCTTGACATCTCATACATGTGTACGGTTAATTAGATAAGAAGGATAGGAAGATGTGTTTGGTACAACTGCAAGAAGACATGCCCTTATTCATTATGGTCCAACAACAACAAGAATACAAGCACAATCACTAACTCATAGAACTAAAGGAGAAGACAAAATATGTTAAATCTGATCAAGGATGATGAATACTCTTTTGCAAAGATACTTGTAGACCTCACTGAATCATTAATATATGTATATCTTTTTCCATTTATATTGTTCACTAGGGGAAATGTATATGTCCTCCCCATGTACATTTTTTGTTTTAATATAATTGAAAGTATGACTACTGGTATTAGAAGAAACACTTGATCTAAATATTATAATTTTTTTTATTAAAAAGGCTTGTGTATTGACAAATTACTCAATACATGATAACTACATATGTATGTGTATTACATGTTAGTACATATGTGGCTAGATGCAAGATCTAACAACATCTACATTTGTAGTAACTAATACATTTCCCTACACATTGACTGCATAGACATTAACTTCATATGCAACTCTATCTTTCAATTTAGTTATAATCGTAACCACATTTGAATATTTGAAGATAATATTTAGCAAAATTCGACCTATATATGTATTTGTAGCTAATTATTTATTTAACTACATAATTGAAAATTGTAGCTAAATGAATTTCAGACACGAACATATACTACATTTTCTATATGTAAAGAAAAATGTAGCTAAATCCTTTAACTACAAGATATGAAGTTTTCATTGCATTTTTTAGTTATGACCATTTTTATAGTGTTTCTTGTCTATATGTGATTCACTTATTCCATTTGGATACCAATTTCATGCAAGTTGAAGGATCTCAGTTACAACATCGACATAGGTCATGATAGAGCTCGTTGTACTTATTCTAGCCTCTTGTTTCCTTTGGTGATAGTCTGTGACAATCTTGGTATAGCAACATCATCATCTCATCATCATCTCATCATATCTGTGTTTGAATATGAGTCTACCACTACATAGTCAGATGTTTTATTTGTTCTTACCCTAGTCATACATCTCTTTCTAGTGAAGATGACATAGTCATGGTCTTTAATTGTTTGCTCCAGATTGATAGTGAAGTTCCTCATTCAATATGCACTCCTATAGATCTTCTCCAAAGCTCAAGTATTTCCAATCTGAAGAACATAACATTAATAGTGGCATCATTAAATGTTTTATTTGCTACACAATCATTCTTAAGAGTTAATGAAAATCTTGAATGGGGAGTGACATTTTTATTTTATATTTTTCACATCTTCTAGTTTAGTCTTGTAAGTCCAAACCAATATGTGTTACACTCATACTCTAGGATGAAGGGGGTGCTAAAATTATTGTCATTGTGTTGTATGGGCCTAATTGGCTTGTCCCATTATGGTTAATTTTGCTTCCTTTGTTCATCCCTCCTTTCCTATACATAGAATAGGAGTGTGTCATCTATGAATAAGAAAACATCTTACTAGTCTCCCATCTTATTTTCTACAAATAGAACTTATTCTTTTGAAAAATTATCTAGAAGCAGAAAGAGGAGGAATAAGAGTATGAATTGATTCCAAAAAGTACTTTAATAATAAAAATAATGAACAAGGCACTTGATATAAAATCCCACATTTTGTGGATTTGAAAATTCAGCGTTATTACATTCATCGAGTAGGAAGAGACAAGTATAGATGCATTATTTATGGCTTCGATTCATCAATATAGGCCTTTTCTACCTTGTCAGTTGTAGTTTGTTATTATTATTTTGATTCCCTGATGATGTACCATTTGTGTGGCTCTATCCTTTCATGTTCACAAGATGGTTTAGATTTTATTTGTTCATTTACAATTCTTCTAGTAGGATACCTTTTTAGGATATATATATATATATATATATATATATATATCCACATCAATCCATCTATTGAGTCAACACTACAATCATATATATTCCTTTTTAGGTCAAACATTTATAAATCTGAACAAAGAAATAATACCATTAATCAAGATAACAACACTGGAGTGATCTTCTTGTCCAATTTCACTACAAGATGTGTCGAGTAGGCCAACTGAATAGGCATGCAAACAAGTATTAGCATATATAATGAGAATGATTTAGACCATGATATCTTGGTACGTGATAATACAAAGCTTCAAGGAAATTCATTTTCTTTGCTTAGTATTTGTTATACAATATTCAGTATGTTCCTAGTCCAATCTTCGATTTGGGTCAATCCTTTTGCAGCTTTCAGGAGTGTTGGTTTTGTACTATTCCATTGTATCCTCTTTTTGTTCCCCATATGTGATGCAGTTAAGGATGTAAATGGGTAGGGTAGGACAGTGTAAAGGTTTACCTTTACCCTTACTCATGTCAAAGTTATGGGTAACATGTAGGATAATTATCCTCTTTTTTAATAATTACCCTATCTTTACTTGTTCCCTATTACCCACAAGGTAATAAGAGACGAGTATATGACAATGCCAAGAAATTTTGTGAAAACCTAGGCCACAAAGGAGTGTTTTTTAGGCCACGCACTGCCTTCCAATTCTTAAAGCTCTCCTTCTCACTCGAGATCTCCTCATCCTCCTGTAATTGTGAGTTCCTCTCCCATGATGCAACTCATGTGCATCATTGATGAGTGCATTGGCACTAATAATATATGGTAGTAACTAAATGTAACCCTCAATTTCAAAAGTAACTTATGGCACTGTTAGAGAGATATGTGTTTCTAGGAAAGGAAGTTTTGGTGGCGGCAACTGATTAGGGGAGGGAGATGACTTTGATTAATTGTTGATAGAAGCTGATAATGACTTGTATGTAGT
This sequence comes from Alisma plantago-aquatica, assembly GCA_963693085.1. NCBI lineage: Eukaryota > Viridiplantae > Streptophyta > Magnoliopsida > Alismatales > Alismataceae > Alisma > Alisma plantago-aquatica. The sequence goes on from OY856412.1 coordinate 1,442,653,155, forward strand.
TGTCCTTATATAGATACTTCATATCTATTTTCAAAAGGCAAGGCTATGTTTGAAATTAAGGTGAAGGGTTATAATCAGCCGTTAACTTCTTACTAATCATCATCTTTGTTCAACCTATTTTTTAATTGCTATTTGATAGTCCGTTAAATTATCATCTGATCACCTCTGCTACTATCCCACGTCTCGACCCTTGACAGGTTATAATATCTATTCCACATTCCTCACTGTCGTCCGACATCCTCCGCCTTCTCAATTATTTAATCGATGGAATCAATAAAGGAGGTATTAATTTGAATATAACCTGGCCCATTCCCTTGTAGGTTTGCAACCCAAAGCCCCTGTTTGGTTCGGGGTTGGCTTTATGCAAGCTTGCCTGGCTTGGACATGTTTAGGCCTGTTGGAGTCTGATTCTGTTTGGCAAACCAGTCTGATTCTGTTTGGAAAACTAGTCTCATTCTGGGGGGCTGGAGTCGTTTTAGACTCGTTTCAAGCTGATTCTGTTTGGCTGTGCAGGCTGGGTTTAGTCTGATTCTATTTGGCAACTGTAGGCAGGATTAGCTGAATCTGTCCTATTCTCGCAGAACTGTTGTTAAAAATGTGGCCTTGTGACGCCGTTTAAACAGATGTTTAAAAAAAAGTAACTAAAAAATAACTTAATTGTTATCTATATCACTTTGGTTTAAGAACTCTCATTTTGTTGTTGAGATGTGAGTCAAGCGTGTTACCCTTTTGTGGGGTGTTTATGTGGGTGTTTTGGTTGTTTTATTGAGGTTGAATATGTCTAACATGTTATGTTTAATACCCCAATATATAAGGTAACCTGATAACCCTGTCAGACCAAGAAACAAGTTTTTAGCCGATATACATGTTGAATATGAGTGGCTAGTCAGCTATCATGATACATGTTCTACTTTATATGTGTTCCTTGTAGAAGTACATGTATACTTCTATGCTTATGCTAACTATATGATGAAGCACATCAAGGGTTGTGATTAACCTGAGATAAATGCAACCACATATACGTAACCAATTAGGATAAGCTCCTCTAAAAAAAATAGACATCAAGAACAACATTCGATAAATATAAATTGTCTTAGTGGGAAGGCACCCATAACAAGCCTGAAATGCTATATAAGCAAAATAAAGACAATACACAAAATAGAAAACTAATCCAACTTCTGGAAGACACTAATAATTCTTTGTTGATACAACGGATTCAACATAACTTGATGAAGAAGAGTCCTCCACTTCACGGTCTTCCTCATAAGACACATGCACTTCATTTTGTTCCCCAATACGGACATTCACTTCATTTTCTTCATCAGTAAAGGAGATTAAGATTGGCCGATTTTTTGTTCCTATAGGTGGTTGGTGGCAGTCTCTCACAAACACGGCATCAGCCGAGTCTGAAGTTGATGATATATAATTCTCTGGTCTCGGGTAAATATACCTAAGCAATTCTGAGTTGTCCCCATCGCCATGAATCTACAAATAAAAGGTTATAGGGAAATTTTCGTCTTCGGGTTTTGGTTGTAGGGTGATAGACCATTCAGGTTTGGCTTTTAGTTTCTCCAACATTTCAGCCCAACCTTCATCCATGATTAAATATTTTCATTTCTTATTCCATATTCGTTCTTCAGGTGTAGACCACCTGATCTGTACATCAAAGTTTATTCTACCTACCTCCACAATAGCATAGCCAAGAGTTATGTTAAATGGCTCACACATCCAGGGTAGGGGAAGGAAGACGCGTCTCATAAACTCACTGTTTGATAGATCATACTCCTTTACAGGAAAATGATATCCCATATTACCTGTAATAAACAAGAAGAACAAGAACAACAAGAAGATAAGAAGAAGAACAGAAGAATAACTCTTATGTTCACCTAAGTTCACTACTATCATGTATTAGGTTTATTATCATTCTATGATTTTGCCTCCATCCAAGCCTCTGTCGTATACACTCCATCAACACACCTTCCCAAATCATATTGGGTTCTCATCCTACCTCTGAGAACCATATCATGCTCCGAACACCACACAAAATGAGGAGGCATCAAATGACTAAGCATATTAGTTAATATGTAAGTTCCAAACAACATAGCATGGCATATTCGTTTTCAAGAAACAATCGACAACACTTAACACGGGAACTTCCAAACAACAAAAATAAAATGGAAAACTGATGACGCGAATGAAAGGTATGGCCGCCATTCGACGTTACGGCATCATCGGGGGTGAAGGAGTGTCCAATAGAAGCCTACATTGTTCCTCCAGTTCTTCTATGTAGCGTTCTAGATACTCATGCTCATACTTTTTGTTGGTGTAAACATCATGGTGGTTGTGATGAATTTCAACAAAATCTTTCAAGTTCATTGTCTGACCCCACAATGACTTGCACTCGAGCGTGAGTAACACAATCTCAGCTTTCAGAGAATCAATTGTAGGCCTGAGATCGATTGCCCAACGAAAGTATCTGCAGCGATCTTTTCCCTAAAAAATATTATGAAGTTTACGTAAATGACAACGAATGTGTAACGTACACAGTGGCTACATAATATGTGTGTTTGTACAAGCGCACCTCGCGAGAAGGACATATGTAATACATTTCACCTGGTCTTTCACTAAGAATTCCAAAGTCATACAACCCTGCATTGTCAGTGTTAAGTCGCAAGCCTACCTCTAACCCACAGTCACACCGCACACCTTCAGTTGTATTAATAGACATCTACACCATGCATTTGAATCAGTCAAACGATTTATGGTAATGAAGTTAGATTGAAAATCAAAACAATAACATACAAGATAGGCCCCATTGTTTGTTCAATCTATTACAGATGAACTTATCTTATGAATGTTGGACATACATCAATGATATTATACATCTATGATGTATTGTAACCGTCCTCATTGGAAGTGTTGTCGTCGCTAGTTATGTGAAGATGTTGGCGAAGATATTGGGACCGTGATCGTAGATCTGTAATTTCTACTTGTAGACTATCAGTGTCTGCTCTGTTGGAACAGACAAAGTCACACTGGGAAGACCATAGCTGACATTCACTGCGTGCATATGCAAGTTGTGAAAGCATTGCAGCCCTAACGGCGGTTAGTGTGGCAATTGTGGGTACAACCCGTTGCACGGGCAACCTCATATGACATCTATTTTGATTTTGAACCCTACCGTACGTAAAATATGGCATGTGTGGGTTGTTGTCTTCAAAACGTCCGTTTTGTGCATCCTTGGCATCCATATATACGCGTACAGTGGATTGAAGGCCGCATTGACAACGAGGAATTCCGTTCTCCATTTGAAGACAACCTATATTGACACAATGTGACGATTCTGATCAAGTTCCAAATAAACAATTTGGGAATCAATCTATTACAGATACTCTACTAACGAGTTTCCCAAATGAAATTAGCAATGGATTCACGTAACACTTCGCCCTCCCTTGAATCGGCCTGAGTTGAACCTTGCCCTGAACTCGGGGGAACGCCGGCTGGGGGAATGGCAGACGATGAATTCTCATCTGGGAGGTCATCCATTATGGTGTCGCCGTCATTTTGCCGTCGGATGAAATTGTGTAGGATACAACAAGCAAGTACGATGCGACACTGCGAATGAATAGGATATGTCGGCCCCTTCTTAAGGTATGCAAACCGTCTCTTCAGCACCCCAAATGCTCTTTCTACAATATTATGTAGTTGAGCATGTCTTTGGTTGAACATCTCTTTCTTGCTGGTGTAGGAATGTTTGTTTCCTCAGTACTCAGCAATATGGTATGCTGTGTTGCGATAGGGTGCAACAAATTCACGAGTGTTGGCATACCCTGCATCTACCAGGTAAAACTTCCCCGACGGAACTATAAACCCGCTATGGGTCTTTTCCGATTGCAGGACCCTTTGGTCGGAAGCCGACCCCTCCCACCCAGTGAGGACATATGTAAACTCCATGGAGAAGTCTACTACAACCATGACATTGAGAGAGACATTCCCTTTTCTGTCACGGTATCGATTTTGTTTGTCTCTGCTGACCAAGACAGGGATGTGTGTTCCGTCAATAGCCCCTATGGCATTCTATAAAACAAAATAATGTGTAAACATACATAATGTTTGAAAATTAATTAAATTTATTAGGGGGGTAACTATTACCTTGAAGTATGGGTAGAACCTTGCGTTATGTAAAATGTGAGTATGTGTTGTCGTGCATGTAGTTGCGGTTAGCATGACAATGTAGTCATGGGTCAGCGCACAAACATCGTCCAAGACTTTGTTGAACTTTCTGCTAATGGTCTCACCGGAGTGAATGTAGTCCTCTGCCAAAGCACGATTTGTGTGTCCATGGCCAACCATCTGCAAGAAATAGCATACTGCCTCAACTGAGGTGACGCCTCTAGTACCTCGCAACAAGCCACGACTCTCAAGCTTGTCGACAAAGGTCATTATAGTTTGTGGACGCATCCGATATAGGTCATAAGCCCTTTCTTCGTGACCGGTCAATATTTCTAAGACCTTTATGTGGCCACTCCTGATGCTAACTGACCTAGGGATATGAGGTGGTGTGGAGGCATCAACGTCTACTGCGTCCATGATTGAGTTTGCAATAGAGTCAGCAATTAAATCACCAACGTGAATCACTGGACACAATAAGGTATCTAATAAAAGGTTGTTGAGCATGTCATGTGTTTGCGGTTGGTCATTGGCAGACATGATGCCTACATGTACAATGAAAACAACAACATAATAATTGCTACAACATAAGACAATCCAATTAGCGTGCGAAAAATAAATTATTACAACACTCAATCAAATGAAATTGTACGAATATGTAATGTGTGTGCGGAAAGTAAATTATTACAACAGTCAATCAAATGTAAATGTTTGGACAGAAAATAATTAACATCAAATGCATACGAAATAAACCATGCAATTATGTTCCCGATGGGCCAGCATCACTGGATGAAGGAAATCACATCGGTGGCATGCCTGGGAAGTTGGGTGGCGGGATAAATGGTGGCTGAGACGATGTGCCTGGGAAGTTGGGTGAAGAGGAAGACGACATAAATGGTGGGTGAGATGATGTGGTATTGGAATTGGGTGAAGGGAATGGTTGCGGAGACAGGAAATAAAATGAAGGCATTGGAGGTACAGATGTGCCAAAACCTAATTGTGACCTTTCCCAAAGGTTGTTTAACTACAAGGTTATCTTTGCAGGGGTGTTTTTGAGGTTAAGGTAGATGTTGTGGTTTGTAGAGTCCTTGATGGCATTCACAAGTGTAGTAAAAACAGTGGTGGGGGCATCAGGGAAATTGTCATTAAAATGTTGTAAAATGTTTGCCAACTCTTCTTTTTCATAGGCTTTGGTCAACATGGATGTGTCTAACTCGTGAACCTTTGTGTACACCTGTGTGAACTCAGTCAGAACTTCATTGGAAAGACTACATCGCTCTTGCGGCGTTGATTGTCGTTTCCTGCGCGTATGGGTAGAAGGACTCCTACCCCCAACTGATGGGTCATATGTTCCCCCAGCCCGCGCACTTTCACCCTCACTTTGCACGGCAGGTGCGGGTACGCTACACTCTTCTATTTTCGATTCTGTGTACATGGGTGTATCAGTCGTGCCTAAGTCGACACTTACATCATCCTCAGACGCAACATCTGCAGGAATCTGACAGTCCGCCGAAGACATTGCATGGTGTCTTCTAGCAATGTTCCTCCCCGCCATTAGCTCTATGTCGTAGTAGTGGGGAAACGGGCGCCTGAGCAACCTAGTCAGGTCCCTGTCTGCCTACGCTTTCAAAAATATGTGTATTAGGATAATCATGTTTACATGTACGGTCACAATTTGGTAGGATAAAATTTCTGAATAGTGTGCTTACTGCAATGGCCTCTTTCCACTCAGGGGTGTCCGGTACAATGGGCTTGTGCCTTTCTTCATCCCATCCAACGCCACTCTTGTTGGTCAAACCCTTCAAATAGACGTAGTCCTTTTTAAGGTTCTTCCAGCGACATCTTATCTGGTCTAACTTAAACACGTCGCCAACCCTATTATTGACATCAGAAGTTATTTCCCTCCAAGAGTCCCTAGTAAAATTACCATCAATACACCTGCCTAGGTCATATTGTCTGCGCAATGCTGTCACCACAGCGGCATCAGACTCTCTTGTCCATACAATACGGTGGTTAGGGTCGACGGGAGGCATACTAGCGTAGTTGCTGTAATAATTGATGACAACGACCGGTAACTAAACTGAAAATAAATATAAAACAACAACCATGATGAAATAATTATAAAGATCAAATTCATTGTGTGCCTAAGTAATAAAAAAATATGTGTATTAGGAAAATCCTTTATAGATGTGCATCATAATTTTATTAGGCTAAAATTTGTGATTTGTGTACATACCGCAAGGACATGGTTCCACTCAGGGGTGTCAGGCAGTGTGGGAATGTGCATATCATCATCCCATCCAACCCCAATCACTTATTTTTAGGTTCTTCCAACGACTTCTTATATGTGTTGTGTTATACACGTTGCCCACCCTATTATAAGTTATTTATTAACTAAAATGATAATAAATTTGCAATCTACCAGTATAGTAATGACAACAAATTACTATAACTCAGCAACATCATGTGACACAAAAGATGCATCACACTAACAATAAACTAACCTAGATTGAAAAAAATCTAGCAAGGTATATTCAGAATTACCTGCCACATACAATCCTCCAAAAGCAAATGCAAGTAGTTTAATAAATGGAGAGAAAGACTATTTAGAATTACTTGCCACATAGAATCCTCCAAAAGGAAATGCAAGTAGTTTAATAAATGGAGAGAAATACTATTCAGATCTACCCATAATAATATATAAAGTTGTTTTATGCATACTAGACATTGGAAATTAGCAAAGTCAGACAAGTATTGAATCATATTTAAGGTTTCAGATATGGTAATGCATATCAATGATTCAAACTATAAATTTTTAATCTAAACAGTAACATGAGATTCTTGAATATGGAATGATGAGGTGAAAAAAAAACGATATATATGAAGGGTAACTAAGTAAAGTTGATATAGCAACAGCTCGAGACCACAAGAACTCTGCTAAACAAGAACTCTGCTACTCTTATTTTGTAAATATATCAACAACTCGAGACCACAACATAAACATTTTTTAGGCCTGCTGGCTTTATGCAAGCCTTCTTGGCTTTATGCCAAAAGAGAGGGGCAGGTTAATAGAGGGAAATAAAAAGAATAAAAGGGGACAGAGGGGTTTTTCATGCATATCTTTCATAAATCCTGTAAAATTATATGAATATCAAATTATAATGGAACTAAATTAAAAGTTTGGCTTTAGTATTAAGATCACAAAGAAAATATATAAAGTTGTTTTGTGCATACTAGACTAAGAAATTAGCAAAGTCAGACAAGTATTGAATCATATTTTTCAGATATGGTAATGCATATCAATGATTCAAACTATAATGACGAGTAACATGAGATTCTTGAATATGGAATGATGAGGTGAAAACAAAACGATATATATGAAGGGTAACTAAGTAAAGTTGATATAGCAACAGCTTGAGACCACAAGAACTCTGCTAAACAAGAACTCTGCTACTCTTATTTTGTAAATATATCAACAACTCGAGACCACAACATAAACATTTTATAGGCCTGCTGGCTTTATGCAAGCCTGCCTGGCTTTATGCCAAAAGAGAGGGGCAGGTTAATAGAGGGAAATAAAAAGAATAAAAGGGGACAGAGGGGTTTTTCATGCATATCTTTCATAAATCCTGTAAAATTATATGAATATCAAATTATAATGGAATTAAATTAAAAGTTTGGCTTTAGTATTAAGATCACAAAGAAAATATATAAAGTTGTTTTGTGCATACTAGACTAAGAAATTAGCAAAGTCAGACAAGTATTGAGTCATATTTTTCAGATATGGTAATGCATATCAATGATTCAAACTATAACGACGAGTAACATGAGATTCTTGAATATGGAATGATTCAAACATGAAATTTTTAATCTAAACAGTAACATGACATTCTTGAATATGGAATGATGAGGTGGAAACAAAACGATATATATGAAGGGTAACTAAGTAAAGTTGATATAGCAACAGCTCGAGACCACAAGAACTCTGCTAAACAAGAACTCTGCTACTGATAAACTCAACCGAAATGATAAACTGGCATCAAAAGCAACAGTACATTCACAAAATATACGCTTTTAACTAGCAAAACGAGTCAACTAATTCGTACTGAACATCATATAAACCCAATCTAACAAGTGATAATCTCAACCGAAATGACAATAACATCAGATTAAACCGTTTACATGTTTCAATAAACAACGATTTCACAAATGTTTGGTACTTATTCGACATTGTTCCCAAACCGAAATAACCCTAAACCCTATCCAGAGACCAACCTGAGCAGAATGTCCCCTTGGAGTGACGACGGAAGCGGCAGAACCTGGGCACAAGCGTCGACCTGGGCAGTTCCGACACACCACGAGCGAGCGGCAACGATCTTCTGCGAAGCACCTCGCAACACTTCAACGAAGAGGCTAGTGTAGAAGTCAAGCACCTCGCAGCACCACACCCCCAATTTAAACGCACAACACTGACTAGGGTTTCAGATTTCTCTTCTGTGCCGCCTACGCCTTCCTCTGTAGACGACATGACCATGCATGGCAGACCTGGCGAATTGAGATAAGCACCGGAACCTTGCTTTTGACCTAGCTTGGTGGTGGCAGGCGGCAGGAAGCAGCTACGCCCACGCGGCCGCTTGACCGGTGGCAGATCGAGGCAGCCTAGTCGCATTTACTTCACGGGCGAGCATGCCAGAAGGTAGCCAGCAGCGCCGAAGCTAGCTGCGTCGGGAGCAGATAAGGGGGGAAAGTTGCTTTGCCAGGAAGAGGGAGGGAAAGATGCGTCGCGAGGGACGCCGAGAGACGCGAGTCGGGGTAGGATCTCAAACCGGGTTTGAGATTCCAAACCTGCCTCTACCTGTACTGCGTCAAGCTTGAAAATGAGACTGATTAAACCCAAAACGGGGTCCGAACCAGTCTCATTGCCAAACGGAAACCCAGCCCGAACCGGACTGGTTTGGTCCTACGTGTCGCTACGCGACAGCGCCCAAACCCGGTCCACGCCCGAACCAAACAGGGGCAAAGATACGGACGCCGTATGTGGATCACATGGCGTTTACAGGGACAACCGCGATCGCACTTTGTCTTTTTGCAAAGCTTGTGGTTCAGTGTTAGCGATTAATAGTGGTGACACGTTGTTAGGCATCTTCTAGATTCGTGCTGAATATATCGCATGCCGCTTTTGTATATTTTTGAAAATTTAGGGTTTAATTGTCTCTTACGTATATGCTGGGCTGCTGGGGGGCACGCACCGACCGGAACCAGTAGCTTTTGTATATTTTTGAAAATTTAGGGTTTAATTGTCTCTTACGTATATGCTGGGCTGCTGGGGGGCACGCACTGACCGGAACTAGTAGGCATGCCCTCTGGATGCTCCATAAATTTACTTGATGACGGGAGCCAAGCCGTAGCCTCGCAGATGCGCATGTAGTTTTCATGGGCGGCCGTAGTCAAGGGATCCTGGTATAATAAGACTCTACTTGAATGATTTGACTTGAACCTGAATTTTAAGCGCGTTTAAGGTCTAAAGTATTCTGATCCAAATTGAAATTGACCTGAACTTGAAGAACCCAAAATTCATTTAGGGTCGGGTCCGCGTTTGAACTTTAGACCTAATTGATCCGATTGACCCAAAATTCAAAATTACATTTTCAAATAAAATTACAAATACTATATGTTAAGACACTCAATGGTTTATTAATTACTAATCCTTCATGATTTGCCAATTTTGCATGGTTTTGTATTGATTTGTATGATTTATTATACTATTTATATTATTAATTTGTGACTAAAACTCTCAAACAAACTATATTGGACTTTATATGTTTTTCTAAATCACATTTTAAGTTTATCACAATAAAATTTATTAATTATACTTAAAAATTATCAATGATAAGATAAATTATATTTTTTTTTTCAAATTAACTCCTGATATTGGATTTATGAGTCAGGCCTGATAGATTCACAATTATTTGCCGGTCAGAATAAAATTAAAGATTTCGATCCAAAAATTCATCTTTTTACAATTTAAGGTCTAGATAAAAAATGTTGACAACCCGATTCCCAATGCCACCCGTAAAGTAGTAGAGAGTCGAGTTGATGTAAGGATTGGCATAAAATAATTTAGTTCCTAGTCCAGCTTTCGGCTTGCGTCCTTTTGGCAGCTTTCAGCAATATTGTAATTGTACCATCGATTGTTTACTCCTTTTTACTGGGCATCTGCGCTACTGTGGGGTTGTTTGGATAAGACGAAGATGTGAACCAAACCATGGACCCACCACTGCCGATTTGGGAAACTGCATTCACGGCAAAGAGGGTAGCTGGGCGATGGGGATGGGCGAGTTAGGTCCGCTGATATTTCCTCTCCCCGCTCTATCCACAAGCCACAATGTACGTTGCCCAAATGCATGCTGTGCCGGTATGCCGCCTTGTATCATAAGTTTCCTTCACAAACCGCAACCGAGAATACAAAGTAAGGACTAGATCGCCGACTCGTGCATGCACATCATTCATCACAGCCATGATGCCAGTCCTCATCTTTAAATTGAATGCCGTCAAGAGCAGAAAACTTGCAACAGCAAGATATGCAGAGAGGGGTGCTCTGGATAATACTGGATAGAAGACTTTTCAACAATGGAGGGAAAAGGCACAGGCGTCGCGTCGGTGTCCCTCAACTTAAAGTCGTTCAATGAGAGGAGAGAGAAATGGGGGTGGGAGTGGGGCCGGGGTAGGCGTGTTGGGTTGCTCCCAACGGACACACTGCCACCTCAATCGCCACATAGTTATGACTAGATACATGTATAGCTGTACAACATAAAAGAAAATTCCTTGAAAACGTTTAAAACACACCCGCACGCCCGCCCATCTGAATTTTGTACACTTGTCTACTATGTGATGATGAGGAGGGAAGTAGATGAGAGAGAAACAAAGACAAAAAATTCTTTTACTCATAACTTTCCACTCGTAACAATTTTTTCGAAGAAAGAAAAAGTATTAAATTCCTTATACAAATACTTTTAAAGAAAACTAATGTTGACATTTTTTGAAGAACAATTAATATGAGAGTAATATCAAAGAAATGAGGGAAGTATAAAATTATTTTTTTATAATTTTTATTTTGTAATGACTTTTTTGCCAAAATAAAAATAGTTAGATTTTTTATGATATATATTTTCAATAACACTATACTCTAAAAAAATAATATAAAAGAAATACAATACATGTGTTTTTGGGATACAATACACATGTCTTGGGGTACATACCAATGTTTTGAGATACAATACATTAGCAAGTAACATTCATACTCTACCTCCAACATGAGAGTAATGTACCTCAAAATACGACTCATACCACAAACAACGAGTATTGTACCTCCAAGATATAACATGGGACTGATGTACCAAAAATGGGAGTAATGTACCCCAAATATGGGTATTGAACCCCAAACACGGATATTTTATCCTAAAACACAAGATCTCCATCCCAAAATAGTAAGTAAATATTGGTATTATACCCCAAAATGGGAGTAATGTACTCCAAAATACAGGAATTGTATCTTAGAGCTTAGGTACTATACTCAGATGTACAATACCTATGTTTTGGAGTACATTACTCCTATTTTAGAGTATAATATGAATGTTTATTTTCTGATATAGTGCACCCCAAATACGGTATCGTGCCCCAAAATTTGGGTATTATACCTGAAGACATGAATATTATATTTCTTTAAAGTATATCACCATTGGCCTTGTTAGAAAATACTTTTATAAGTAATCTAATTATTTTTTATTTCAGCAAAAATTCATTTCAAATTAGAAATCATAAGCAAAATAATTTTCTCACTCATCTCTCTTCTCTTTCTTTATCTCTTTAATTATATAAATGGGTTTTTTCTTCCACACCAACACTTCTCCCTCTCCCAACAATCAGGTTGGCGCCCAAGTGGGGGATTGAAGGTGTGTAGCTTATTGAACATAAATTATTCAAAAAACATAAATGGACATAGATCATATAGGGTTGCCCTACACTAAATAAGAAATTGAAACAAATTAATTTATCAAACTTTTATGAAAATAATTATCAATGTATTACTCCTCCAAAAATATTTTTCAAAATAACACACTTTAGGTGAAACCTACCACTTAGCTTGGCATTTCATATCTCCCCCATGTCAAAATGTGTCTCATTTATGTTTTTATTTTGAATATAATAAATTTGAAAAAAATAGATATAGGTGACAATCAATGTGGCGCTTTGACTTTTATTCTTTCAATTTTTTAATGATATAAAAGCACCAATAATTGTGACCGTTTATGGTCCAAGATACATAAAATGCCAAAAAATTGACATTTTGAGACTAAACATGTTAGACTAGGAAATATTTTCTGACAAGAGTTATTTTGGTAAGTGTTTATGTAAAAGTATGCTAAAGTGGTTTTCCCTCCAAAACATTTAGTTATAATTCTAGTTCTCATAGAAAACCATATCTTAAGTAACAACCATCCGTGCATAATACAAAGAAACGCAACATGCACTAAAAAAACCTACAATGTAACTCTAGCATTTAATATACACCATAGAATTTAATTGGTTCATATATCATTCCTGGAATTTTGATTAAAAGTCCAACATTGTCACTGCATACCCATATATTCTATTATTCCACTCTTTTCTCTTCTTGCTTTTATATCTGGCCCATATGCATGCTCCTTATATCATATATGCTATATCAATCTCTAGGTAGAAAGAGGACATTAAAAAATGCTTGATACGTGTCTCTACCCATAACCTTTTGGACTACGCTGAGTATTAGGGACTTTGAGAGAACTCACCCCCATCACGAGTTGCATAACTCTCACAAGACTCTAAAGCATATTGGATGCTGCAATCCTAGCAACCATATCAGGTTTAGCCAACAATCAAAACCACAAGCGGTATAGTGTGAAGTAACTATGATAAGACAAGTGAAACATATAAAACTTGATCTACCATATCATCACTACAACACGGCCCATGATGCACCCCTACATGGACATTACATAGACTCCCTTGAAAATTGGGTGCACTCCTGCACTACCCTCCCTCTTTTATCATCACATCTATTCAGATTGGTGTTGTAAGAACCCCTCTAACTCACCCTTGGACTCTTATAAGGAAGTTGTTCTTTCCTCTGGTAGATCTTGTCTTATATCTTCTCAACTCTTTAGGTGATAAACAATTGTGTCACATGCAATATGTAATTAGTGTCACTTGTGTTGGATGTCTCCAAAGACATCTTAGATATCTCCAATATTGTACCCATCTTGATGCTAGGAAAGTGCCTCTTATAGGTGTTGATTGTTGTAATGGTTTTAGTATTCCTTGATATATATATGTTGCTAAGGGGAACAACCCTAGAGGCTAACGTTTGTATTGTGTGTAACAAAATCCTACAAAGGTTGTGGAACATCAAAAAGTTATGAAGCACATGCAACTTTTCTATAATATAGCTCTCTCATAAAAAGGTAGTTGTGTCAGGCATGATGCCCCCAACCTTATCCTACAACCATGGAGGGTGCTACTTGCATGGAAAATAACTCATGGGGTGCATCTCTTCAGTCCAGGGAGCACCACTTTGTGCTTGTATGATTAGAAACTCTATAACTGCTCGCACAATTCTAGGGAAAACTTGGTGTAGTTCTGGCATGACTCATATCCCCATAGACCAGTCAATACTCACTCGAGCTTAGATTACATCCTAGCTCGCTTGCTGAAGCTGGGAAACTATGAATATACAACTTTGTATATGGTTGGCACATAACAACATAGATGATTATGTTTCTTGTAAATCTGGGTAGCTCGGCCCTAGCTCAAAGAATCTAGTACTCAGTTCAAGTAGCCTTTTCACATCTCATCTTTTTCCTAGGTTGTTATCTCATTAGGTTAATGTGCACACATCTCTAGATGCATCGCAATGTTCCCTCATCATCCTAGGTCTTAGAGACGCAATCCTAAACCATTGTCAAGATCTAACTATGCATTGGGAGAAGTTATGTAACAAAAATTCCCCAACTTGACTTGGGATGTCACCCTCAATGTCTAACTCCCATGTTTGCAAAACCTCCTTCTTCATTCTGAGATAGATTGAGTATGTACCTTGCAATTCTCATCATGCATTCTCATCTTTCTCAAAGAAGTTGTGATCTGGTCAGTGAGCCTCATATTCATTCTGACTTAGAAATTCCAATGTTGGCTCCTCCCCAAGTCCAGTTTTCAAATAATTCTCAGACATTTCCTTATCAATTTTTCATTGCCTGTGTACTTTTTCATGCTTCCTTAAAAATAAAAATAGTGAGTGGTTGGCTCTATAACAATAAAAAAAATCAATGTTTATAGAGTGTGTTCCTCATAAACTCTTCATCATAAGAACTCATTTTATTCCTAACACATCCTACTTTCATGGCTTAATCCATTCCTCTCTATAAACCAAGTACTTGAAGAAAATCCTTCTCATATTAAGTTAGAATCGTTTCTAACATTGCAAAGTATAAAACTTTACTCGAAGGAAACAAAAACCACATAAAAACATACAACACACCCTCAACCAATTTTATAGTCTAAGTGAATCTTCACTTAGTAGAGTGGACTTTTTCCTTCTCATTAGAGTGTATACCACACTCACATGGTCTATGCTCTTCATTGTTGATGTGTTATTCTATTGGCGCGGAATCAGACTTCACTCTTGAGATCTTGAAGTGTTTTTTCTCCATATGTCTATTGTCACTTTAGCAACCATTAGTTGTTAGACTATAAACACTCCTTAATAGAAAAGATGGCTATATTGAAATGTCATGTGTCATTGGTACTAAATATTATTATTCATAGTAATTACCAGCATTGTTAGTGTACTTGCAATTACAATTATAATTGGTCATCCTTTCCAAGACAACTGTTATCACATCCTACTACCATGGCATGTCGTGAATCATCCACCTTATCATTAGTTATTGACGTTGCAATCATTGTTTGTCTTCCTTGTCAGGACCCATTACACTAAACGAGATTACTCAAAACATAAAACACAATCAATCACTAATTAATCACATACCCAAAAATATGGGTAAACTAAAACTAATTTCAATATCAGCACCTGCTTAGAAACATTTGTATAAGACGACAACATCTTTCTTTTATCCATACTAGGCAAAGAATTTGATACAAATGTTCTATTGCCTTAGCCACAACATATATACACAGGAGAACAATAATCGTATATGCCACACAAACAAGCATTAATATGCTAAGTCCGATTTATTTGAAACACCATATACAAACTTTTCCTGCCTATACCTGAGAGTACAGGGACGAGTCTCGGACACACTAGACATATAATCAACTTTATCAAAGATTCATTACTATAGCTCCTCTTTGCTGTCACAATTTTTGTTTCCGTCACTTCTGATTACCTAAAAAAATGTCGCGAACCACAAGGGTGAAACCCATGTCCCAGCAAGAGATATAACCTCCAACAACGTTTTGATTACAACATTTAAAAGTAATTAAACAGTTAAGCAGTTTAATCATATATAATAAATAAGATCAACAATATTGATGATTAACAAAATACATAAGCACAACTATCTGGATAAGTATAATTAGCAGTATATGCATCTCTAGTTATAAAGGCATGGCTAGCATGCTAAACATCACTGACAACATGAGATATCTTGCATCATGATTATAATCAATAGTAGCAGTATAGTTATCAACATAAGCATGGCTATTGTATGTATGCATCTACAATCTAAGCATATCCACAACATAAGTATATTTACTATCTCTTAATTGCATTAAGCCTCATCTTTATGTAAAGATAAAAAAAAGGGTTATCATCCAATGTGAAACGTCATGTATAACCCTAAACAAATATGTTACACGACTGTATTACATCTTTTATTACGCCATGGGGAATTTGAATCGTACCATTCAAAGTCCAACTGACCCCTACGAAGGGCTATTCGGTTCCATACAAGATCTAGGAGTGTTGGTATCCTAAGATCTCTTCCCTCAGTCAGTACGAGTAAAAAGGAAGTGACATATCAGTCAAAGCTGCCACCACAGTGACATATAGTCAAGCTGAAAACCACTAGTCCGACCTTGGTACAGGTCACAATACTAGAAACCAGGGTATTCAAACCCAATCACTGAGGTACAACTGTAGTTGCCCTCTAATCACATCATGTTATAATCACCGAGACACGACCACAGCCATTCTCAATCACATTAGATGTATGAGGCATGACCATTGCCAACCTCCACAATATGCATTGTGGATGACAAGGATATATCCTCAACCTTCCACCCCCACATACTCAACAGTATGCGTTCTGAGTTTCCCTTAGGAATACTCGTTTCACCATCCAATAAATTCTGACATTGAAGATGGTTCAACGGCACAAGGCACCACATGATTAAAGTTGCACTTGATTAGTTATGCCAATTGGGTGAATTAAGGCTGCATCAAACAAGTGGACATACAAACTCTAATTCACTTCTAGCAAGCATATATATATATATATATATATATATATATATATATATATATATATATATATATATATATATCAAAACTTAAAATGATATAAATGTATAAAACATAATTTCTCATCTCATCATCACATGGTACTATTCACTTGCCATTCATGAGACTACACTAGTCATCATATTATCACAAGATATAAATCCGTTTCACAATATCAAAACATATCAACCCTTATCAAGATAAGAGGATTACACCTCATTCAGGGCTCAACCATGCCCAAAGGTCATTAAGACCATCATACTATTTCGTGCAAGATCATCATTATCTTTCCATGCCTTATAACAAGGCTCAACAACATCACTTACATATAATACACCAGATCAGCACAATCTTACATTAATGAGCTAGGAGATTTTCATAAATAATCATAGCAGGATTATATTAACATTAAGAACATTCCTGTATTACATCAACATGCAAGGAATATAGATATGAGTAACTCTCATCATATTCATAATGCACATGTTTAGCATAAGAAAGAATCAAACATGTGTCTATGATAACCACCAATTAACATACCAAGGTTATGATCATGTTAAGGAGGTTATTCCACCCTCATTCCATCATATAAAAATGTTAAACATGAATACTTGTCTTTATCTAATTGCATTAGAGTTAGGTTTAACATGATAAATTATATCAATGTTACTAATCAACACTCATACCCAAACCCTAACTCACGGCATCCCCATTGGATCATGGATGCATAAGGTGAAGCATCACCATCACATTCCATACTATTCTCAAGTATGAACCCACACATAAATCAAGGTATAACCATCAGCTTATAACATACTAGGGTTTCAACAATAATAGAGTACTCCATGATTGTATTAGTCATTCAAGGACTATTCATACCCAATTACCATCATTTAGTTATGTTAAAGTTGGGTATAACAAGCTATACCTAATTAGGGTTACATATCAACACAATATGGTTATCATCCCTTCTATTCATATGAGTGAATAGGTAAGACTAACTTTTTAAGGGTAACCCTCCATTTAATCCATCATCATTCAACCCATATCACCATATCATAATGTCACCCAGAACCATTGGATGTTTAAAAGGTAAGACTATTGGTTGTTTATATAAGTAAACACCTTGGATAAACCACCTATGAAGTCCTTGATTTGTGCTCTAGAAAGATTCACCATCTAACCCTAGACATCCCTCGATTAACAACATAAAACGTTTCATTGAGAGTAGGGTAAAACCCACAATCGACTATTCAGTTAAAACAAGCCATCCATTGTCAACAATTAAGCTCCTTAAGTTAATCACATAAAGGAAACAATCTAAATCACATTATTAGGACCAACATATTACATTAGCCATCTTTCCACCTTAATAGAGGAATAAACAATAGATCTCGACCATTGGGTCAAGTTCACATGTTAAAACCATCAATTACAGTATAGGTCTGACCATTGCATCAAGTGACCCAAGAAACCATTGACCTAAGGCTTAATTGATGCTAAAACTACAATGCTTGACTCACCATAGGTTGTAGAGACCTGATCCACCATCATTAGTGACCATTAAGTCACCATAGGTTGTTAGATCAACACTAATTCATTAATCAACATCAAATATTAAGCTAATGTCAACATTGATTGATAACATCAGTAGGGTACTTAATGGTTGATCATTACACTTCTAATTGATCCAAAACCTGACCTAAGGGGGTGAACATAGGTTGTGACCATCATTTGACAGCCTTGATCACGATCATCAGTTGTTATGCATACAACACCATAGGGTTGTTGCAATGGTACCATCATCGGGTCATGGTTTATAGAAGAAATCAACTTTAAACCCTAAAATTGACCATTGTTTGATAGGTGCTTCGCACCATAGGTTGTCAAACGAACCTGATCCAAGTCAAATTATACCTTATTAATCCCTAAAATTGACCATTGTTTGATAGGTTCTTAGCACCATAGGTTGTCAAACAACTTGATCCAAGTCAAATTATACCTTATTAACAATGTACACATGATCACAAGTTCATCTAGAACTGAAATCAAAACAGGGAACATTATAAAAATCGAAATCCAAGTCAAGCATAGCTTTTTAGTGCATGAATCATCATTTTTAAGAAGAACATGATCTAGAAAGGTTATAGTAAGCAATAAACGTGGAGCAAGTTATAAAACTTGCCTCTAATGAGAAGATGAAGCCCCACACAGAAGAAATCTCGAGCAGGTAGGGTAGAAAATCCAAGAGTAAGCTATGAATTCGTCCATCTAGCACCTTTCTTCATCAAATGAGAAAACCCTAAGCATAAGGAGCAAGAAAAGTAGGGTTTTAGAGCTTTAGAGCAATTTTTACCATGGAACAACCTGGGTTTATACGCAAACCATAATGTTGTTGGTCATGAGCTACTGATTTCAACATTCAAACTAAGCAATTTAGACTTTGATTAACCATGCAATTCCACTGGTCCAAACCACACTAATAAGATGATAAACTAGATCATATAAAAGTGTAAAGAAGTGATTTATGAAATAAAAATTTGGGCGACGCCAAATACTACCCAGTGCCTGATAACTGCTGTTATCAGTGAAAAATGTGCAATTAACCAAAATTTTCTAATTTCCAGAGTTAAATCCTGCATAGTGAGTGAAATTCTACTCATAGTGGTTCAGGATGTCTGAATTTGTCTAGAAATACTTCCAGAGCCTGTTTCCGGGCGATTTCTAGGTTGTCTTCAACCTTTGGTAATACTATGTTACGGTTCTATTGCAACTGCCATTTGACGCCTAAGCTCCAGGTTGAAAACGAGCTCGACTAGGTGGTTGAATCATGGCTGAAAGTTGCAAAGCCTCCCTTGGACCTCAGATTAAGAGTCAAGGAAGCTTTCCCCTACTTCTGGGCGGCCCAACGTGGCCCCTAGATGTGAGCATTAGTAGCAGCTATAGCTTGGCCGCCGCCAAGGCTGTAGGGTAGCCTTCTAGGGCTAGGCAGATGGAGTGGAGGAGGAAGAAGAGGAAGGGGCAAGAAGAAATGAAGAAGGAGGGGGAGATGTAGCTGCTGGAAGTAGGGCTAAGGGGAATCGCCCCTGCGTTCCCCTACTACAGTCGATCAAGCTTGTACACCGCTTCAAGCGGTCGTCAGAAGAATATATAAGGGAGAAACAAAAAAAGGAAAGAATTATAAAACCAAAAACTGGGAAATTTGCAAATTTGACCCTGGAAATTGAAAAAGTCATAACTTTTGCCTTGTAGGTCCAAATCGATCGATTCTTTTTTTTGCAACATTTCAAACGCGAGATCCACTACAACCCCAAGGCATGAAAACATGCTATTTAGCTTGTCTCAGCTAATCAAAACACTAATCACATCTTAAGTACTTAACTTAGCTTAATCAACATATCAAGGTTAGATTAGGGTTACAAGCATTCAATTATGGCAATTAAGCTTATTCAACTCATTAAGCAAGTTTAGGGGCCTTACAACTATAAACCCCTAACAGGGATTTTGCCCTCGAAATCCAAGATAAACAAAGTCGGGTACTTCCTTTGCACCTCATCCTATTACCTTCACTTGGTTACTTGCATATCATGGTGATGTCACATCATTCATACATATATCATCTTGGGTCAACACAAAAACCCCCACCTAAGAAGACATTTGCAAATATGGAACATAGAAACTTGTTGTGCCACCTGTACAAATCTAATAGTAACTTTCAACTTTGGGACTCAATTGTCATCTTGAATTATTCCATATGTTGTATCGCGCATCACTCAGAGGCCACACTCACTAGATCTTACCAAACATAGAACATCAGGTATATATTATCATATGCAACTTTATAAGATTTCATCTCTATGCTCCTTTAATGGTTGTCGTAATCAAAAACTCAATAAACAATGTGGGAAGCCCCTAGTTTTCAAGAATTTATGACGAATATGTTTTTAGAGGGTCCTCAAATCATCTCAATGGTGGACTGACCATATATTTTGTTGAAGAATCATACACTTGTATATAACTATTAATAAATATAACTTCCTGACTGACCTTGTTAGGGGTGGAGAAAAGACATTGTCTTCATCTTATCAAGATTCACATAACATACTTAATAGAGGTATCATAACTCCTAGAGGATATTCTAGTCAACCCCCAACTCACTCTTATTCAACTTGTCTCATAGCTATTACTACTTCGAAAACCCTAAGTTTTTGAAGAAATATTGATCATATTATTGACCATATTTGAAATATTTTGACATGTCATCATTTAAAGCTTGATATAACTTGTATGACATGAAGGGAATACTCTATTCCTCCTATTCATAAATTCTATTTGTACATTGGTTAGTCTAAAGGACATAACTCTAAACTCATCATGGTCATGTAAATTATGTCATCCAATCTAACTCTTATGCATTGATATTTGATCATAGGTTTATCTTAAAGGAACACGGTATAGCATATCCATTGACCAAAAAACCATCTATCCTTGCTAGTGGTCCTATCCAACTATCACTGAACCATACACAACATTATAGAATCACTTTTTTTAAACAACATTTAGAGGGTCATCATCAACTCTCTCTCTCTAAGGGATAGGAACACTTGGAATGTTTATTTAAGAAACATTTCCAACCTTCACATACTTCCCATATTGTTGATATATTTTGGATAGTAGGATTCATTACCTTGGTATCCACCTCATGCTCTATAAGGAACTCACATCCTTATCTCAACTACTTTTACCAACATAACAAATATCAAGACATATAAGAGGAGTCTCCCAAATTATTGGAAGGCTCAAAAGCAAACTCATCACAAACTTTATGATCTTAGAACCATAGTCCAAGAAACCTTATGGTATAATAATCTATCCACCCTCATGTTTAAATTGAATCCACACATACCAAGTGGCAATGATCCAATCGAAAGATGTGCCCTAGAAAGGAAAAACACAAAGTGAAACACACTTCCCATACCATAGTAGTATTTTTCAAGGGTCACTCGCAAAAAGGTAACCAATTCTATTTTCATTATTCAGGTTACAACTGCTTATGTATCATTTTACCTTTTTCATTCCGGGTTCCTTGCCATTAGCATAGGAATCATCATGATTAACATATCTCATTAATCCTTCCTTGATGACTATATATCCCACTAGTGTATTTTCTCTTATTTTATTATGTTTTTCAACCACTTATCGATAGGTAAATCATCATATTCCACATTTTTTTCATTAAATTGGGATCATCTCCCTTAATTTCTTTCACATGCCATGCTAATTTTTCATTAAAAGTTTCTTACATACATAGGTTGGTCTGAGATTAACTCAGATTCTACCTTATTCCTTTGTCATTGTTCCCTTTCATCTTCTCATTTTTTACTTGTTGTAGGAGTTCTTTCTGTCTTATGTGGATGTCATACCTTGATTCATTTTATAAGCATAGACTTATCTGTCTTTTATTTTATTATATTCTTGAATCAAATCTTCAAGAACTCCTCTTTTTCTAATTTGTATTCAGATTTAGATTTCATGGTGTTGTAGCTTTCTCTTATATTTACCAAACATTCAAGTTTTGACAGATAATGATGCAATTCTCATCTTCTTTAAGGTAGGATTGAGACATTCACATTATGATTTCTTATTCGTTATTCTCTTTATATTGTCTCAAAATGAATACTTGATCAGAGTAATATAAAAGATAACAATCTAAGAGTTCCATACTTACCTTTGCTTCAATAATTGAATACCTGGTCAGGGCACCCAAATACTGAGATTAGACAGTATGCACCATATTTTTATGTCATATTCCTAACTTAGACATCATCCTAGTCCTAAGTTCTAGTGTCCCTATAGACTCAATGAACCTAAAGCTCTGATACCAACCTGTCAGGACACATTACACTAAACAAGATTACTCAAAACATAAAACAAAATCAATCACTAATTAATCACATACCCAAAAATATGGGTAAATTTAAACCGATTTCAATGCCATCACCTACTCAGAAACATTTATATAAGACCCCAACATCTTTCTTTTAACCATACTAGGCTAAGAATTTGATACAAATGTTTGATTGCCTTAGCCACAACCTATATACACAGGAGAACAATAATCTTATATGCTACATAAACAAGCATTAATATGCTAACAAAAGTCTGATTTATTTGAAACACCATATACAAACTTTTCCTGCCTGGACCTGAGAGTACAGGGACTATTCTAGGACACACTAGACATATAATCAAATTTATCAAAGATTCATTACTATAGCTCCTCTTTGTTGTCACATGTTTGTTTCTGTCACTTTTGATTACCTAAAAAAATATGGCGAACCACAAGGGTGAGACCCATGTCCCAACATGAGATACACCTCCAACAACGTTTATTGATTACAACATTTTTAAGTAATTAAATAGTTAAGTAGTTTAATCAGATATAACAAATAAGATCAAAAGTACTAATGATTAACAAAATACATAAGCACAACTATCTGGATAAGTATGATTAGCAGTATATGCATATCTAGTTACAAAGTCATGACTAGCATGCTAAACATAACTAACAACATGAGATATCTAGCATCATGATTATAATCAGTAGTAGCAGTATAGTTATCAACATAATCATGGATACCATATGTATGCATCTACAATCTAAGCATATCCAACACATAAGTATATTTACTATCTCTTAATTGCATTAAGCCTCATCTTTATGTAAAGATAACAAACAAGGGTTATCATCCAATGTGAAACGTCATGTATAACCTTAAACAAATATGTTACACAGTTGTATTACATCTTTTCTTACGCCCTGGGGAATTTGAATCATACCATTCAAAGTCCAACTGACCCCTGTGAACGGCTATTCAGTTCCATACAAGATCTAGGAGTGTCGGTATCCTAAGATCTCTTCCCCTCGGTTAGTACAAGTAAACATGCAGTGACATATCAGTCAAAGCTGCCACCACAACCACATATAGTCAAGTTGAAAACCACTAGTCCGACCTTGGTATAGGTCACGACACTAGAAACCAGGGTATTCAAACCCAATCACTGAGGTACAACCGCAGCTGTCCTCTAATCACATCATGTTATAATCATCTAGACACAACTGTAGCCGTTCTCAATCACATCAGATGTATGAGGCATGACCATAGCCAACCTCCACAATTTGCATTGTGGATGACAAGGATATATCCTCAACCTGCCACCCCCACATACTCAACAGTATGCACTCTGAGTTTCCCTTAGGAATACTCGTTTCACAATCCAGAAAATCTGATACTGAAGATGGTTCTACGGCACATGGCACTACATGATTAAAGTTGCACTTCATTAGTTATGCCAATTGGGTGAATTAAGGCTGCATCAAACAAGTGGACATACAAACCCTTGTTCACTTCTAGCAAGCATATAAATATCAAAACTTGAAAAGATATAAAATGTATGAAACATAATTTCTCATCTCATCATCACATGGTACTATTCACTTGTCATTCATGAGACTACACTAGTCATCATATTATCACAAGATATAAATCCTTTTCACAATATCATAGGGTATCAACCCTTATCAACATAAGAGGATTACACCTCATTCAGGGCTCAACCATGCCTAAAGGTCATTAAGACAATCATACTATTCCATGCTAGATCATCATTATCTTTCCATGCCTTATAACAAGGCTCAACAACATCACTTACATATAATACCCCAGATCAGCACAATCTTGCATTAATGAGCTAGGAGATTTTCATAAACAATCATAGTAGGATTATATTAATATTAAGAACATACCTTTATTACATCAACATGCAAGGAATGTAGATATGATTAACTCTCATCATATTCATAATGCACATATTTAGCATAAGAAAAAATAAACCATGTGGCTATGATAACCACCAATTAACATACCGAGGTTATGATCATGTTAAGGAGGTTATTCCACCCTCATTCCATCATATTAGAATGTTAAACATGAATACTCGTCTTTATCTAATTGCATTAGAATTAGGTTTAACATAATAAATTATATCAATGTTACTAATCAACACTAATACCCAAACCCTAGCTCACGGCATCCCCATTGGATCATGGATGCATAAGGTGAAGCATCACCATCACATTCCATACTATTCTCACGTATGAACCCACACATAAATCAAGGTGTAACCATCAGGTTATAGCATACTAGGGTTTCAACAATAATAGAGTACTCCATGATTGTATTAGTCATTCAAGGACTATTCATACCCAATTACCATCATTTAGTTATATTAAAGCTAGGTATGACATGCTATACCTAATTAGGGTTACATATCAACACAATATGGTTATCATCCCTTCTATTCATATGAGTGAATAGGTAAGACTAACTTATTAAGGGTAACCCTCCATTTAATCCATCATCATTCAACCAGTATCGCCATACCATAATGTCACCCAGTACCATTGGATGTTTAAAAGGTAAGACAATTGGTTGTTTACACAAGTAAACACCTTTGATAAAACACCTATGAAGTCCTTGATTTGTGCTCTAGAAACAGTCACCATCTAACCCTAGACATCCCTTAATTAACAACATAAAAAGTTCCATTGAGAGTGGGGTAAAACCCACAATTGACTATTCAGTTAAATAAGCCATCCATTGTCAACAATTAAGCTCCTTAAGTTGATCATACAAAGGAAAAAATATAAATCACATTATTAGGACTAACATATTATATTAGCCATCATTCCACCTTAATGGAGGAATAAACAGTAGATCTCAACCATTGGGTCAAGTTCACATGTTAAAACCATTCATTACAGTATAAGTCTGACCATTGCATCAAGTGACCCAAGTAACCATTGACCTAAGGCTTAATTGATGCTAAAACTACAATACTTGACTCACCATAGGTTGTAGAGACCTGATCCACCATCATTAGTGACCATTAAGTCACCATAGATTGTTAGATCAACACTAATTCATTAATTAACATCTAATATTAAGCTAATATCAACATTGATTGATAACATCAGTAGGGTATTTAATGGTTGATCATTAAACTTCTAATTGATCCAAAACCTGACCTAAGGGGGTAAACATAGGTTGTCACCATCATATGACACCCTTGATCATGACCATCAGTTGTTATGAATACAACACCATAGGGTTGTTGCAATGGTACCATCATCGGGTCATGGTTTATAGAAGAAATCAACTTTAAACCCTAAAATTGACCATTGTTTGATAGGTTCTTAGCACCATAGGTTGTCAATCCAACCTGATCCAAGTCAAATTATACCTTATTAATAATGTACACATGATCGCAGGTTCATCTAGAACTGAAATCAGAACATGGAACATTATAAAAATCGAAATTCAAGTCAAGCATTGCTTTTTAGTCCATGAATCATCATTTTCAAGCAATAATGTGATCTAGAAAGCTTATGGTAAGCAATAAACGTGGAACAAGTTATACAAATTACCTCTAATGAGAAGATGAAACCCCACACAGAAGAAATATTGAGTAGGTAGGATAGAAAACCCAAGAGTAAGCTATGAATTCGTCCATCTAGCACCTTTCTTCATCAAATGAGCAAACCCTAAGCATAAGGAGCAAGAAAAGTAGGGCTTTAGAGCTTTAGAGCAATTTCTACCGTGGTACAACCTAGTTTTATACCCAAACTATAATGTTATTGGTCGTGTTCTACTGATTTCAACATTCAAACTGAGCAATTTAGACTCTGATTAACCATGCAATTCCACTGATCCAAACCACACTGATCAGATGATAAACTAGATCATATAAAAGCGTAAAGAAGGGATTTATGAAATAAAAAGTTAGGCAATGCCAAATACTACCCAGTGTTTGATAACTACTGTTATCAGTGAAAAATGCTCAATTAACCAAGAATTTCTGATTTCCAGAGTTAAATCTTGCATAGTGAGTGAAATTCTACTCATAGTGGTTCGGGATATCCGAATTCGTCCGGAAATGCATCCATAGCCTATTTCCAGGCGAAGTCTAGGTTGTCTTCAACCTTTGGTAATACTCTGTTATGGTCCTATTCCAACAACTATTTCACGCCTAAGCTCCAGGTTGAAAACAAGCCCGACTAGGTGGTTGAATCATGGCTGAAAGTTGTAAAGCCTCGCTTGGACCTCAGATTCGGAGTCAAGGAAGTTTTCCCCTACTGCTGGGCAGCCCAAGGTGGCCCCTAGCCGTGAGAAGAAACAGTAGATGTAGCTTGGCTGCCAGCCAAGCACTACAGGGCAGC
This sequence comes from Alisma plantago-aquatica, assembly GCA_963693085.1. Lineage (NCBI taxonomy): Eukaryota > Viridiplantae > Streptophyta > Magnoliopsida > Alismatales > Alismataceae > Alisma > Alisma plantago-aquatica. Next base: position 1,442,680,160 of record OY856412.1, read on the forward strand.
CTGCTAGGGCTAGGCAGATGGAGTGGAGGAGGAAGAAGAGGAAGGGGGAAGAAGAAAGGAAGAAGGAGGGAAAGATGTAGCCGCTGAAAGTAGGGCTAAGGGGAATCGCCCCTGCGTTCCCCTGCTACGGAAGATCGGGCATGTACACCACTTCAAGTGGTCATTCGAAGAACAGATAAGGGAGAAACAAAAAAAGGAAAGAATTATAATGCCAAAAATTGGGAAATTTGCAAATTCGACCCTGGAAAATGAAAAAGTCATAACTTTCGCCTCGTAGGTCCAAATCGATCGATTCTTGTTTTGTAACATTTCAAACACGAGATCCACTACAACCCCAAGGCATGAAAACATGCTATTTAGCTTGTCTCAGCTAATCTAAACACTAATCACATCATAAGTACTTAACTTAGCTTAATCAACATATCAAGGTCAGATTAGGATTATAAGCATTCAATTATGGTAATTAAGCTTATTCAACTCATTAAGAAAGTTTAGGGCCCTTACATTCCCCCACATAACAAGGCCCCATATGGAATGATAAGGATGAAATCAAGGAGATGAGGCCATCACATCCACTCACTACCCATATTAACATTTCCTTTATGGAAGGTTTTGGTTTGGCTAAGGGTGGCACCACTCAACCCATTATTATGATCACATTAGATTTTATGGTAGCCCAAACTCTCATGAATGGTGTTTCACCTTTATAGGGATTGTACTATCAAATGCAGTATGAAGGAAACTCCTCCCTATGTTCCTCCATTACATTGGACATCTCAATATTTAGTATCCACACCACCAAGAAGCTAGACTTTTTGTATCCCTCATCATGGAACATGGTTGAAGTCAAATAGAAATATCAATTATTTGAGGTCTATTGGTTGAATTCTCTCCCTAGTGTTCATTGGAACTTGGAATCCTCATGTTGAAGTTTGTTTGAAGCCCTTAGATTGTTACTGGTGTCCCTCTATTGACAACTCTAACTTCCTCTTGAAGCTATTCTTGACTGCCATGGATGAGTCTTTTAGTGGTATTAGTAGTATACATTGGCAAAGCACTTGGGAGAGCTTTCACCTTCATCTCATGTGGACTAGGTGACAAACCATCCCTTCCTTAATGTGACATCTTACCTAGAGGTGGGTTGCTTCTCAGTCCTCCTCTACAAGATAGAGTGCCTCCTACAGTTACTTCCCAATTTAAGTGGAGAACCACATGATGCATTCCATTCATTTCTTTAGGATATCAATTTTTTAGAGAAGGTCAATGATGCAGCTTGTACATACTAAAACTTCTAGCATTTTGAATTATGATCAACATGTCCTTCTTCTTCTTTCATATTCACACTCTTTGTAGGTTTAGCTCAAATCACATAAACCAAACTTGCAACTCAAAGGAAAATGAAGTAGAAGAGGGACATGCGACATGGCATGGAGTAACTCTCACAAGATAAGTGTAAAGGTACAATTTGTTGTGCCTTATGGACATCAGAATATGAACCAATGATAATCCCTTGCAATTGTTACACAATACTCCCTTGACACTCATCCACTCATGCAATATTCTCTATCTTTTCATATTCACTCATACCATCATCATCATAGTTCCCTTGGTCACCCCTGGACTCTTCTAAAATAGTTTCTCTACCATGTGGTAGTGCTTCTCTTTCCCTCTTTTCAACTCCTATAATAGTACACAGTTATGTCTATCACAATGTCTAATTGGTGTCTCTTGTGTTGGATGTCTCCAATGGCATCACTACAATGGTGTTCCCATGTTGATGCCAAGGACTCACCTTATATTGGTACAACTCACCCTAACAATTGCAATGCTCCTAAAGAGAGATGTCTCTAAGGGGCGCATCCCTAGCATCCCACACCTATTACATTGTGGATATTGACATGATCCCTAGAGTTGATTCCATGTGTGGTTATAATAGTGAAAAAAACTAATTTAGTACTCCTTGAAAAATATTCCGCAAAGTAGCACACTTTGCGTGGAACCTGCCACTTAACTTGGAATTTTATGTATCCAGGTATAAATGTCACAATCATTGGTGTCATTATTTTTAAATAAAAATTTGAGAAAAGTGCTACTCAATGTGGTGCTTTCATGTTTTTTGTTATTTCCTATTTTCTAAAATAAAAATGCCAATAAATGTGAAGCTTTTTGGACTGAGATACATAAAACTCCAAGAAGTTGGATTCTTTAGACCAAAAGTGTGACAATTTTAGAAATAGTTTCTAGGAGTGTTATCCAGGTAAGTACTCTGTGAAAGTATTTTAAATTTGGTTTTTCCCAAAAATGTTTAGTTATAAACTTGGCTCATAAAATAATCATCTTTTAACTAACAATAGTGCATGCATGATATAGTAAAATGCAACATGCATTGAAAAAGGCCTATAATGCAATTCTAACATTAAATATGCACCATAATATTTTATCAATTCTTATATCATGTCTATAATTTTAGTTGATTGTCACTGTCACCACAACACCATAATCAAGTATTGTATACTGTTTTCTCCTCAATTTAATGTGTGGCCCATAGGTATGCTTCACATATCATGTTTTTTATATCGATCTCTAGGAATTTGGAAGGAGGACATGCATAATACATGATATGCATGACATACATGACTTAAACATGGGCATAATACATAATTGTACATGTGATAATAGTATGTGACTTAAATAGGCCCTAGTCATGGATCCCAATGAATTGGCACTGCTAAGACTACTACTAATTAAAATAGATCATCTCGACCTAAGAAAAGACTTGGTTGGGTTGATTAAACTAAGATCTAAAATCAAATATCAAAGAATTAAAATGAGTTGACCATAAAATATTGGAACCTATAGGGTACCCGTTTCACCATGTTATGAATTATGCATGAGTTATCTTCAACTAACATAGATTTTCTTTGCTTTTTTTATTATGCATTTGTAGCTTGTACTACCTACTCTCACAGTGTATAGCACTTATTAACCCAATTACTGACCCACTCTCATAGTACTAATATATAAGGTTAAATGATATGATCTGTCTCTGGACAATCAACCTCACAATGGTTTTCCCACTCTCACATTTCATTATTAATTAGGTTGATAATGGATTCTCTAATTATTAATATTGGTATTAGAGTAATTAAATATAACATATATTTATAATGACCAAGAACAAATAAGAAAAAGAAATGAAATGCTATAATCAAAATCCAAAGAAAAGAGTTCTATAATAAACTGAATATAATCATGCAAAAAGTCAACATCGAGCTACTTGTATGTCGTAAAGAATGGGGGTTAAGCCCCTCGTACTCGACATGAGATCAAAAAATGGCTTGGAGGGGAAGAAAAATATAAAGGATGGAGAAAACACTATATACAAGAGCGAGGAGAACCCCCTATGAAGTTTGCACAATTGGACAACATTTCAGTTGTCAAACTACTTCGTAGAGTTTCTAGGATGATTCTTGTTCCATGTATCTATGTCTCTATATCCTTTGTATCTGGTCTCTCATAAAATGAATCATGCCCTCTTTCTAGACGTCCTCTTGATATGTATTTTTATACGCTAAAAATGCAAGTATACACTATTGCACTAATATAGGCCTATGAGGCCCGGATGTCGAACACGTACAGAGAAATGTTACTTCAAAAACTAGTGCTAACTCTAGTGCGATCAACTTCGGCCAAAGAAAATTTGAGTGATTGGTTTGGTTATCTTAATAGGAAATAAATCTAAATTATGGTTATTGTTCTCAGTCTTAGTGAATTCCTTAGGATAATGGTTTCACCACAGTTAAGATTGCATTTTAATATTTGTACATTATTAGAAACCTCTCCTAACTATGTATTAAGAGCTTGTCACGAGAATTACCCACTCTCATGGTGTAATTCACTACCTAACCTAATACCAACCACACTCGCATATGGATTGTGTATTAGATAGGTATTTTATTGAATAATTTGGGTAATCTCCTCACGTTGTTAAACCACCTTTCCCAAAGGGTTTTATGAAATGTGTATTTCTATGAAGTTCTGACTATTAATTTCCCTTTTTCAAATAAATTAATGGTCCAAGTACTATCTATGGTGATCAAGCAGAAATAGTTCATTCATTCACACAGAATTAAATCCAAAAATTAAAAGAAGTTGATGAATTAATGCATAAGAGTCAATTATAATGCATAACCGGGCTACTCTCGGGTCCTGAGGAACGTGGGGACTAGCCCCTAATGGTCTCCATAGTAAAAAACATCAAAGGAGGAAGGAAAAACAAGGAGAACATGAAGAACCCCTGAAGTAAACAATTCAAACGCTCCCTTCTCATGCACATGCCAGTTTGCTAGCTTTTCAGATGCAAATATGTCTGCTAGAAGTTCCCAGATTGTTCAATTTGCTTCCTTCTTCTTCACTATCTCCTCTCCTTTCTCTCCCTTGTCGTACAATGGAAAAAGACAAGATCATTAGGTCTGGTTGTAACTCCCCTTAGTCATAGGCATGACTTAGGGTGAGTTAGAACCTCAACCATTAGATTGAATGAAGGTTTTAGATTTGCTTGATCCCGATCTGTCGGTACTACTAATAGGGTGTCATTACTATAATTGCACGGCCACCTGTCAAGTTTTTAGTACTACCGATTGGATGTCGAGAGTACCGAGTTGCTTCCAATTTATTTGACAAAAACAATGTAACATTGTCGGTAGTATCGACAGTCTCATTGATACTATTGAGTCTTCTCAATTCATTTCTTCTTCAATACTAAGCAAGTGTCAGTACCACCGAATCCAAAGTCAGTAGTACCGAGTTGTGTAAATTCTTGAACATTCTTGAAATGCATAAAATTCGAACATAAGCTCTGGAAGATTACTAAATCACTTGAAAACATTAAAATGATGCATATTTGATGCAAATAAGTATCACATTCTCATAGAGTAAATGATCCATAATTAATATGAAATTGACTCAAAGTGCAAAAAATAGTACAAAATAGCCTGTGAAAACAACAAATAAACAATGCATCGAACTCCCCTAAGCTTAAATGTTTCTCATCCTTGAGCAACACCCTCTTGGATCTATTTGAGATAAGGCGTCAAAAGGACATAATAATATGAATATCAATTCTCAACTATCCCCACTTGATGGTCCCAAACTGGTTCTTATTAATTACTAAACAATTAACTTCTCTTTCACGACCAAAAACATCCATAAAAGATATCCACCCTTAGATCAATGAACACTATCAAAAGAGCACTTAACATCATACTCATTCAAGCATTTTCTTAGTGCATTATGTGATTCCCTAATCGACATTGCTCTTTCCTAATTACCAAGTACTTGGAAGAAGTTCTCCTTATAAGAATGAAATAAGAGATCAATCATATAAATGTCGCCTACCAATAAGAGCATTGGATGGAATGAATTGGGTGGCTAATGAAGAATCACAACTAACATCTGAATTATTCATGCACCAATAAAACATAATGAACCTATATGGTGAAGTAATGAAAAATGCATGAACCCTAATGCCTAATATTATTGGTGAAATGATGCATGTATCAAAAATCTCATCAAATGAATGAGAATGAATTAAAGAAGAGACTACATCATATGAATGTTTCCATCTCTTTGAAAAGTGTTTAGGGCATCCTTACTCCCTCTTTACTTCAAAATTAATAATTTTTTCTTTCTTTCATTTTATTCATTGGCCCACTATTTTAGCTTGACAGAAAATTATGCTTGGAATTCACTAACATAATTCATTTTTTCTTTTCTTCCTTCTTTTTCTGTGGGTATGGATGTGTATCCTTGTACTCTTACTTCAGAAGAAAATAATATATCCATATGATATAGAAATGAATGATAGGAAATGCATGCAATCTACATGTAATGGTTATGCAACTAGAATGATATGCACAAAATATTTATGTATAATAACATTTTTTTTGTTTTGTGACTAATGCAATAAAAGAGAACTAACTATCATGTCATGCAAATGCAAACAAGAGGTTAATTCAGAATACTTGCTCATCTTAAGGTGGTGAGTCAAAATGAATGGAAAATAGATGGAATCACATAATTAAGAGACAACACCTTTCTTAAGCTATGATATGTCCCTCTAATACTGACCTATGTACAGGGTAACCTTAGGATTTCTTTCTTAAATTTCAATTTAAGATCTCATTAATTGTTTGATCAATTTAGGCTCAAACCTCATCTTCATCCACATGACATGGATAATTAAGATTTCCATTCATATCAGATGTCCAAAAGATGACTAACCCATACGCTTTCTCCAATTATGTACTCTTAAACATATCAAATTGAGCTTAAAGAACAAAGCATGATAGTAGATTTAGATTTCAAAAAATTTCAAAATTGATACCACATCATAAAAAAATGTCTAATCTTAACTAAAATTGTATATTTCGTCTACAATTACACTAGATAGAACTAGACCCTAAAAACAATGATGGAAGATCTATTTTTTTTAAACAAAAACATGCAGATATCTATACTACTATAAAAAGGGTGAGTTTGATGTTGCACTCTCCTTGATTCACTCTCTTCTCTCCTTTTTTTCAAGGAATTTTGCTCCTACAAATATTTATTCTCACACTCTCCTATTATCTTTTATTATCTTTAATTCTGTATTTCTCTCTCCATCCCACATAAATGGTTCCTTGGTTCTCTCCTTTCAAACAATCAACACAAATATTAAATACACATATCAAGGTACCCTTTTCACTCACATCAAAACTATTTATCACGAAACTACAAAATAATATGATCTAAGCCTAACAAAATAGTAAAACATTATCAAAAGAAAATATAATCTAAGAATCCTAATTGGTGGGTTTCCTCCTATAAATCACCCTTATTTTATGTCTTAGGCTCAACATGATGCTTACATGTAGCCTGGGTTATCAAGGAAAGGTGGTGAATATCTTGATAATTTGAACTCCACCTTGTAATAATCAGCTCCTAAAGATTGGTAATCACAAAACTTCTAAAATTTGTCCTTCATTCCTAACTTCAGACTGTTCAGGACTGGAACTTTTTGCTGCTTTGTTCATCTATGTAGAGGAATGTATAGCACATTGGGGATATTCTCCCCTAAGCTTGAACTTATTCCACCTTCTGGAATAGATTTGGTACATTTGGAATGGATGGAGTGACTTGTAGGTGTACCTTCTTCACTGTAGATGCCTTCTTGTTGATTGTGATTGTTCCACTACCGAGTAGAACCTCCACCTGTGATTTTTTCATGGGAACCTTCTCTAGAACTGGGGGAGTAGACTTGGTGGCAATGGAGTCTTTCACTGCATCCTCTTGCAAGTCCTGTGTAGATGGAATTTCTTTGCCGCTCCTCAAACATTTTTCATTAGTTGGAGCACTCACTTTTGCATACTTCATAGGTGTTCTAAAGCCCCCTGGTCTTCCATACAAGCTATTGGGAAAAAATAACTTGTGGCACATAGACACGCTCAAGCTGTAGACTGTGTGGATCTGGTGTCTCCTCAATGTCATGCTCGTTCTCCTTGAAACAAAAACATATTTTACTTCATGATGATTGTGGGCTGGCTCAGTGTTTCCCAAGTTTTTTTTATTTAGTCTTCTTCAACTCCAGGATATCTGCAACCATTTGTGATAATTGAGTCTATAAATTTTTGATGCATGCTCCCTAGTTTTTGCAGCTCCCTCTGTGATTGGTCCAAATATGCTCCATTCCTGGTCATGACTATACCACACATATCTTCTATCCTAGATAATCTTTCTAGGTCTAGGTCCTCATCATCATAAAGTTGTTGTGGTTGCTCATATTGATATGAATGATGTGCAAAGTAATCTAGTCCTCTCTAAGAAGAATAGGAATCAACTCCCCATGATTGATCAATGTGCCTTTGATTGACTTGCAGTCTTGAATACCTACAATCTTCATATCAAGGACTTCATTTGTGTAATCAACTCAACCATTAATTCGCTCATTCCCCGTGCCTTCACTGCACTCAAGTACCTTCATAAGGAAAAAAATTTCAAAATCAAAGGTACTCAACAAATGAGATTAAAAATGATAAATCAATGAATTTTCAAAAAGATAGATCAATGAATATGTGAAAAAAAAAAGATTTAACAATGAAATTTTAAAAGAAGAAAAAAAATGGGCTAGGGTTGCCGATCCTAACTTTTTATACTGTTAACCATGCCAACTTCCCAGCAATAGTGCCGAAAATTTCATAGGTATTTTCTATACACTCAAAATGCTAGTATACACTATTGTAGTAATATAGGCCTATGAGGACCAACTGTCGAACACATGGAAACATTACTTCAGATAGTACTAATTGCAGTGCAATTAACTTCAGCCAAAGAAAATTTGAGTGATTGGTTTGGTTATCTTAATAGGAAATAAATCTAAATTATGGTTGTTGTTCTCAGTCTTAGTGAATTTCTTAGGATAATGGTTTCACCACAGTTAATATTGCATTTTAATCTTAGTACATTATTAGAAACATCTCCTAACTCTGGATTAAGAGATTGTAGTGAGAATTACCCACTCTCGTGGTGTAATTCACTACCTAACCTAATACCAACCATACTCACGTATGGATTGTGTATTAGATAGGTGTTTTATTGAATACTTTGGGTAATCTCCTCACATTGTTAAACCACATTTCCCAAAGGGTTTTATGAAACATGTATTTATATGAAGTTTCGACTATTAATTTTCCTTTTTCAAAGCAATTACTAGTCCAAATACTATCTATGGTGATCAATCACAAATAGTTCATCATTCACATAGAAATAAATCCAGAAATTAAGAGAAATTGATGAATTAATGTATAAGAGTCAATTACAATGCATAACCGGGCTACTCCCGGGTCCTAAGAAATGTGGGGATTAGCCCCTCATGGTTTTCATAGTCAAAAACATCAAGGGAGAAAGGAAAAACATGGAGAACATGAAGAACCCCTGAAGTAGATAGTTCAAATGCTCCCTTCTCGTGCACACACCGATTTGCTACCTTTCAGTTGTAATTCCATCCGCTAGACATGCCTGGATCGTTTGATTTACCTCCTTCTTCTTTACTATATCCTCTCCTTGCTCTCCCTTATCGTACAATGAAAAAAGACAAGATCATTTGGTCTGTCCATAACTCCCCTTAGTCATAGGCATAACTTAGGGTAGGTTAGAACCTCAACAGTGGGATTAAATGAAGCTTTCTGATATAGCCTGATTTACTACCAACTTCTTTAATTGCATGACCACCTGTCAAGTTGTAGATATTACTAACTGGATGTCGATAGTACCGAGTTGCTTCGAATTTCTTTAACAAAAATGTTGTAGCATTTTCAATACTATCGATAGTCTCATCGGTACTACTGAGGCTTGTCAATTCATTTTCTCTTCAATACTGAGCAAGTGTCAGTACCACCGACTTCAAAGTCGATAGTACCGAGCTATGTAGATTCTTGAACATTCTTGAAATGCATAAAATTTGAACATAAGCTCTAGAAAATTACTAAATCACTTGAAAACATTAAAATTATGCATATTTGATGCAAATAAGTATTTTAGGATAATAAAGTAAGTGATCCATAATTATTATGAGATTTGACCATAAAGTGCACAAAATCAGTACAAACTGGCCTATGAAAATGACAAATAAATAGTACATCACCTCTTTAAGTTTTTACCAAAGAGGATAAAACACAACTTATCCAATGAAATGTTGGATGTTGCCTTTATTAATTGCATTCATCAAGATAGTCTCGGTGCCACCAACTTGGAAGTTGGTGCAACTGAGTTGTCTTTTTGCTTGACCTGAGTAGGGCTATCTTGATGCCATTGAGCTGAGTGTCAATGGTACTAAGATTCCACTACTTTTTGGTCCTCTTTTTTAGAGATTGTGAGATGACTATCAGTGGAACCGACTAGGTGACTTTGTGGTATGTAGTCTCTTCTTGGTGCTACTGAGATGACTGTATGAGTAAGTCTTCTATTCTTCATGTGATGATACTGACAATGATATTAGTGCTACCAACTTTCCTTACTTTGTACTTTTTTGTTGTTACTAAAGCTTAGAATGAATCATTATATAATAAAATACAATAATTTCAAACCAAATGCATTAAATTTAGATAAAATGTATGGGCGAGAGCTATTACAGGATGTTTAGACAAAAGATGCATAAAACATGTGAAACTTGGAGAGTTTCCTGTGAAATCATGCCTACATTAGCCCACAATTTGGTATTGAAAGCATGTCCATAAAATCCCTTATGCTTGAATCTTTCTTGCCCTTAAGCAACACTACTTTGGATTTGGTTTAAACAATAAAAATAAGACACATATGTGAAAAATATAATCCTAACCATCTTGAGTGAACAGACCCAAACCGGTCCTCTACAACCATAGAGAAAATGACTACTAGAGAAAAGACCAATTATGAGAAAACAATACATCAAAATTACACCATTAAACATACAACTAAGACAAAGTAGAGATATATCATGGGCAAAATGAAATATGCTTAGTGTATCACACAATCTACCTATCTACATTTATATGTTCTAACTATAATCGAAGTGTAAGGACCCTGACCTTTGTTTAGGGTTTACTCTGTTTGCTTTGCTTAACCTTGGTGGTTTGATGCTTGCTAATCACCTTTAAGTGGTGATTAGCGTTTTGTTGTGCTTTGTCGAGAGTTGGAGGGGCTACTTGCAAATAACCCAAGTCTAGGGTTTTGTGAACAAGTTTGCCACCTTGTGAGGTGTTCCTCCCTCTCTTTGCTTCCTCTAAAGGTTGAGAGGAAGGCTTGGGCTTGTTGCTTGAGTTCTTTGGGCCTTGGTTGAGCTTGTTTGTGCCTTGAAGTGCCTTGTTTGGGTTTGGTTGAGCCTTGTGTCTCCCAAGATGGTGCTTGTGTCACCTAAGATGGTGCTTGTGTCGGCCAAGGGAGTGTGTCGCCCATGAGGGTGGAGTGTGTCGCCCATGGAGCAAAATGTGTGTCGCCCATGCTCTTTGACCTATCCTTGACCTTGCTTAAGTGGACACTTGGTGCATATCTTGGCCATGTGGATGGAGCTTGCTAGAGTAGTGGCTTGTGCTCTAGGACAAGTATCCCTAGGCAAGTGACACCTTGCGTGGACTAGCCTTGTTTTCTCCTCCCTTTCCTTCTATATAGGTGTGGTCTTTCCTTAGCTTAAGGTCTCTTTGGTTCCTCCCCATCTTGTGCACGACACAACCTTCCTTCCTTGCTAGTGGTGGCCGATACACCCTTGAAGAAGAGCAGCCTGGTGGCCGACACACCCTTGAGGAGAAAGTGGTGGTCGACATCCCTTGAAGCTTGGAGTTCTTCTTCTTCCTTGGAGCTTGGAGCTTAAGGCGGGTTGCATAACTTCTAATCCTAACTCCTTTGATCTTGTTCATATGTTAGTATCTTAGTTTCTTGCTTAGCTTTCATGGTTGGCCGATCCTTTTAACCTAGGGTTTGTAGATGAGCAACACTCCTTTCTCTCCTTGGTCTAGAGGAGTGAGCTTAAGTCTCTAGTATCATGAGCAACACCCCTCCTTCTTAGTCGATTGAGGTGAGCTTGTGATCTAGTTGCTTGAGCAACACTCTCCTCTCACCATGGACTAGAAGGGTGAGCTCGTAGGTGTTGGTTGGTGTGCAAAACCCCTCCTTCTTAGTCGATTGAGGTGAGCCACCTTCCTAGGGTTTCAAGTGCCTTGTGCATGAGGAAGAAGATGACTTTGTGAGTGATGCTTTTGGGTCATTTTGAGAGTGGAAGGTGCTGCCCGACAACCCTCCTGACCTAGCTTGCTGGACGATATCCTTTGTCTTGTGTTGGGCGACATCCCTACTCTTGTGTTGGGTGATAGACCAAGTATGGGTTGTGTGCTGGCCGATAGACTTGTTGGGCGACAGGTTGAGGTATCGTGCGACACCCCTTTAAACTTGTGGCGGGCGTCACACCCCTTTCCCTTGCTGTGTGTCAGCCGTTAGGCCTTGGCTAATCTGTTGCACATTTTCTCTCTCTTGGTTGTTATCCTCGTGAGATGGCATGGTTGTTAGCCCTTGCATCGGGCATCGTGAGTAGAGTGTGACGGGCGTCACACTACTGTGTCGGACGATAACACCAAGCCAGGATGGGCATTGCTTGATAGCTCTTATGCCCGACACACTCCAGTACATAACACCCTTGACGCACGACGCAGTGTTGTCCTGCTATATGCAACGCAGCATCGTTGCTCTTCTCCTTATATTCCGTTTGGTGAGTTGAGTATGGGTGAGGGTATGATGCCCGACATAACCTTTTAGTAAGGGCTTAAGTTATCTATAGTGAGGGTTCCGTCAGCCATAGAAACTGAGGTGTTATTCCCATAACACGTTTACCATGATGTGCTATGCTAAAAAATGATGATGGCAATATTAGTTCCTTCTTATCTTAATCATCATAATCATCGGTATAATACCCAAGAATGTTAATGAACACGCACTGTAGAATGTTGTGAGGAACGATTATATGTGAACAATAAGAGGACGGGTACTTTAAGAACGATGATGACAATGATGATAGTAATGATAATGGTAAGTGGGTTACATAATGAATGGTGATGGTAATGATAGCGGTAATGATAACGCTTGTTTACTCGTATAATATCGAAATGAGGATAAGCATAGATAGGTTTTGCATAGTGATGTGCTATATACACTTGATCATCAGATAGTGTAAAATTGATAAGTATAGTATCTTGAATGTCGTTTCTTGATGATAATCATAGTCCTTATGTTGAAACTATGATTATTGTATACACTAACCATGCAGGTGATAATTAGCCATGAAAAGGCTATGAGACATATGTGATGAGTAACATCACTTTGATAATTACTCTTGTTGAAGAGATTGCATGTATGATGTGTTTGTCCCATGATGATGATGTAAGCCTTGAGAGGCAGTGGCAATACATGATGAGGGATTGAGATCCCATGGTATGTGATGGTCCTTGAGATGGATCTGGATGGTTGGCAAGAGGCCAAGTGATAACATGTGATGTTGGATTCTTGAGATGGATCAGGTTGATGTGATTGCAATAATAACACAATGTTGAGTTATATTGTTTACTTTCTGTTATATCTTGCATGTTATACAACTTGGTTGAATCTTGCAATCCATCTAAATGGTACTAAATAATCACAGTGGAATTATATCATGTAGTTTGCCCTGGCCATAGATCCATCATCGTCAGGACTTGGTGATGGTGAAACAGGTTCTCCTGCGGGTTTACCCGGAGTGCATATTGTTGAATATGCGAGGTTTCTCCTAGCCTAAAGTGAGGAGGTAAGAGTGCAACTTCGGTTGTAGACTCGGATCTGTGATGAGCCTGGTGAACAGGCCCATGGCTCCAGATATGTGATATGTAGAGCATGAATGCGTTCATGGCTCAGAGCACGGTGAACAGGCCCGCGGCTCAGTTTTACTAGTGCCGAGACCTGTAAGGAGGCAGGCTAGGCAGAGGGTAGCCTGTGGAGATGACCCTATGGCTGAGGCCACTTGAGCATGAGACTGTGGTCCTACTTGTGTTGTACTCGTGTACTGACCACGAGGTGGGAGGCCGTGGAGTCTGGCTCTTCCATGTGACCTTGTATGGCACCGGCTCCGGGTTTCGCAGTTGTTGGTTGGATTTGAACGGTACGGTTCACTTCCTAAGGGCATAAGAATATGTAATTCAGCCGTTTAGTATTTACTGCTTAAGACAAACACAAAACATTGGTTGAGGCCTTGTTTGTGTAGTTAATTCCATCATATCTTGCAGTTACTTCTATGTTTCTCTTATGTGATAAGCTTTATACATCCTATCATGTTAATCATGTTTCATAAGGAATAGTTGGATAAATGACTGAGTACTTTCAGTAAGCTTGATAGAATGAACAATCTTATCTTATAAATGCTCTGGTTATACTTTTAGTTGCTTTATATATGTCTAAGGTTTTGGTAGTTTTGGCTGGGAGTTATGCCTCCCGCTGGGACAATGTTCAATTGTCTCACTCTACTAGTTTTCAGGTGATCGAGCCAGACGCAGTGGTGGTCGTGGTGTTGCGGTCGAGCAGCTAGACGAGCAGTAGAAGGCAAGCAATGGATATGCTGCTGTTTTGGGATGTTTTGTAGTAGAGTCTAGAGTCATCCCTGTACTCTCTGGTCCTTGGCAGTGTTTTGACGTTGATTCACGATGAACGATCGATAATATTTTGAATATCTTGCTGTTGGCCGGATGTGGGCCTTTATGTATATGAATAGGTGGTGAACTCATGTGATGGATAGACAACTATTCCATGAAGCTGTAGACACATATCAGATCTCATGTATGTATATATATGATATGTTTCCTTGCAGGATGAGGACTGGAATGTAATAGTTTCACAGTTTATCAGTTTTCCACAATCAGTTTAAATTAACCCGTGTTTTGATAATTTGTGGTTATGGTGATTTCCACACGTTTCCACGTAACACCTCATTATCTGTATGATAATAGGATGTGTTGCCACAAGTTTTGGTATCATAGCTTTGGGTTCGCTGAGTCTACAGGGATCTAGGACTAGGTTGTGTTTGTTCTTATGAGCTTTCCAGATTTTCTCACGGTAATCTTCTGCCTCAGTGGAAGAAACGTCAAGATGTCTGGAAACAATGAAGAACACTCTGTTGAGTACAACGATGCTGCATCGGTTGATGGAGCAGCTGGACAGGCACATGAAGATCGGGTGCCTGAGGTCCCCCAACCTAACCCATCCATTCTTGAACATGCTTCTTACCAACAACTTATGGAGCAGATAATGGCTACGATGAATCTCATGGTTGAGCGATTACCAATGCCTCCTCCGAGAGCATAGGTTCCCCATGGAGAAGCATCGGGTATTGGGAAGACCTTCGAGCGGTTTCGCTGAGTCAGAGCTTCAGATTATGCTGGAATGGATGATCCAGTGGATGCAGATCTGTGGCTGACAAGTCTTGAGAAGGCTTTCCGGATCCTTGACATCCCCGAAGCAGACAAAGTAAAGCATGCTGTCTACCTTTTAAAGGGTAGTGCTGGTCACTAGTGGACCATCGAAGAAGAGAAGCGGCCCAGTGAGGTGATCTGTTGGGAAGTGTTTCAATGCGAGTTCGTCACCAGATACTTTCCGAAGACGTATCTGGATGAGAAGATCAGTCAGTTTGAGAGGCTGAGACAAGGAACGATGAACATCACCGAGTACGAGGCCAAGTTTATGGATCTGTTGAGGTTTTGTCCTCACATGGCGTCAACAGATGAGGAACAGATCAGACGTTTCGAGAAGGGTCTGAGTGCTGAGCTGACGACACCGGTTTCTGCATTGGAGAACCGGGAGCGGTTTGCTACATTCGTGGAATCCGTCCGAAGGATTGAAAGGTCAGTAAGGGAGAAAAGGGAATCCATGTCTCACAAAAGACCTGCTCAGTTTTAGGGATGGAGGTTTGGTGGCTTTAAGAAGCCTAGGTTTTCGTCGTCAGCAGTGATGAGAAGTTCTGGGATACCGTCTCAGTGGTCTCCGAGTAAGGGGAAAGGTTATGTTTCTTTGCCATCTAAGGCACATAGTTCAGCTTCTGTGGCAGTGACAGGGCCAGTTAGGCCACGGTTTGAGGACAGATCATGTCATCGTTGTGGACAAGTCGGGCATTTCAGGCTCAATTGCCTGAATAGAGATGTTGAAGTAACGCATCAGCCGAGGTCAGAGAGGCCACAACCCAGTGGTAGTAGAGGACGAGGACGCGGTCAAGCGTCTCAGGCTGGATCGTCTGCTCCAGGAAGCATAGGTCGTGGATAGCAAGCAACGACTCAATTCTATGCTATGAGTCTGTCGGAGGCGATAGTCAACCCGCGAGTAGTGACAGGTCAGATGGAGTTATTTCATTCTGATATGTCTTCTTCTTGCTTTATATCTGTTCTGGTTGACCCGGGTGCTACACACTCTTTTATCGCCTATAGTATGCTTGAAAACTGTCGTTTACCTGTTAGCTGTAAGAAGGATAGTTTGTTGTTAGAAACCCCTCTTGATGGTTCCTCTTTGCTTCGAGAAGAGTGTCCATCTTGTGTCTTGTCTTTCTCAGGACACCGCATTCAAGTGGATCTCATACCACTTGATATGCATGGTTTCGCTGTTATCCTTGGGATGGATACCTTAGAGAAGTATAAGGTTGTTCTGGACTGCGGCACCAAGCAGGCGGTGTTTGATGATGCTGTAGAGAAATGGATCTTCCAGGGAGATAGGAAGATTCTTCCGACGTGTCTGGTATCAGCTTTGGTGGCAGAGAAGTTGCTACGGCAAGGATGTGAGGCGTTCTTAGCTCACGTAGTGGATACTGTTGTGGTTACCAAGGTGAAGGGTCCTAGTCTTGAGGAGGTGTCAGTTGTCTGAGAGTTTACAGATATGTTCCCTGATGAGTTTCCTGGTGTTCCCCCTCCCCGAGAGATTGATTTCGAGATCAATCTGGTTCCAGGAACCCAGCCAGTTGCACAAACACCATATAGGATGGCTTCGTTAAAGATGGCAGAGCTGAAGAAGCAGTTGCAAGAGTTGCTGGACAAAGGTTTTATCCGACCGAGCACGTCGCCTTGGGGTGCTCCGGTGTTGTTTTTTAAGAAGAAGGATGATTCGATGCGGTTGTGTATAGACTATCGGAAGTTGAACAAAGTCACGATCAAGAATAAGTACCCGTTGCCGAGGATAAATGATCTGTTTGATCAGTTGTGTGGTCCTACCATGTTTTCAAAGATCGATCTGCGGTCTGGATATCATCAGTTGAGGATAAAGGCGAAAGACATACCAAAGTCAGCTTTCAGGATGAGGTATGGTCACTTCGAGTTTGTGGTTATGCCGTTTGGGCTAACCAATGCACCTGCTGCTTTTATGGATCTGATGAACAGAGTGTTCCGTCCTTTCTTAGATCAGTTTGTTGTAGTCTTTATAGATGAAATTTTGATCTATAGTCGGGACAGGATAGAGCATGAACAACATCTTTGTCGAGCGTTGACTCTTCTTCGCCAACATCAGTTGTATGCCAAGTTCAGTAAGTGTGAGTTCTGGTTGGAGGAAGTAACTTTCTTGGGTCATGTGATATCTGCTGAAGGAGTCAAAGTAGATCCGAAGAAGGTGGAATCTGTTGTGGATTGGGAACAACCAAAGATGCCAATAGAAGTTTGTAGTTTCCTGGGTTTAGCAGGATACTACCAGATGTTTATCAAGGACTTCAGTGTGATCGCGTTACTGATGACGAAGTTGACCAGAAAGGATATACTTTTTGTATGGGATGATCGATGTCAGCAAGCTTTCCAGAGTCTGAAAGAGAAGCTGACCAATGCTCTAGTGTTGATCTTGCCAGAGCCTGGGAAAGGCTATGTTGTTTTCTGTGATGCTTCCAAGAAAGGCCTAGGTTGTGGTAGCTGATGCGCTTAGTAGAAAGTCTTCTTCTCTTTCTTCAAAGAAGGCACATTTGAGTTCCCTGGTATGCCATAGGCGAGATATGTTTGTTTCTCTGTGACAGATGAAGTTGCAGATGGAAGTTTCTTTGTTGTCTGGTCTTCTAGCACAGATGCAAGTCAAGCCTACGTTGAGACAGTAGATCAAGGATGCACAACAGACAGATGATGAGGTACGGTTGGTCAGATCAGAGTTCGGCAGCGACAAGCATGATGGGTTTCATGAGTCTGAGGATGGATTAGTCTGTTATTGTAAAAGGATGGTGGTTCCTAATGTTGATAAGCTGAGGGAGTTGGTGCTCGAGGAAGCACACACATCGATGTATGCTATGCATCCAGGTGTCACCAAGATGTATCATAGTCGGAAGGACTTGTATTGGTGGCCCTGTTTGAAGAAAGATGTAGCAGAGTTCATGGCGAGATGTGTGGTTTGTCAGCAAGTGAAGGCTGAGCATCAGAAGCCGGCAGGTACGTTGCAACCTTTGCCGATACCACAGTGGAAATGGGATCATATAACCATGGATTTCGTAGTTGGTCTACCCAGGACCACTAGGAACCATGATTCCATTTGGGTGATAGTGGACAGATTGACTAAATCTACCCATTTTCTACCAGTGAAGACGACGTATACAGCCGAGAAACTCACTCGAGTATATGTGGATGAGATAGTACGTTTGCATGGTGTGCCAGCAACGATAGTTTCTGACAGAGGTCCTCAGTTTACGAGTCATTTTTGGGAATAGTTGCACAAAGTGTTGGGAACGCAGTTGAGGTTCAGTACATCCTTTCACCCGCAGACAGATGGACAGTCTGAAAGGACTATTCCGATTTTGGAAGATCTCCTCTGAGCTTGTGTTTTGTAGTTTCTAGGCAACTGGGATGTACATCTGAGTTTGATAGAGTTTGCCTACTACAACAGTTATCAGCGGAGCATTGACATGGCTCCTTATGAGGCTTTGTATGGAAGGAAGTGCAGATCTCCTTTGTGTTGGTATGAGTCTGGTGAATATCAGCTTTTGGGTCCTGAGCTAGTACAACAGGTGACAGAAAAGATCAAGGTGATACAACAACAGTTGAAAGTGGCACAGGAAATGAAGAAGTCTTATGCAGACAATCGCCGACGACCTTTGGAATTCTAGGTAGGAGACAAAGTGTATCTTAAAGTCTCACCGTGGAAAGGTGTGCTAAGGTTTGGTCGGAAGGGTAAGTTAGCACCCATGTATATGGGACCTTACTCAGTCATAACATGTGTTGGCAAGGTAGCTTATGAGATAAAGTTGCCTCCAGAGTTACACAGGTTACATCCAGTGTTTCATGTCAGTATGCTGAAGAAAAGTCATCTGGATTCAGGTACCGTGATACAGCCAGTTGAGGTTGAGCTTGATGAAGATGTGACCTACGAGGAAGGTCCTTTGGCGATCCTTGACAGAAGGGTCAAGAAGCTGAAGAGGAAGGATCTGGTTCTTGTGAAAGTTCTTTGGTAGCATTATGGCATTGTGGAAGCCACATGGGAGCTTGAGGAAGAGATGAGGAGGAAGTATCCCTCGCTTTTCTCTTTAGATTTAGGGGACGAAATCCCTTAAAGGGCGTCAACTTGTACGGACCCTGACCTTTGTTTAGGGTTTACCCTATTTTCTTTGCTTAACCTTGGTGGTTTGATGCTTACTAATCACCTTTAAGTGGTGATTAGGGTTTTGTTGTGCTTTGTCGAGAGTTGGAGGGTCTACTTGCAAATAACCCAAGCCTAGGGTTTTGTGAGCAAGTTTGCCACCTTGTGAGGTGTTCCCCCCTCTCTTTGCTTCCTCTAAAGGTTGAGAGGAAGGCTTGGGCTTGTTGCTTGAGTTCTTTGGGCCTTGGTTGAGCTTGTTTGGGCCTTGAAGTGCCTTGTTTGGGTTTGGTTGAGCCTTGTGTCGCCCAAGATGGTGCTTGTGTCGCCTAAGATGGTGCTTGTGTTGGCCAAGGGAGTGTGTCGCCCATGAGGGTGGAGTGTGTCGCCCATGGAGCAACATGTGTGTCGCCCATGCTCTTTGACCTAGCCTTGACCTTGCTTAAGTGGACACTTGGTGCATATCTTGGCCATGTGGATGGAGCTTGCTAGAGTAGTGGCTTGTGCTCTAGGAAAATTGTCCCTAGGCAAGTGACACCTTCCGTGCCCTTTCCTTCTATATAGGCGTGGTCTTTCCTTAGCTCAAGGTCTCTTTGGTTCCTCCCCATCTTGTGCACGACACAACCTTCCTTCCTTGCTAGTGGTGGCCGATACACCCTTGAAGAAGAGCATCCTGGTGGCCGACACACCCTAGAGGAGCAAGTGGTGGTCGACATCCCTTGAAGCTTGGAGTTCTTCTTCTTCCTTAGAGCTTGGAGCTTCAGGCGGGTTGCATAACTTCTAACCCTAACTCCTTTGATCTTGTTCATATGTTAGTAGCTTAGTTTCTTGCTTAGCTTTCATGGTTGGCCGATCCTTGTAACCTAGGGTTTGTAGATGAGCAACACTCCTTTATCTCCTTGGTCTAGAGGAGTGAGCTTCAGTCTATAGTATCGTGAGCAACACCCCTCATTCTTAGTCGATTGAGGTAAGCTTGTGATCTAATTGCTTGAGCAACACTCTCCTCTCACCATGGACTAGAAGGGTGAGCTCGTAGGTGTTGGTTGGTGTGCAAAACCCCTCCTTCTTATTCGATTGAGGTGAACCACCTTCCTAGGGTTTCGAGTGCCTTGTGCATGAGGAAGAAGATGACTTTGTGAGTGATGCTTTTGGGTCGTTTTGAGAGTGGAAGGTGCTGCCCGACAGCCCTCCTGACCTAGCTTTCTGGACGATATCCTTTGGCTTGTGTTGGGCGACATCCCTGCTCTTGTGTTGGGCGATAGACCAAGTATGGGTTGTGTGCTGGCCGATAGACTTGTTGGGTGATAGGTTGAGGTATCAGGCGACACCCCTTTAGACTTGTAGCGGGCGTCATGCCTCTTTCCCTTGCTGCGTGTCGGCCGTTAGGACTTGGCTAATATGTTGCACGTTTTCTCTCTCTTGGTTGTTATCCTCGTGAGATGGCCTGGTTGTTAGCCCTTGCATCGGGCGTCGTGGGTAGAGTGTGATAGGCGTCACACTACTGTGTCGGCCAATAAGACCAAGCCAGGACGGGTGTTGCTCGATAGCTCTTATGCCCGACACACTCTAGTGCAAAACACCCTTGACGCATGACGTAGCGTCGTCCTGCTGTATGCAACGCAACGTCACTGCTCTTCTCCTTATATGCCGTTTGGTGAGTTGAGTATGGGTGAGGGTATGATGCCCGACATAACCTTTTAGGAAGGGCTTAAGTTATCTATAGTGAGGGTTCTGTCAGCCATAGAAACCAAGGTGTTATTCCCATAACACGTTTACCATGATGTGCTATGCTTAAAAATGATGATGGCAATATTAGTTCTTTCTTATCTTAATCATCATAATCATCGGTATAATACCCAAGAATGTTAATGAACACGCACTATAGAATGTTGTGAGGAACGATTATATGTGAACAATAAGAGGACGGGTACATTAAGAATGATGATGACAATGATGATAGTAATGATAATGGTAAGTGGGTTACATAATGAATGGTGATGGTAATGATAGCGGTAATGATAACGCTTGTTTACTCGTATAATATCGAAATGAGGATAAGCATAGATAGGGTTTGCATAGTGATGTGCTATATACACTTGATCATCAGATAGTGTAAAATTGATAAGTATAGTATTTTGAATGTCGTTTCTTGATGATAATCATAGTCCTTATGTTGAAACTATGATTATTGTATACACTAACCATGCATGTGATAATTAGCCATGAAAAGGCTATGAGACATATGTGATGAGTAACATCACTTTGATAATTACTCTTGTTGAAGAGATTGCATGTATGATGTGTTTGTCCCATGATGATGATGTAAGCCTTGAGAGGCAGTGGCAATACATGATGAGGGATTGAGATCCCATGGTATGTGATGGTCCTTGAGATGGATCTGGATGGTTGGCAAGAGGCCAAGTGATAACATGTGACGTTGGATCCTTGAGATGGATCAAGTTGATGTGATTGCAATAATAACACAATGTTGAGTTATATTGTTTACTTTCTGTTATATCTTGCATGCTATACAACTTGGTTGAATCTTGCAATCCATCTAAAAGGTACTAAATAATCACAGTGGAATTATATCATGTAGTTTGTCCTGGCCATAGATCCATCATCGTCAGGACTTGGTGATGGTGAAACGGGTTCTCCTGCGGGTTAACCCGGAGCGCATATTGTTGAATATGTGAGGTTTCTCCTAGCCTACAGTGAGGAGGTAAGAGTGCAACTTCGGTTGTAGACTCGGATCTGTGATGTGCCTGGTGAACATGCCCTTGGCTCCGGATATGTGATATGTAGAGCATGAATGCATTCATGGCTCAGAGCATAGTGAACAGGCCCGTGGCTCAGTTTTACTAGCGCCGAGACCTGTACCGAGGCGGGCTAGGTAGAGGGTATCATGTGGACCTGACACTGTGGCTGAGGCCACTTGAGCATGAGACTGCGGTCCTACTTGTGTTGTACTCGTGTACTGACCATGAGGTGGGAGGTCGTGGAGTCCAGCTCTTCCATGTGACCTTGTATGGCACCGACTCCAGGTTTCGCAGCCGTCGGTTGGATTTGAACGGTACAGTTCACTTCCTCAGGGCATAAGAATATGCAATTCAGCCGTTTAGTATTTACTGCTTAAGACAAACATGAAACATTGGTTGAGGCCTTGTTTGTGTAGTTAATTCCATCATATCTTGCAGTTTCTCTTATGTGATAAGCTTTATACATCCTATCGTATTAATCATGTTTCATAAGGAATAGTTGGATAAATGACTGAGTACTTTCAGTAAGCTTGATAGCATGAACAGTCTTATCTTATAACTGCTCTGGTTATACTTTTAGTTGCTTTACAAATGTCTAAGGTTTTGGTAGTTTTGGTTGAGAGTTATGCCTCCCGCTGGGACAATGTTCAATTGTCTCACTCCGCTGGTTTTCAGGTGATCGAGCCAGACGCGGTGGTGGTCGTGGTGTTGCGGCCGAGCAGCTAGACGAGCAGTAGAAGGTAAGCAATGGATATGCTGCTATTTTGGGATGTTTTGTAGTAGAGTCTAGAGTCATCCCTGTACTCTTAGGTCCTTGGCAATGTTTTGACGTTGTTTCACGATGAACGATCGATAATATTTCGAATATCCTGCTGTTGGCCAGATGTGGGCCTTTATGTATATGAACAGGTGGTGAACTCATGTGATGGATAGACAACTGTTCCTTGAGGCTGTAGACACATATCAGATCTCGTGTATGTATATATATGATATGTTTCCTTGCAGGATGAGGACTGGAATGTAATAGTTTCATAGTTTATCAGTTTTCCGCAATCAGTTTTAATTAACCCGTGTTTTGATAATCTGTGGTTATGGTGATTTCCGCACATTTTCGCGTAACACCTCGTTATCTGTATGATAATGGGATGTGTTGCCACGCTAAGTGTACACGATTCCTTGAATATTCATGAAAGAAGGAAATAAATTTTCATTTTTGGCCTACCACATAGAGTATTTAGTGGATCGAATGGGTGACATGGATTTATAATCACACAAAGTCCATTTTATTTATGCAATAAAATAAAATGATGTGTTTAATTAATGGATGCAATGAAATTTAATATCCTCTAATTCCTATTGCTTCTGGTGGAATGATGCATGTTATGGATGCCTCATCCTAATGATGAGTATATGTGGAAGCTGTTTAAGAAGAAATTCCAAAATATTTATTCATTATTCTTTATTCTTTAGAGAGATGTGATTACTTTTCTAATCCTTTCCTTCATTCTCCTTTATTATTTTCTTTACAAATATTATTTTTCTTGTTCTTTGTTTTCATTTTCTTTGGTTTGCTTATCACCCTTCTTTAACCATACATTAATGATATATTACCTATAGATTTTCGAAAAACAATGAGAATGGGTAAGAATATATACAACTTTTTAGTCTCTTTAATAAAAAAATACATTAAGAGCATAAATAACACCTTTATGAGCAATGTTATGAAAAATGCAAACTATGTGAATTTTTGTTATGAAAAGTAATTTCTATGAATGAACTATTCATGAAGCTATATTTAACTTTTTGGAGTATAGTTAAAACTACATGATTCCTAACATTCCATGATAAGAAATCAATAAAGAAAAATGACTTGAATCATGAATTCATCCAAAGATTGTGATGAAATTAAATGAAGGTGGATTAGATCTTGTAACCAGGAGATAACATCTTCCAAACCAAATGTTATATCCTCAATTTTGGTAAAATTGCATTATATAAATTGAAGCCATTAATTGATAAGAAATTCCTTAATGGTATTTAATGAAATGACATGGGTTTGACCCTTGGCCCAAGTAAGGCCCAAGAAATTGGTTGCTTTATAAATAAATCCTTATAGCACAAAATGAAATGAATTCATACAAGAATAACTATTAATAACTTCATGAATTATTGGATATTAGAAATATGAACTACTTGACAAGTTTCTGATAGAAAATAAGATGTGTGGTGTTTTAGATAATTAGAAGAGTAATTATCTAACCAATTTGGCAACATATATTTTTAGACATCAATTAATATTATTTTGATATGAATTTTGGTATTTTGAAAATAGTAAGGAAAGGAAGAGAATTATAGAAAGTGGGAGAAAAAAGATAGTCCATAACATAATGGTATTGTTTTAAATAATGTTTAAAAAGAGCATGTTTTGTATGGGAAATATATTCCGTTAAATCCCAATCAAGAAATATAATTGGAAAAGGCATTATGAGCTTCCTTTTACTGAGGATAAAAATATGAAGAGAGAGATAAAAATATTCTAGAATGCGTAAGCAATTTATCCATAAAGTGTCATGTATGCATATGCTTTCTTTGATGAATTTGGTGTATCAACCAAATAATATGGATATATGAATCAGGAAACATACTAAAGGGAGAGAGAGGGAGAAAAGTAAGGAGTAATTGTGTCTTGTGGGCATCAAGTTTTTCCCTTTCCTTTACTAATCAACAAATTAACAATTTTAACATGGTGAAAGAAAAGGGAACCAAGAAGTTATTATTACTAGACTAGGAAAGAAAGTGTTTATCATTTTTGGAAATTTATTGATATATAATACCATAAGTGGAACATGAACGAAAGGGAATTTGTGAGGAGATCTGTTCCTTGGGTTGACTTGTAGAACATTGAAGAGTATGCAACCATGCTCTGGTTCCTAGCCGTCCATGAGGATGCACCCCTATAATGCATCCTTCTACATCACCATGGCATGATAAACTGAACTAACCACCTCCTATGAATTACAAAGTCCCCTCTTTCACCCTTATATAGCCCTGTGGTCTGCTAAGAAAAGGGAGGTTCCATAGGTAGGGTTGGGACGACGTCGGTGATGCTAGGGAAGGGAAGGTGGTAGGCGGAACTAGCAGGGCCAGTGTGGTGGAGACATAAGGTTGAGACCCTCCATGGTGTTTAGGTAGAGCCTCGCTACTGAGTGCCTTCCTTATGAACTCTACAGGAAGAGGGATTGAAGCTACGATGGCAACAATAGTAGACGAGGCAGAGGGAGGGAGAAACTATGTTGTCTAGAGCCTAAAGGTGACTGAGTCCTTTGGGCGGTAGTGCAAGGAGGTGGGGACAAAGTGGCATAGGTGCATGAGGATCGACACTCCCTAGCTCTATCAATAAGAGAAGATTATCACCCTCCATCTTTGATAGAACCACCATGACTCACACGAGAGCATGAATATGTGAGGAAAAAAGCGCTAGTTTGAACCATGCTGATTCGTCCCTACACCGACCACTCTGGGGATGAAACCAGGGACGAACCATAGGTTGATAACCTAGTTCCTAGCCTATTGCAAATACATTTAACACTACACAAGTGCTAAGGTGTCAGCGCCTCATTGGCCCACTAAGGTTAATGTGGTGAAAATTATAGAAATTGCTAGGATGCTACAATGAAAACAATTTATATATGAAATTTGTTCAAAACAACTAGAGGAACCTAAATAAAATATGTGGAAGACCTAATTCTGATCCCATCTTCAAAAGTAATGCTAACATGTGTTTAAAAGGTGATTGAAGTATAAAAACTATAGTGTTGAGTATTAAAATGTCAAATATGTTTAAAACCCTTCTTTTATGCTATAATATGATCTTGTTGAATAACCCGATTTGCATGATGACCATGCTAAGAACGATGATAATTAGGGTTAACAGAATGGACAACTATATATGTGAATAAATAGGGTTATGAAACTAAGGTCATATTTTGTTATATTGATTAATGATGTTAATAAGATCTGAGTGTTCATAATAAAGGGATATGGCAGATTTGATGATCATGGCTACAACTAATATGAATTAAGGTTCTTGAGTTATTAGATCACTAAACATGGGAATTATGATATCAAAGTATAACCATAATGATAACTCAATAATAAGGAACCCTAAATCCTAGAATAAGAACAAATATGGTTTAATGAGATTAATGTGATAGTGACACTTTAGGATTTACATACATGCCAATTAAATGATTGGATTCCTCTTTACCGACTTCATTGGATGATATGCTTAAAGAATGACTAAATAATCTATATGGTTCTACATTGAGGTATGTAGTTTTGCCTATGACTACCCACATTAGTTTTTTAGTGTTTATGAGTGTTTTTTGAATATTGAATAACTAAGCTGTTAGATGTTTATTTACATTCTATTCAATTATAATGTCACTATGAGTATCACATAAATATGAGATTAAGAGAAGAAAATGCCAGTTCTTATTTGCAAGTATTTAATGGAATATATGTTGTTAGTTTACTTGCAAACTTTTGCATGCACCCCATATACACATTATAATTTGATATGTTGATCTCTGCTTTTGTTTCACGACATTTTAGGTACATGCTTAACATGAAGATGTCATGATATGATGGACAAATCAAATTACTTGAAGACATTAAAGTTAACTTGTAAGGAGGATTAGATAGATATTTCTTCTCATATAGTTCTCATATGTACAATTATGATGATAAAAAGTTTTGTAAGTTCTAGAGGAACATCTTGTAAACAATAGATTGGATTAATGGAAAATATTTATTTTTATTTATTATTTTCTAAATCTGGATTCGTGGGAAAATTTTAGGTAATATCTCTCATTTTTTGGCCTTCTTTAATTGGGAGTTGCTAAAAAGTGACCTCATTACATTTGGTATTAGAGAACCATATTTTTCAAATAATATTTAATAGTTTATAATTTCAATTAATTTGGAGAATTATGAGGGAATTAGTAGAGCATTTTCTAAAGGCAATGGTGTCTAGAAGGGACCACGACCTGGGGGCTAGAAAAAGTTTCCTCTGCAACGCTAGTCGAGTTACGAGGACTCTCGGGCCCGTGCATCCTTCCTGGACAAAGTTGGAGGATTCTACCCTATGTAAAATACATTTAGGTTTTATTCTCATCTTGATTCACCCACTTCTCTCCTCTTGCTTAACAAACCCTAAAAGGAACTTATTTCCTCATTTGAATTTAGGGTTTTTAGAAGAAGTAGGATTAAGGCATCCTCCGCCAATTAATGTACATATAATGTGGTAATAATAATATACATGTAATATGGAAATAATAATTTACATGTAATGTGGAAATAATAATGTACATATAATGTTGAAATAATGATAAAGAAAAGAAAGATGTTTTATGAGTTTTCCTTATGAGGGTAACCCTAGATGGAACTAGGGTTGGCATGGAAAACCCTAGTGGGTCAAGGGACCTAGAAATCTTAAGGGATAGGGCGTAGTTCATAACCTAAAACCCTAATCCTGGGAAATTGGAGTAGTGTGGGTGATAGAGTAACCCTACCCATTTGAACACTAATTAGGGTGAAAAGGAATAAGAAAAATATAATTGAGTCAGGTGACCCAGTCTCCCATGCATGTGCACATGTGGAACAAGGCATTAATGAGAAAATTTTTAAGAAACATAAGCAACCTATGAACATCTCATTTTATGGATATGACTTGCTTGAACAATGAAATACCTCTGGTGAGTTATAGAGCATAGGGTGAAAGGAAAGTCAATGTAATGACTAGTGATCATGCCAGGATAGGAAGATCACCAATAGCCAAGCCATGATAGGAAGGTTGATATAGGAGAAAGTCATTACAATGAATGGTGATCAAGCCGGGATAGGAAGATCACCAACAAGACAAGACGGGAAAGGAAGGTCGATATAAGAGGTAGTCATTACAATAACTAGTGATCAAACCAATATAGGATAGGCCAGTCTAGGAAAGGAAGGCCAATACGAAAGGAGGTCATTGCAATGACTAGTGATCAAGATAGAAAAGGAAGGTCACTAATAGGTCAACTCAGGAAAGGAAGATCACTATGACAAACCAAGCCCAGGAACATGAAGGTTATGAACATCCAACACAAGGAAAAAAACCCTTAGAGAGGGTTCCCCATAAATAAGATCCCCTAAACAGAGGGCTCATCATGAGATGAAAATGAATCAAGGTCGAGAAGTTGTAACAAAAAATGTACGTTTGAAAATATGAAAACTTTTTAGGGTAAGAGGAAATATGAGATGTAAATAGGTCTACATGTCCCAACCTCCCATGCATGGATGTGGAAAAATTCATGGATGATGCAAGTGAAAAGTTATATATATACATGAAAGGAGGAATTTCATTCATTTCTCAAATGGTACATATTACAGAGCATGATAATGAATAAGCAACAGAAACAAAACTATTACACAGTTACAAAAAAATTTGTACAATAATTCCTCACCATATAAGGTGGGACGAAAAATAAAATAAAAAGTATAAGCCTAAGAACACATAAGGCTGGTTGCAAAGGGAACCAACTATCCCAAGCTATCCTCAATATCCACGTCCATATATTCAATCTTTTAGCATCTTTGTCTTCTAAAGTACCTAAACCTGAGTGAAAGAGAACATGACCTAGAAAATAGAAAACAAGGTATAGGGGTCAACAAAGAGCCGAGTATGTACATATAATAAACACTTTGGGCATTATATAGGATTATAAGTGCAAAAAGAGATGTTCCTACAAGAAGGGGGCTATTTGCAATTAGGTAAGTTCAAAAGAAATTTAACAAGAGAAATGAGGCATATTAAATTCAGATTAGAAGCATCATTATAAAATGTCTTTCCATACCATTGAACCACAGTCACAATATAAAACATTAAACTTTTGCATGCATAACAAGGTAGACTAAATATACCTAAAATAGGGCCATAATACCATAGGATCATGGCCTAAAAAGTAAGGGTGGAAACGCACACCCCGGGCAGAATACGCACCCTATATAAGTGTGCTTGTACATAAGTACCACTATTCTAGATATTCTAGTCAAACATGTAGCATGCATAAATAGTGTCACAAGACTGGCATTTTAGTCAATTGCAAATAAAAAGACAATATAGCACAAGGGGTCTGAAAACCCATTATAAACAAAGTATCACAATACCCCAATGAATATCATGAATTGAGGATAGGAAAATAACAAATGCCCAAGCAAGTAATTTTCAAGTAGAATAACGGTTCAAGAGATGCCTCATTAAAAGAATGTATGTTTCAGTCAAATAATGCCCAAAATAAAATAGAGGATGCACAGACCTGGTCTTCAAGACTAATGGCTAACTCAATTGATATACTTGATCCACGAAATCAAATTTTAACCCTATGAACACATTAGGTATGTTAGTCAAACTAAAGTCAACATGTGTAAACATTTCTAGTATGATTATATATATTTTTCTTATCCTAGACCCAATCACCTAATGACATATTAGAGTCTTAATCTTATAAAGTTAATAAATGATTCATTGGGTACCTATTTTAGTTATAAGATTCATTCTTACTCACATAAGCCAAAGTATATATTTAGGTTACATATACATGTGTGTAATAATATGCATGTGTATAGAGGTATATATACAATTTGAAATGGAGTTGATTGACCATAATGGATTTCAAGATAGATCTTCTTTATTTTATCTAATATGATTTATATGGCTTATTAGTCCAACAAATGGATATAAGTATGAAATGCAGGATGTGGAAGATTACCTACTCCTCTTTGTGACTTGAACAGATCTTTCACAACCCTATAGGTTGGATTCCAGAGTTTGGGGTGCAGTTGAATCCCACTATGGATTCCATGGTTTTGTCAAGGATGATGGTGATGAAGAGGCATCTCGAGAATGTCCTTCATAAAATGGGTGTTTGTAAACAATCTGGAACTTAGCAGGTAGTAGGAAGTGCTAGCTTGGTGGTTGATAGAAGGAGAAGTGTTGGTCTTAGCATGTGATCTCACTGGTGGATCTTGTTGTTGACACAAGCAGTGAGCGTCACAGGCATAGGGGTTAGGATGATAAATAGAAGAGCTGTCGGTGAGGGAAAGTAGTGGTTTGTGGCTGGTTGATTCATGTGGGGACGCTGACTGGGGAATCATCAGTGGTTGCAGAGTGTGATCAGACTTGTTGATCATACCCAATAGTTGAGGAGGACCTGAGGAGGTGTTGGTGATACCACATTCATTTAGGTTGCAAACGTGTGGGCACCTGGCTGTCATGGCCGTTGGGTGCAGGGTAAAGGGAAGAAGGGAGGTGTGTACTAACTATGTAGACCTGGACCATAAGTAGCTTTCGAGGTTGGTTTGCAGGTGGTGACTTTGGATCTGTCGTAGAGCCTTAGTAGGTGTGTGGTGGAGGAGGGATGTTTGGAGCCATTAGAATCGAGGTTGACACAACTGTTGGGTTGATCTGTAGATTGCAACAACAACTTGTGGCAGATAGCCACTGAAGTCTTGAAGGCTTTCGTTGAACTGAGAATGAACAACATGGTTGTGAGGAGGCAGGGGAGAATGGCAATTGGCACCAGTCAATGTCGTTGTCAGGAATTGTATACATACTAGACAGATGATCAGATTCATGACTTAGGTGTTGGGTGAAAGTGAGGAAGAAAGAGGCCTCGTATAGATCTGGGTCCTAGATCAAGATCCACAGGTGATGGAGGAAGGAGGAGAAGGAAGACAGAGAAGAAGATGACAACATGGGCTTCAGCCTTCAGGTCATCAATGAGAGGAACGTGAGTCATAAAAGGAACAAGAGGAAGATCTAATCGTCTTATAGATGGTCGAGGTCAGTGAGGGGGATCCTGGATGAGGACCGTAGCAACGGCTGTGCTCCAGGTGGTAGACCATGGTGTCTATAGTGCCGCGTTCAGGGAGGTGAATGATGTCTATTGCAGCTTCCTTCACAGGAAGTGACATTGGCACTTGAACGGACACCAGAGACATGAAAGGAAGTGGTAGTGATCAAGACATGAAAGGTAGGTGAAGAGGGAGAGGAGAAGGTAGATGTTGATAAGCTGGAGGTTTCACTGCCATTGAACTTGTCGGTAGCACAACCCTGCTGCTAGGGTTGGTGTCGCTGAGATGTACGGATATAGTCATATGGAGAGGCCTTATCTGTAGAGGGGAGGGTGAAGGAAATAAGAAGTGGGAGACGGAAAGGAAGGAAGGAATCATGGGATAAGAAGAAGTGGGGGCGGGGAAGAAGAACCCTGACCGCGGAAGTCACACGGTCCGTAGGGCCTAGGTGCATTAACCACATCAAAGGGGAGCGGTCTCATAGACAAGAAAGACGGTGGCATATTAATGTAATTAATATGAATACAAGGGTGTATACTAATTTAGGAATGCAAACTAGTAAGTGTTTGGGCAATTGAAGTCCGATTGATACCAAAATTGATAAGTAGACCAATTAACATGTGAGAAATCCAATGGTGCCATCAATTTCACATTTTGAAGATGTTTAATTAAATGATTTCATTACTTGTATACCATATATACATTTAATGTATTTACTCATTTTAACACTTATTACACTTTAATTTGATTCATTTCATCTTATACCCCTAAGAATATTTTAGGATTGCAAATTAGAGTCAAGCATGGTATTTGGTATATGTGTTCCTAAAGTCTTGTTATTGAGTGTATTATGATTATTTTACCTTGCATACCAAATACTAAGGGTATTTATATATTCCTAACACCAATTAATCTTAATGTCCTTTGTATTGTCAGAAATATACTGTATGTTAACATAATGGAATAGGACCTTGAAGTAAGAGAGATTTAATACATATGTCTGGATTCAAGTATGTTACAACACTCCACCCCTTAAAAGGGATTTCGTCCTCAAAATCCATCCACTGTTGCTATGGTAAACTGAGTTATAAACTTAACCAAGCTATACATTTCTAGTATACTTAATGTAGGGGGTCATATCATACTCTTCATGTCACACTTATGGTCTACTCTTAAGGTGAAGCCATATGTCTCCATGTAACATGCATCCATTAATTTGATTATGTTAGATGTTGGGATAGAAAAGTTACAACATGACCTAGGATTATATTTACCAGTTTGTATCAATTAGGGCTACCAACAATATTATCATAGTTTTTCCATTCTTTGATCATGGTCCACATCATTTTCCTTATCATCATTATCATCGTCATTATCATGAATATCTCATCATCATCATCAACAACATCATCATATACTCATCACCATCATCATCATCATCATCATCATCATCATCATCATCATCATCATCATCATCATCATCATCATCATCATCATCATCATCATCATCATCATCATCATCATCATCATCATCATCATCATCATCATCATCATCATCATCATCATCATCATCATCATCATCATCATCATCATCATCATCATCATCATCATCATCATCATCATCATCATCATCATCATCATCATCATCATCATCATCATCATCATCATCATCATCATCATCATCATCATCATCATCATCATCATCATCATCATCATCATCATCATCATCATCATCATCATCATCATCATCATTACCATGATTATCTAGAGGGGTAAAAAGGGTGAACCTAGGTCTCATGTATCCAAGGCTTCTCCGTACTCTCTACACCACACTTGTCCTAAGGTTTCAAGTCCATCATTCCAGTCAAGTACTTCTTCATTCAAGGGTTCCTCTACAATTCAGACTTCCTTGTGGTGATAACTTGGCTCCTAAACCATCGATAAAATATGAAAAAATTTCTTTTGTACATATAAGATAATAATGAAAATAAGTTTGATGATGAAAATTTGTCAATGAAAAATCCAAAATTGGTGCCAAAAATGATCATTTCGAGAGCCAAGTCCACCACTTATCCACCACATGACAACTGTAGTATTATTCTATCATCATTGCAGTCCACCAATGTCTTCTAATATCTCAATCATACAAGGTATATGAAAAAAAATACATCTCTAGTCTCATAGTATAGGAGGAAGAAGGGTTTCCTAGTACGTGCGGTCAAATCCTATTAAACCTTAACAAGGTATGACACCAACCATTCCCCATGTCACTCTCAAGCATAATTGACACAGCCCCATCACAAGACCTAAGGGAGTCATATGATCATCTAACCATTATAGTAAGGTATATGTGTTCCTTTTACACTTGACAATTTATTACCGTGGTTCCGTCACAAGACAAGATGAACTATATATTCAAATTACTCACCACATCATTCATTGGGTGATCTAATTTCACCATGGAAGCAAGAGAGACAAACTCCTAAGAACATTCTACCAGACTCAATAGCTTCTGCCCACCAATCCTCATGCATGATCCATCAAAAGATAAATGAAGATGGTATTTAATCCTTAGATAGGTGGCCTTGGGACATACCTATGTTGAGAAACTCCATGTAGAAGGCAAGATATGAATTTTAATAACTAAGCTAGTTCATGTTATCACTTAGTACCAAGGGAATCATCTTAAATCTTATGATACACATCGAGATTTTACATCTATAATTTATGTGTTCTCAATACCCCAAAGTGGGTATATATGAGGCATGCTAGAGAAACAACAAAGGGAAAGGGGTTCAAGGTGAGAACTAGAATAAAACCTAACTATGACTATTCAAATGAATCGACATTGCAAGCTCTTAGGCTAACATCCTAGAAAATTATGACATGTGAACCAACACTACAAGAGTCAGTTATGTGTGGCTTCATCCCACCCCGGTAAAGAGGGCATGGGTGTTAATGGTTACTAGAGGCTAACTCCCATCCACATAGGTGGGTTGAGGAGTGTGAGTGCCCAAAATAATTAGGGTTTGAAAACCCTAATTGGTATTTTACTACTAGGTAATCAGTTTGCCAACAACCTCTAAGGGTCACCTACCATATTAAGGGTCATCCTAGAATAACTTGAAATAGTAAAATTACTGACTTCTTAGGCTCTGATACCATTTTGTAAAGAGTGAGATCTGATAGGGGATCCACTCTTCACTAAATCGAAGAATAAGTCCATCCAATTCCCAAAAATACCATAAGGTAGAAGGAAAGGAGGAATTTCATTCATTTCTGAAATGGAACATATTACAGAGCATGCTAATGAATAAGCAGCGGAAACAAAACTATTACACAGTTACAAAATTTTCTTTGCACAATAATTCCTCACCATATAAGGTGGGATGAAAAATAAAATAAAAAGTATATACCTAAGAACACATAAGGCCGGTTACAGAGGGAAACCAACTATCCCAAGCTATCCTCAATATCCATGTCCATATATTCAATCTTTTTGCATCTTTGTCTTCTAAAGTACCTAAACCTGGGTGAAAGGGAACATCACCCAGAAAATAGGAAACAAGGTATAGGGGTCAGAAAAGAGTCGAGTATGTACATATAATAAACACTTTGGGCATTATATAGGATTATAAGTGCAAAAAGAGATGTTCCCATAAGAAGGGGACTATTTGCAATTAGGTAAGTTCAAAATAAATTTAACAAGAGAAATGAGGTGTATTAAATTCAGATTAGAAGCATCATAATAAATGTCTTGCCATACCATTGAACCACTGTCACAATATAAAACATTAAACTTTTGCATGCATAACAATGTAGACTAAATATACCTAAAACAGGGCCATAATACCATAGGATCATGACCTATTAAGTAAGGGTGGAAATGCACACCCCGGGCAGAATACGCGTGCCCTATATAAGTATGGTTGTACATAAGTATCACTATTTTAGATATTCTAGTCAAACATGCATCATGCATAAATAGTGTTACAAGACTGGCACTTTAGTCAATAGCAAATAAAAAGACAATATAGCAGAAGGGGTCCAAAAACCCATTATAAACAAAGTATCACAATAACCCAATGAATATCATGAATTGAGGATAGGAAAATAACAAATGTCCAAGAAAGTAATTTTCAAGTAGAATAACGGTTCAAGACATGTCTCATTAAAAGAATGTAGGTTTCAGTCAAATAATGCTCAAAATAAAATAGAGGATGCACATACCTGGTCTTCAAGACTAATGGCTAACTTAATTGATATAGTTGATCCACAAAATCAAATTTTAACCCTATGAACACATTAAGTATGTTAGTCAAACTAAAGTCAAAATGTGTAAACATTCCTAGTATGATTATATATATTTTTCTTATCCTAGACCCAATCACCTAATGACATATTAGTCTTAATCTTATAAAGTGAATAAATGATTCATTGGGTACCTATTTTAGTTATAAGATTCATTCTTACTCACATAAGCCAAAGTATATATTTAGGTTACATATACATGTGTGTAATAATATGCATATGTATAGAG
This sequence comes from Alisma plantago-aquatica, assembly GCA_963693085.1. Classification (NCBI taxonomy): domain Eukaryota; kingdom Viridiplantae; phylum Streptophyta; class Magnoliopsida; order Alismatales; family Alismataceae; genus Alisma; species Alisma plantago-aquatica. Next base: position 1,442,715,452 of record OY856412.1, read on the forward strand.
ATATATATACAAATTGAAATGGAGTTGATTGACCGTAATGTATTTCAAGATAGATCTTCTTTATTTTATCTAATATGATTTATATGGATTATTAGTCCAACAACTGGATATACGTATGAAATGCAGGCTATGGAAGTTTACCTACTCGTCATTGTGACTTGAACAGATCTTTCACAACCCTGTAGGTTGGATTCCAGAGTCTGGGGCGCGGTTGAATCCCACCATGGATTCCATGGTTTTGTCAAGGATGATGGTGATGAAGAGGCATCTCGAGAATGTCCTGCATAAAATGGGTGGTTGCAAATAGTCTGGAGCTTAGAAGGTGGTAGGAAGTGCTAGCTTTGCGGTTGATAGAAGGAGAAGAGTTGGGCTTAGCAGGTTATCTCACTGGTGGATCTTGTTGTTGACACAAGCAGTGAGCGTCACAGGCACATGGGTTAGGATGATAAACGACATAGCTATCGGTGAGGGAAAGTAGTGGTTTGTGGCTGGTTGACTCATGTGGGGATGCTTACCGGGGAATCATCAGTGGTTGCAGAGTGCGATCAGACCTGTTGATCATACCCAGTAGTCGAGGAGGACCCGAGGAGGTGCTGGTGATACCACATGCATTTAGGTCGCAAATGTGTGGGCACCTTACTGTCATGGCCGTCGGGTGTAGGATAAAGGGAAGAAGGGAGGTGTGCACTAACTATGTAGACCTAGACAATAAGTAGCTACCGAGGTTGGTTTGCAGGAGGTGACTTCGGATCTGTGGTAGAGCCTTAGCAGGTGTGTGGTGGAGGAGGGATGTTCGGAGCCATTACAATCAAGGTTGACATAGCTATTGGGTTGATCTATAGATTGCAACAATAGCTTGAGGGAGATAGCCACTGAAGTCTTGAAGGCTTTCATGGAACTGAGAATGAAAAACATGGTTGCGAGGAGGAAGGGGAGGATAGAAATTGGCACCGGTCAATGTCGTTGTCGGGCATTACAGACATACTAGACGGGTGATCAGATTCATGACTTAGGTGTAGGGTGAAAGTGAGGAAGAAAGAGGCCTCATATAGATCTGGGTACTAGATCCAGATCCACATGTGACAGAGGAAGGAGGAGAAGGAAGATAGAGAAGAAGATGAAAACATGGGATTCATCCTTCAGGTTGTCAATGAGAGGAACATGAGTCACAAAAGGAAGAAGAGGAAGATCTTACTGTCTTATAGATGGTCGAGGTCAGTGAGGGGGATCCTGGATGAGGACCAAAGCGATGGATGCACTCTAGGTGGTAGACCATGGTGTCTACAGTGCCGCGTTCAAGGAGGTGAACGATGTATGTTGTGTCTTCCTCCGCAGACAGTGACACTGGCATTTGAGCAACCACCAGAGGCAGAAGAGGAAGTGGCAGTGATCAGAACATGAAATGTAGGTGAAAAGGGAGAGGAGAATGCAGACATTGATAAGCTGGAGGCTTCACTACCATTGAACTTGGCATCAACACAACCCTGCTGCTAGGGTTGATGTCATTGAGATGTAGGGATATAGTCATATAGAGAGGCTTTATCTGTAGAGGAGAGGGTGAAGGAAATAACAAGTGGGAGAGGGTGAGGAAGGAATGAATCATGGGATAAGACGAAGTGGAGGCAGAGAAGAAGAACCCTGACTGTGGACGTCATGCGGTCTGTGGGGCCTGGGTGCATTGACCGCATCAAGGGGGAGCGGGTCTCTTAGACAAGAAAAACGGTGGCATATTAATGTAATTAATATGAATACAAGGGTGTATACTAAGTTAGGAATTCAAACTAGTAAGTGTTTAGGCAATTGAAGTCCGATTGATACCAAAATTGATAAGTACAACTAACATGTGAGAAATCCAATGGTGCCATCAATTTCACATTTTGAAGATGTTAATTAAAAGATTTCATTACTTGTATACCATACATACATTTAATGTATTCACTCATTTTGACACTTATTACACTTTAATTTGATTCATTTCATCTTATACCCCTAAGAATATTTTAGGATGTCAAATTAGAGTCAAGCATGGTATTTGGTATATGTGTTCCTTAAGTCTTGTTATTGAGTGTATTATGATTATTTTACCTTACATACAAAATACTAAGGGTATTTATACATCCATAACACCAATCATTCTTAATGTGCTTTGTATTGTCAGAAATATACTATATGTTAAAACAATGGAATAGGACCTTAAAATAAGAGAGATTTAATACATATGTATGGATTCGAGTATGTTACAATATGCAACTAAAACTAACCCCAGTGAGTGGTTATCTTATTGAGATTACCTCCAGAGATATTGGGTATGCTACCCCCAATGAGTGGGTATGCCATTTAAATATTCCCAACAAGTGAGCATGATGTTGTGAATACCCCCACTGAGTGGGTATGGAAGGAAATCACCCCTAGAGAGTGGGTAGATCATTGAAGTAACCCCAGTGAGTGAGTATGAATACCTACTAGTGAGAGGCTATACCCCAGATATTGAGCAAGTATGGGCAGAGAATTTATAATATAAAATTATGTTCAACATATTATGGTACCTAAAAATGAAAATTCAACTATTAGGGTTGGTGTCCCGACCTAGGTTGGGTCAACCCAAGAGTGGAGAAAAGGACCTATGCGGGAGGCAAAACCTTAGACCTTGGGGCCAGGTTGTGGATAGAGAGACTAACTTCTTCCTATGAGTCAAGAAGACACCCTATGTTAGAACCTTCCCTAGAGGAGTGAGATCATAAAATCAATTTAATGATTGAGGTAACCTTGAATGTCACCTAAAGTTTTAATAATTAAGTATACAAAATATGAAAGCACCTATATTGAGTATGATTTTTTGAATCCAAGTATGCCATCTCTGAGGAACATGAGGAAAAGTCACTTGGAAGTGGCTGGCAATATGAGACCAAGCCCAAAAGAGAAAGTCTCCATCATCCCAAAGAGGGAACGAGCCCAATGAGGGAACATAAAGTAAATAATGAATATCATAAGAGTGGGAGGAAATCCGATTTAATTAATTACTTATGAAAATAATGTGATCTCAATAAGCCCTTGAGAAGAGTAGATCCCTAAGTCAATCTTAAGGTCAAGTGGGGAGTATTAAAGGTACATGGAACCGATGGGATTAGGAGTTATTTGCTCCCTAAATGCACAAAACTATTTGGATTGGAGGAGACGATTATGTTTGCCTGAGATTGGATACCTTCATGAGTTCATTAGGCCCAATGGGTGAATGTGTGAGGCACTCCATAGATGCATAAGGGTGAGATCACTCCAAAAGTAGTTGTACCCCTAGAGACCTCAAGGAAGTGGCTAAGGATCATAATACATGAGGTGTAAATATAAAAGATACAAGAAGTCATGTAATAATAAAAGGATTTGTGTACAAAATCAAGAGTAAAAAAGGCTTTTGACTTCATGAAATATAAGAAAAATGCAGAATTAAAAAGTACAATTTAGAGTCATGTAGATAATGCTTCAACCTAAAATGTGAAATTTTGAGATAATGTGTGTGAACCATCTATGCTCTAGGAATGAGATGAACTTTGTTTTTAGGTGGAAGACAAACAGTTATTTCATCGCATTATGAGGGAGAGAGATTGAGATCACATATGTTATGTTTAAAATTAATATATGAGAGTAAATACCTTAAGTTGAACTTAATGACATGATCTTGGGTTTGAGGTGTTACCTCACTTTTATGCAAAACTAATAAACAATAGGTTGGAAACCTAGGTGAAAAGCTAGTCACCAAGTGAAATTGAAATCACAAAAATAAAAATGTAATCCCCAAGGGATTATATCATGTAATTACTAAGGATATGAGTATACCTTGAATTGAATTCAAGTACCGACCTTAGTAATAATGTGAGGATTTTTCATATAAATAAAAGATATTAAAGGTATGTAAGAAGGTTGCTAACCCTAAAGTTTTAGACTGAGTTGTGTTATCAGTCACCTTAAGCTTATTGGATGTGAATTTTGGGACAAAATTCCTTTCAAGGAGGGGTGAATGTTATACCAATTTTGGTAAAATTGAATTATATAAATAGAAGACAAAAATTGATAATAATTCCTTAATGTTATTTAATGAAATAACATGGGTTTAACCCATGGCCCAAGTAAGTCCCAAGCAATCGGTTGCTTTACAAATAAATGCTTATAGCACAAAATGATAGGAATTCATACAGAAATAACTATAAATGGCTTTATGAATTATTAGATATTGGAACCCAATTTTATTTATGTCAATAAATAAGGATACCTATGGAGACAACCCAATTTTATTTCTGTCATTTACATTTTGTTAAGACTTTTCATTATTTAAATTGTGTACTTATCTTATTAAAGGTTCAATTGATGTAAAAATGTACCTTGATGCTTTTGTTGGTGTGTAGACAAAGTCAGAGTCGGTAGTAATGACACAACTTGTCGCTATCACTATGTAACAGACTGAATTCCATGGTCTTTTATGCGGTGTACCCTTTTTAAGCTCTTATTTACTTTCTAGTCCTTTTGTACATTTTCATAAATTTCCATCCTTTTGGATTTTCTTTGGCCTCAATATTGAATTTGAGCAATTATTGGTGGTGTAATTCATAATTACCCACATTCATGATAATGAAAGGGTGTTTGCACAAATAACCCACTTAATGTGATAATTGGGGACTTAATATGAAAATTGGCCATTAATGAGTGACAACTAGTGGATAATGTTAATTTGGATCTTTATATCTTTTTGGGCTAAGGAAATGTGTAATATATTTCATTAATGAGAGAATTTCCCTCTTTTCTTTCTCTCCCCTCCAAAGTGGAAATAAATGTATGAAAATATATTTTTATGGTGAGATATTTCTCATAATACTGATATGTATCTAATATCTCATATTACACTCACATATTGCATTAAAAGAATAATTTCATATTAACTCACTGATTTTAATGCATTAATATACACAGTAATAGTCAAATGGTAATTAAGGGCCATGTTATATATATATATATATATATATATATATATATATATATATATATATATATATATATATATATATATATATATATATATATATATATATATATATATATATATATATATATATATATATATATATAGAGTCTAGAATACACTCGAGTGTACGGATCGCACGAATACACTCAAGTGTGTTTGCATATCAAGACTATTTTTTGCAAAATGTAAACCGTTGATCTTCACTGTCATACTATAACTAGGCTATATATAAATTTTGATCTCATTTGGATCAGTGTATGTCACTCATCCAAGGGCAACAAAATCGACGCATGAAACTGATTTGAAATGCATAATTTTTGCGGTCTTCATAACATGAGCTATACATATCCAAATGTGCTCAAATTTTGCGTATGAGTTGTTCACGAGGTGTTTAAGAAGATAAATGGATTACATTTTTTAAAAATATATTGCATCATGAAAAACTACTTGAGTGTATTCCTCTTCGGATACACTCAAGTGTATTCTAGTCTGACTATATATATATATATATATATATATATATAACGAGAATCTAATTGGATAGCATTGATGTCCATATTAATTTGAACTAATGATCCAAATTTGGTCAATTTTGGAGTTGACTTGACCCCTCAAATGATTTGTATATGCTTTAATATAGTATGAATATAGTAGCAACCGATTTCATTGATTTCATATTAATGCAGCGTGTAACGGTATAGTTGGGCATTTATACTGTCACACGTGGGTGGCCCACGGTGAATACGACTTCCAATGGCCCAGATTACCCTCGACCTTGATCCAACGGTTCTCGTATCTCCTTCAACCTCCAGCTGGCTTCCGTTAGGAGAACAATAATGTCATTCTACATCCTGAGCTCATTCTCCCTCTCCTCTCAATCATTTTGCATGTTTCTCAGTCTGTGGGCTTCGTCTCGACGAGCCAGTTCAAATGAGCCATTAATCCTTGTCGATCTCTCACTGTGCGCAAAACGCTCAAAACCAGCAACCACCTCTTCTCCGCCCCGAGTTGAAGAGGGAGCCTCGGCTCCTCTCGTGCCTATATAAGGCACTCTATAGCACTCCCATCCCCCGCACAGTTCTCCTCTCCCCTAAATTAGGTCCCTAGCCTCCTTCTATACCCCAACCTCATCGCTTTCTTCCCCGGTGAGTTCCTCGGCCGCCCCGACTCCTCCTCTTCTTCGCGACCAATTGGAACCGTAGTAAGCACCTACGGAGCCTCCGCTTCCTTCTCCTACTCCCCATATTCCTTGCGGTGCTCTAAGTCGCCGGGTCCTACAGACCCCGGTTAGGAGCTTGCCAAGGATTTGAATCTTTGGCAATCTAGTGCTTCTTTGCTCGCGAGAACTCTACCAGTGCCTTCACCCTTTCCCAACGGTTGTTTTACAAGGAATTGCATTTTGTTTTCGGGTTCTTTTCCCTAGTTCCAACCTCAACCATCTTCTTCTGTTCTTCACTTGTTCCTCGAGCTACAGACCACCAGAGCAGTCTTGGAAAGGTTCAATGAGTTCGTCGAGCTTGGGCGAGTTCGGTGGGATGTATAGCATCTGGGAATGGGCCTCGCAAACACACCGCCCTGCTGCTCCCTCACCATGGGTGCGAGCGGAAGAAGTAGGGACAGATTAAGACTAGAGAATCCTTGCCCCTTAGATAGGTTAATTATTATAGTATGGGCAGTTTTGGTATTTTGCCTCTCTCTGTGAATTTCTCGCATCGATTGTTTGAGAAGTATTGGATGACTGTAGGGGCCTCGAAATTTAATTCATTTGATTTAACAACCAAGGGCATTTTGATCTTTATGCCCCCTACTGATGCACCTTTGACTGAGTCCACGCATGCGCAGACCGGATGACTGGGCCAAAGATGATTGGTCAAGCCAGCGCGGGCCCGGCCGCGTGGCACTCCCCCTCTCGCTTGTATTTTTGGCCCATGTGGCAATTTCCTTAATTCTGATTGTCAGTTTTCAAATATTCATAGTAAATCATAGTATGGTCAGAAAAATACAAATACATAGTTGTTGGAAAGGATTTTGAATGTAGAATCTGATTTTATGCTTTTCAAGTCCTGATTCCAAATGATTTTTGAAGTTTTCCTTGAATGCCTTTTTGAGTATGTTAAATGTTCTAAAATATGTAACTAATGCATTTTAACTTCAAATTGTAAAATAAAAGGTATTTTCCTAATCAGTAAAAGATAAGTAATGTTTTGGTCTAGGTTTTCACAAAAGGTCTAAAACGGGTATCTTATCTTTATACTTTATGCATTATAAATTTTAATACATGTGTAATGTTTATAACTAGGGATATGGAATGTGGAAACAATCTTATTGGTGAATTTCATGGTAATGAATCAAAACAAAAGGTATGTGAGCCCTATTCTAATTGTAAATAAAGGATTGTGCAATGTGTACCCTATTCCTCAGTTGGAATCTTATCCAACCCCACCATCTCAATTTGCTAGCCTTGATATCCTTATATGGCTTTATTGGCTATTTATTTTGTTGATTCTTCTTAATGCCATTCTGTCTCATCTATTTGTAATTTCTTGAATCTTTCTATGGCCTATGTTGGCTCAATTGTTTAATTTACTTAATGGATTTTATTCCCCAATGCAATGTTGTAAATTTACTTTTTTCACTACTGCCAAGTTATTTATTTATGCATGATGTATTTATTGACCAAATGACAATGTAGTGTACATGCGTACAAACCACCGATAAAGGGCATGAGCCCTAGAGGGATGTAACCACTCCCCTCACGCAATATTTTTGGGGAATGTGATCACTCTCCCCTGAAGGATGTGACCACTCCCTTCGTATATATATATTTTGTAGGTGTTTGGGAATGTGACCACTCTCCCTCACCTAAGGTGAGGTCCGGTAGGTGTCGCACCCTACATTGAGATGACTTTGTGTCATAATATATTCATCCAGTGTTTATTATGGTTGAATGGTAGAATTCTATTTCATATTGTTATACTTGACTCATTCTTTTTGAAACCTAACAGTATAGTGGAATCTTTTATTATGCAATTGTTTGTGATTTATTATTTGTCCTTATTTATCTTGAATAACACATACTTTTTCTCTCTCTTGTTGGGTGATCCCAACCACCCAGGCTAGGATCAGAGTGCACATCAGAAGCTTGGTGAACCTGCCTAAGGATAAGGAGAAATGAACATCTAGATAGCATGGACTTATCTATACCTATATATGTTGTTTTGTTTGGATACACTTTGAAGTAGTTTAATTCTTCCTCTACCTTGATCCCATATGTTGTGTTGTATAAAGTTGTACCCCTTTTTGGGAATTTTGTAATGTACTCTTTATATATTTTGAATAAAGTCAAGTTTTAAACTCCGCTGCTTCACATTGATTCTTTGTTTGCCATTTATAGTAGAGAGTTTGGGGTGATTCTCACTCTTTACACACTAACTTGCTAAAAATGTTCAATAAGGATTTTGAAAAAAGTCGATATCACCTTACTAGGTCGTAGTCTGTAGAAAGTCGGTACCACTAACTTTTGTCAGGACAACTCATAGATCTATAGGAAAAGATTATTGATACCACAGACACATAAGTCGGTGGCACTGCCTCATATATCTAAAAGGAGGATGAAGGATACCATATCTCGGTACCACTAACATACAAGTCGATGGAACCAACACATAAGGATAGATGCCAATTGAATTTGTCCATAGAGGCCACTGGGAACGTTTCAACCACCACCACCACTAATGGCACCGCACATGGTACCCCAGTTCCACCTCTTTGTTTGAAATGTTGACTATGAGAGTATAGTAAAGTTCAATCTTATAGGGGTTTTAGAACAATTCTATCTTTTTATCTTGCAATTTCTATTAGTTACATTTTTGCATGTATAAGATCCACATCTTTCTAGTGTAATTGTAAATCTTAGTTGTCATGATTTAACATATCATCAACGAAAACTCTATTTTATGCTTTTGTAATGGACTTCATTTTTTTTAATAAAAATGAACACACTTGTTAAGCTTAATTTGAAAATTCTAAGGAAACACCCCCTAAAGGAAGTGTGTGGGTTAGTCAACTTGAGGAAACTTAATATGAATGAAAATCTTTATTAATCCAAGAATTGTGGAGAACAATGGGGTTTGAAACCAAACTGGCTAAACAAGTAGATAGACCTTAAATGTGATTTTTAGAAAGAAACTTTAAGGTTACCCTATACACAAGTTGATAGAGAGGGACATGCCATAGTTTAAAATATGCATTGTCTCTTAACCATGTGATTCCACCATCTTCTAGTTACAATTCCTCCACCACGTTAAGATGATCAACTAACTCGAATTTTTTCGTCTTGATTGCATTGCATAGCATAATAGGTGACATGATAGTTAGTCTTTTATTGCGTTACTTAGAAAATGAGAAGAAATGCATATCAAGTAGTTGCAGAACAAATTTCATATAGATTGCATTTTCTTTTGCATCATTCTTTACGTCATGTATCTATATAGATTTATCTTTAAATATAAAGTGAAAGGATACAAATCCATACCCCACTAAATGAAAAATAAGAGATAAAGTAATGATATGTTGAAGAAAAGCCTCAATATAAATTCTTAATTATGCTAAAATAATACGACAAATAAAAGAAAATCAAATGAAATGAGAAAGAAAAGGATGCCTTGAGCTTCTATCTGAATTTTACTTCAAGGAGAATGAAAATAGCTACATGTATGCATTCTTTTGTTTCACTCTCATCAATCAAATGAGATCTTCATTGCATGGATCATTCCACCAAATTGTAGGCATTAGGATTCATGAATTTTTTATTTCCTTCATGTTATAGGTTCATCATATTTTGTTTTTGCACAGACGATTTCGATGTTACTTGGGATTCTTGTTCACAACCACGTACTTCATGCCACTCATTTCTCTTTACAGTAGGTCACATATAAGATTGATCCCCTGATTCAATTTTATACAGAATTACTTATAATGTAGTTGGCAGGTAGACAAGATCAATGTAGATAGGGAATGACATGGTGCATCAAGTTATTGCCCTATTGAATATGATATTAACTTCTCTATTAATATTGTTTCATTAATCTAAGGGTGGACATCTCTAATGAATATTTTTTGTCACTACATACTAGTTATATGTTGAGTGGTTGGTAAGGGTCGGTTTGGGATGACCAGGTGGAGGGTGTTCAAGAAATGTAGTTCATATTGCATAATTTCTCATTTTGATATTATTTCTATATTGTTTATTATTATTATCCTCTTAAATACTATTGCATAAAATATTAATTATTTTTATGAAATAATACCAATTCCATATTTTATTCATACTTACGACAATTTTTCCACATTTCAAGTAATTGGAGCACTTATAAGGTAGCTCAGTACTACCAACCATAGTGTTGGTGGTACCAACTTAAGGGAAAAATCTAACAGATTGATTGAAGAAAACTCAATGCTACCGAGAGGCAACTAGTGCTTTGGAGTTAGAGTTTGATACCATCAAAATGGTGAGTCAGTGCAAACGACTTATGATCTAGAGAGAAATAGGACCTGAGTTTATCAAGTCGGTGCTACAAACCTACTAGTCGGTAGTACCAACATTTATCAACAGTAGAATTTAAAATTGAAAAATATAAACTTGGTGCTAACGACCTACTCATTTGTAGTAATGACATTCAATAAGGCTTTTGAGTCAGTTAGACAGTCGGTACCACCAACTTCCCATCGGTAGTACTGACCCTCCATGTTCAGTGTAGATTTTAGATTATGCTAGATCCGACGGTCAGGACTTAATGATGACCAAAGTCTGACTTATGACCTAAGGGGAGTTTGGCCAAATGAAAGTATCATATTTATGTCTATTGAAACCAAGCACAAATGCGTCATAGGAGAGAAAGAAGGAGACAAACACATCCCGAGTGATTCAGAAACTTCTAAAGAGTGAATTTGCTGTTGTGAAATGAGAACAAATTGATAATGAATGATATCCAAGTTATGAGTTGTACCACCATAGCCTACGTGAAACTATATTGATGAAATCTGTGAGATAAAACAAGTCAGATGAAGGTATGCAAAAACATCCTCAAATACATTTACAAAAGTTGAACTCCCTGTAAACCCGTTGGTCCTGGCATTTTCATATCATCGCCCAAACATCTAAAGAAAGGTTCCTTCCTAGGTCTCATCTGTATCCATGTGCAATTGTTTGGTTATTCTGAGTCTTGGGGTATGGGATCTCATTACCCAAAACTAACATTCGACAAAAGCAAGAGATCAAGTCATTTAAGTCGGCACAAAAATCCAAACAAAGACCATCTAACAAGTATCATCATATATAAAAGATCTAGTTTAACTATGTCTATGGGGCTACTCCACACACCCCGATATAGGGAACTACTCTTGATCCATGGAAGTTAAAGAAATAACAATGGAAGGAAGAGAAGGATCCATAGACTAGAAAGAAAAGAATCTAAAAGGATATTGTCTAGTTACTATGAAATGGATGCCCCACTTAGTTCCTTTCTTCCAACAAGAAGACCAAGAAAAGGAATGGAACTAGCAATCTTTATTCAAGAACTGTAGTATAAGATGCACGAACAAGAATGTAAATAAAAGCTAAAGCTAGAGAAAGATACAAGAATTCTACAAGTAGTGATACAAAGTATGATAGAAGAAGAGATGTCCTTTGCTTTGGAGCCCCCCTCCTTTTATAGGAGTAAATGAAGGGGAAAACCCTATAGGAATGACTATTGGTGGCGACTAGATTTCCTCCTCTTTGGTGGTATTTGGTCAACTACATTCTATCATTTGCTTCAGCCCGAAGTCACATTGCTCAAACCTCGACCACATTGATGAGTTTATTGTTTTGAATTTTGACTAAGTCATTATTTAAATTCCTTCCACCATATAAAATGATATGAAACTTTCCAACTTTTCTAGTAAAGTATTAAACTTTTGCAATATTAATTCCTTGCCCACAAATGGAGTGATTTATTGAGTTGTCTTCTTTTAATATTTTGACCTTGTGACTCTCATTATTGTTTATTCCTGAAAAAAAAATGAGTCGATAGATTTGTAAGTCCAGTCTACTATATTGAAGGCCATCCAAAATACATTTTCCATGTAGATCATTTAATTTCCTTTTCAACACATACTTGTTCATTAAATTCCACCATGGGATGCCAAAGTTATGATCTTTTTGGCGTGGGGTATATATCAAGACTACTGGAAATTTTGTAAATATATTTCAAGAGAAATTTAATCATTAAAGTGATTCGGAAATTTTTATACAAAATCCAAGTACATAGAATTAAAAATCCAACTAATGAAAACAAAACAAAACTAGTACAATTAATTCTAAAACTAAGAAAATATTCAACAAAACAATCCTAAAGATATATCTAAAAGATGTAAAAAAAGATAAATACACATTTATCTTCGGGTGGGTAGTTGTCATTATCTTAAGTATGAAAAATCTTTGTTTTTTCCTGAAATTATACAAGTGAATCAATAGTAGATGATATTGTATCTCCTTATATGTGAATCATATTGTTAATTTACCGTGTTGTGATCAATAAATATAAATCTTTTCTTGTGTTATGATCTAATAGTAAGAATTGTTGCTCATTACTTTTGGTGTAATTATTGTGGAATATGGTGCTTTATGTTGATATGAATAGATAGTTTCATTTTTTCTGAGCTAGCATCCAAATAAATGATTTGTTCCTAGAACGATTAATCGGACATCAATTCATAGCTTTTATGTTGATAATATCTCTTGACTCAGATTTTTATGGAATGTGTTTTATTGGAAATGAGTGCTTTAATTCAAGTTTTGATCCACCTTTAATTTAGTCTTTGATGTATGCTCTTTTGAATGGATATTGTTTTGGAATTTATCTTGATGGTTGTTTCATCATTTTAATCACAAGAACTATATCAAATAAGAATAGTTGTGTCGATGCATTGAAAGGACAACGAGGAAGAGCGGAAATGGTTTTTATTCCCTCCTACAATAACCCCTAGGATGGCTCTATTAATCATTAATGATCCAATAAACAAAAATCAAGATTCACACAAAACAACCCATAGAAATGGAATAAAATTAAAAAAAAAGGATATTTTTTTTAATAGGAATCAGATATAGATAAATTGAACAATTCATTTTCATAGATAGTAGAAAAATACAAATGGAATAGGTAGGTAAAAGGGACAAAATCATTGGCACATAAGATTGATCATACCATATATCTGACCAGTACTGATCTGAAAGTGTTTCACTATAAATCTAATAATAGTCAATATTAGTTCGAACCCACATAGTCTAACTACAACTATCCAGATTTCCAAATTGAGGGCTCAATGTAATAAATGGCTTTGAAAATTGAGTAATATGATAATAAAAATAGGGAAGAAAATAATTTTATGCCATTCAATTAATGTTAAGAAACATATGGTTTACGTAATGAAAAATACCAAGACGACATGAACCAAATAGATTTTTCTTTTTTTTATTTCAAAAATTAAACACCAGTCAGGCATTGCAAATATCAAATTCTATTAGGTCAGGCATGGAAAAGGTGTAGGAGAACAACAATTAGTGACATGAGTGTGGGTGTGTTTTATTTTGATAGCACATCACTAAAATGAAAATCCCACTCAGCCATAGATTCCCATGCTTGTGCTAGGCAAATGTGGCCTTTTTATCCCATTCACACTTAGGTGGATAATTACTTATATAGGAGAAAGTTATATGTCAGTAAAATGTAATGAGATTTTTAAATACCTCAACAATAGTGTAGGTATCCATCATCAAGAATGTTGACAATTGATTAGGTAAAGAGTAGATCAGTAATGAATAAACATGATGACATGTCTTCGTGTTATAGATAATTAGAGACACACTTCACTGATACCAAGATCACTGACAAAGTGAGATATCATTAAAGATCTCAAGGGCATGCTAGATCGTACTACCATGTGAATCATGATAGTAGATCCAAATCAAAGAACAAAGAATGATCTGATTATGAAAAAGCATGTCAATTTAATAATAACTCTAGGATCTTTAGAAGGAGATGATGGTCTAGATCTAATGAAATAAAGATGATGATAAGAAAACTACATCAATGATATCATATGTAGGGAAAATGGCGATGATGATGATGATGTGTGATGACAATTGAAAAGTATTTTCTTCATGTTGATGAGGGTGATCCTGAGTGGTTGATATATAGTTATACTTCTCATCATGCATGTTACCAACTAAGGAGGTATTCACTAGATACTAGATAGAATACCTTGACACAGTAAAGATGTAATATTATAACTACTTATGGATCAGTTGGACTAGAGGTTATGTTTTAATATTACTTTTAATTGAAAAGTCATGTCGAAGGAAGATTTTAATCTTCCAAATTTTTAGCTAAGTTTAATATTATTTCTATCTTGTATAGAAGTTATCTTTTACAAAATTTGGTAACAGTAATGCATGATCTTAAATGGGTATTTGATTGTTTCATGATCCAAATTTTGTTGTATATTGTTCGAGACCCCATTTAGAATGCTTATAGGTTTCAAAAACATAGTTGACGATTCACTAGGAAGATCTATGGAACAAAAAAATTAAGGAAGATGGATGATAATGGCTTGTAGTATATGTCAAAGAGTCATTTCATGTCATGTGAAATGCCAACCATACTCAATTAGTATGATTTCTTTCAGAAATGCAACCATCACCAAGTTCTTTTCAGGAAATTGCCAAAGGTGAAGTATTATATTATGTACTTTATTCATCTAAATGTTGTTGGCCCAATACATGGATTAACTAAGTGGATTGTTTTTAATACATGTAGGGGAAGTTCTTATTTAAACTTCTCCCTTCTTGTAGGAAGATGCTACCCAACTTATAGAATTGGAAGTATCTAAATTAAACGGGTGAGCATCTAATGATAAAAGACCAACTATCTAGTTATATTTGTGATTTTAAAAATATCCATATCATGATGGATCTAGAGAATGATAAAAAGCCAAATCGTCTCTACATAGGCAAAAGGGGAGAGTACAACAAAATGGACATTAAGGAGTGTTGCATGTAGTGAGGAATAAGGCATAAGAGGACAAATCTTGGTACACCACAACACAATGGTCTAACATAGAGTATGAACAACTTAATAATATATAAATTCATATGTATATTTTATAATGCACAATATCCGTAGTCATTTAAAGTTGAGGAAGTGAGTACTTATTTCCATCTGATCAATTGATATCCATAATTTTCGACAAAATTTTAGATATTTGAGAAGGTATTCTCTAGAAAGGATGCATATAGTTTTCATCTATGAGTGTTTGTTGAAAAAACTACAAGCATATTTCCAAAAAATGCACCAAAAGTTTGATGATAAAGTTGTGCCATATGCTTTTATTGGTTATGAAAATTTATAGTTTGGTTAAAAGTTTAGGTATCTAAATAATAAGACAATGAGCAAACACAAAGCTGAGACACTCATATGAGAGTCGAGTAGTGAGAGATCCTAATAGAGATTGTGTTGAGGAAGTGACATTTTTCTAATGACAATTATGATTAGGGATGGAAATAGTGTTGTAGAAAAACCATATCTGTTGATAACCACACCACATTTTACACCGCATAACTGCACCAAGTGGTTATGATGCGCATACAGTTTCAAATTTTAAAACCACAATGGTGTGATGTGGTTATGGTTCTAAAGAAAAAAGCATGGATAAAAACCGCACCAAAAAACATTATCATTTATGTATATGAATATATATATGTATATATATGTATGCATTGTGTAACTTGTAAACATACATGTTATTTAGTCATATGAAAGTATAACAAAATATATTTTACTTTGATATATTATGCACTTTATATTATGTGAATTTGGACGATATTAATACACAATAATTTATTTAATGGTGGATGTATGGGTCAGGGGCATTCGAGGATTCATATAGTATACTTAATGTATTTTTGTTGACTTAGTTCATGAAGATCTTGGATAAAAAATGCAGAAAATTAGAGAAGGGATTATAATAGACAATTAAAGGTGAAATTGATTCTATTATAAAAAATGGCATTCCATTCGTTGACTGGGTGATGTAGTTATTAATGAAAGTTTCATTAAGTTAAGAAAAACAAATAAGGGTAAACGAATGTGGAGACATAAGAGAGAGGCTCATGAATAGGTAATTCAATCCAATATTATTAGCCAATCTTTGTCAATAATTTATTCAAATATTCTACCGCCCTCCAACATAATTAATTTTGTCATTTCATTCTATAGGGAAAGAGTCATCGCATCTTTATATTATTATTATCTCACTTCTAACACGTTGCAAACAAATAAAAAAAGTGTGTCAACATAAGTTACATGTTTTACAATGAGGAGAAATGGAAATAATGGTATGGGATAATTCAAAATGAGGAACCACCACTACTACAGAACACGCCTTTGACGTTGGTTGTTTAACCCCCTTTGGTGACGGTTTTCAAGCGACGCCTATGTGGGCGCCGCTAAAGGTCGAACTCTTCGGCGTCAGTTTTCTAACCGACGCCTATATGATCTATAGGCGTCAGTTATATATAGTTGGTCGACGTCTATAGAGTTCGTGCCACAAAAAAGGGAAACACCTAGGACACTTTCTGCGTCAGTTAACAACTGAACAACCAATGCCTATATGGTCTATAGGCATCGATTATATATAGTTGGCCGACGTCTATAGGGTTCGCGCCACAAAAAAGGGAAACACCTAGGACACTTTCTGTGTCGGTTAGCAACTGAACAACCGACGCCTATATGGTCTATAGGCGTCAGTTTTATACGAATAAGCGACACATTTTCCACCACGGCCGTGCTGTCAGGTTGTTTGTCATATTAGGCGTCGGTTTTTATCCAATAACCGACGCTGTAGGCCTTTGATGACGGTGTTCTATAAATAACCGACGCCTATATATATTTTTTTTCTTATTAGTTTGCAGGCCTGTTGTGGCTGGTCAGCAGGATGAGAACCTGCAGTTCAGTTTTCTGAACTACAGGTTTACGACATCCATTGATATCAACCTACAAACAGGCCACAAACATGCAAAATCAACAAATATTTTTTCACACAAGTAGATACATTTAGACATCAATTCAATTCTCACATTCACACATGTAGAAATATTCAAATACATGTAGAAACATTCAGAAATATTCATTTACAAAATATCATTCAGCATCACTATCAGCATCCCAATTATATCTTACAATCGCCACTGCTTGTATGGCTTTTGCCCATTCTTCTCTTACTTCATTTAATGCTTCCATCGTATATGGAGCATGTACATTTTTTTAAGCGTTTAACTATAGTTTGGTCAATTTTAAACACCTACAAAGAGAATGATGTATATATAAGTAATAATATAAAAATAAGATTGATATATTTCATACTAACTAATGAGACTATTTATAATACCTCATGTATGTTATTAATATCCAATGCGGCATGTCGGATAATCATCTGCATAAATCGCATCACATAGTATGCACATGCCCAGCCGTTGTCTTGTGTAACACACTATAAATTGAAACATACAAAATATTAAAAAATACAACTAAGCACAGTTCACATCAATAATATATACATTGGAGTCGGGAACTTACTTTTACGTTCTCCCAATTTATTGGCTGGTTCTTTTTCCTTGGGACCGTTCCTCCAGCCTTTTTGAATACATATAAACCCCTACATGTTAATGTAACACAGTACATTGCGTAATCAAATAGTAATGTAATAACATATGTTAACGTATATAAAAATGAAATATTTCTCACCAGAATAATGGCATTCTCATTACGTGTCCAATTTTAGTGTTCAATGTACTTCCTGCAGGATCTAGATAATAAATAGTGAACGTCCCAGGGACAATAACTAGTAACTCCCAATGTCTACCGCTAGAGGTAAAAAAGTTAAAAATTAATAACTCAAAATGCACAATAAAAATGGAATTTTCTTAAGTCCAAATTATAAATAAAGTAAACTTACTTGACATTGAATGGAGCTATTATTATCGTCTTCTTTTGCTGACCGAAAATTGTAAAAGCATCTATACAGTATTGTTGAACACTATCAGGGTCTTTAGCTACCATACTAATCAATGATGGAATCAAAAATCCCACATGATCAAATGCAAATTGTTTGCATTGATCTTTGACTAAGTAGCTGCAAAACATGTATTACGTATGCATTAATATATAAGAAACCAGATCACCGGATCTTACACAAGGTATATGGATATATAAACAAGATCTCACCTTATCCATGTCTCTATCATTGATGTATTCAGCCAATCATACATAAACAGCTCAATAATATCTTGTATAAATAAAGAGCTATCGTATAATTGACCTGCATAATCTGCTTCTAAAGAAACAATTATAGGGCAATGTATATTATGTGCCCGTAGCCAACATGCCATTCCTCTACAAGCAGGACCTAACGGGTATTTTAGGTCAGTTGGAACCCAACTTGGTAATGCAGGAAGTGGATGTGGAGGCCTAGGCACTCCGAGTGTCTTCTTTTTCACCTGTATATATAATTTTAGATCAGTTGACCTCATATATACACATTAACAATATAAAGTAATGTAAATTTATCTTAAAATTTCAGTAGTGTAGATGACATCTACTTTGGGCCACAATATCACCCCGCCTTCTGCCTCAGCAAGTGTATCAATATCCGGGTGGGGATATGGCAATGTAGCTTCCCTCCAATCGGGTAACACACGTATCGGGCTCACACGAACGTAGCCTTGTGGAATTGGAGTCCCGTGAAACATTGCCCCAGTAAGGGACGGGTAAGCCTGCACCTCTGTAACAACATAGTCTTGCATTCTTAAGAGGCATGACTTCAATGCCTACAAATTTACGTAAAGAATATTATACATATATACATATCATCTTGAAAACATATCATCTTGAAAAGACTAGCTACAATGTCATAAACAATACTTATAGCAGACGTGTTAGGCAGTGGGTCTACATGATTACTTGTAGTCTGTACATCAAGAGAAGAGTGGGTCGCCATAGGCTGATTGGAAGCCTGAGATGCCTACCACCTCAGCAATTCTTCCTTGACCTTCTCAACAACTATATCATTGACCTTCTTGGCAACTATATCCTCGACTCTCTTATTCTCCTATACATGGATAAAAGAAACATTATCTTCTTATTATTGAATTCCATTTTGCAGTAACATTCTTAAAAAGGAATAGGTTACCTTTTCTTGTGAAAGTCCCGCTCTGGGTTTGCGCTGGGATGGCCCAAAGAATGCTTTGATGCCCACACCAGCTCCTGCACCCCTAACACGTCCATGGTGCTCTGGGTTACCCAGAGCAACTGTCAATTCATCCCTTGTGCCCTGAGGGATGAACGTGCCTTGTTTCCTCTACTTGTGTAGCTCTCGCTAATCACCATCAACAGAAGTTGGTAAGTTAACACCACAATAATCAATATTCAAATGATTGCTCTAAGAGTTGTATTTTACCATTTTCGCAGCCGCCTCAGTAGTTACAGGCTTCTTTATTTCACCCTTCTCGTTTTGCCTCCCCGCTATCCAGATATCATGGCGAGGCATGGGTGTGGCAGACTCCTGAGTAGCAGCAGACTCCTGAGTAGCCGCAGACTCCGCCTGTAGTCTTTGGCGAACGCTTGCATAGCCCTTTGGACCCATAGTGTGGTCATGCACATTCAGTGCACGCCTTACTTTTTGCGCCTCACTGAGGGCCTAGTTAGTATGAACATTAATGATTTGGTAAGTAGCACTAAATGTTAATCTTGAATAGGTGAATACAACGTATATTAATTAAATTGGGAGTGACGCCTAATACCTTGAATTCTTCAGATTTTATTGAAGCAACAAAATTGTCCCAATCTTCTTTGTCCAAGAAGTTCCACTATTCAAGGGCTGAGTTCTTCTTCTTATCACCATATTTTATGCATTCTCTGTTGAGATTTGTCCTATAGTTCCTAAGCATCTTTCCAGCACGTTGCATCACGCTTTTACGATGCAGCTTCTCATCCAATGCAAACATATTCTATAAAATAGAATTCTTATTAACTAGTATCCAAAAATAGAATTGCAAATAATATAATTTGTAATCTACAAAATAGAATTACAAATAATAATAACTCACACATAAATCCTTCCATATCAAGTATTTCTTCCCCTGAGGAACTTTATGATAATTATCATACTTAACACCATAATGGCTTCGAGTGACACACCCAAGATAGTTTACAAAATTATTGCGGTTCACTCCAATTGCATTTCCTCCATTATCAAACTCCACAACCAATTTGGATCCACTGCCACTTAGCGCTATTAACTTCTTCAACAGAGTGATGCCCCTTTTCTTGTTAAGTGTTTGGTGCTGTGCATCATGTTGCTCCAATGCTTCAGTGGGTACATGTGCATCATCAACCTAAAATTTGACAAAAATAAACACACTGAATTAGCGCAATATAGAAATATGGGATATATGACATAACTAGAAGATAATGAATTTTATAGAAATATAGGATATGTTTTTAGAACTTACATTGGTATCCTCGCCATGCTCGTCATGGACAGCATGCTCATCATGGACTTCATGCTCATCATGGACATCATGCTCATCATGGTCAGCCATCTGAAAATGTCATTAAAAAGGCAAACATTTAGCATTTGTATTAACTAGAAGATAATGAAACATCAAATCTGAAAATGATCTAAAATCCAAAGCCCTAGAATGGGTCAAGTTGAAGTCAAAATGGCTACAAGTGTGCGTTTTGGGTTTTCTATGTAAATGACCTTAGAACATCTATGTAATCACTTGTAATGATGAATTGACTTGTAACTTAGAAGAGAAAAATGTTTGGGACAAATTTCACTAAGTGATAATCACTTTAAATGCAAATTAGAAAATGGATTACAAGCACTTGGTCGGTCGAGTTTTCCTGGATTGAAACTAGACCGATCATCCTTGGTCAATTTTCTAAAGATTGCATCGGTCGAGTTCTGTGAGTGCACAACTCGACCGATGCAATCTTTAGAAACTAGACCAAGGATGATCGGTCAAGTTTCAATCCAAGAAAACTCGACTGACCAAGTGGTTGTAATCCATTTTCTAATTTGCATTTAAAGTGATTAGCACTTGGTGAAATTTGTCCCCAACATTTTTCTCTTCTAAGTTACAAGTCAATTCATCATTACAAGTGATTACATAAATGTTCTAAGGTCGTTTACATAGAAAACCCAAAACGCACACTTGTAGCCATTTTGACTTGAACTTGACCCATTCTAGGGCTTTGTATTTTAGATCCTTTTCATGTAACAGGCCATTTAGCATTTGTATTAACTAGAAAAAGGCTAACATTTAGCATTTGTATTAACTAGAAAAAGGCAAACATTTAGCATTTGTATTAACTAGAAAAAGGCAAACATTTAGCATTTGTATTAACTAGAAGATAATGAAAAATCAAATCTGAAAATGATACTAATATTAAAAAAGCAAACATTTAGCTTCAATAAAAAAATATAAACATACATGCCTCTAAAATTGTGATCTTTTATCAATTAACAATCCTTCATTGTGATCTCCGCACACATATAAGTCATCATTAGCTTCAATATTTTGTGGAAATGGCAACCCAACAGAGAATGGACTGGAGTCATCATACTTATCATAGTACTCTTCTTCATCTACAAGATCTTCAATGAACTATCTTTTACCATGAAGAACAACTGACCATTTATCATTTGCAGGATCATCGATATAGAATATTTCTTTTGCCTGTGATGCCAATATGAATGGTTCACCCTTCTCCCCAATCTTTTCAAAGTTCACCAAAGTGAAACCCAATTCATCCACTATAACTCCTTTGGTGTTATCAACCCAATTACATTTAAAGAGCGGAATTCTGAAATCTATGTAGTCAAACTCCCATATGTCTTCAATGACACCGTAATATGACATTTTAGCTTCACGTGGACTCTTATCCTTTGCACTTGCAAAATACATAGTCAACGCTTGAAGAGTGACCCCACTGTATTGGATGACACTCTTATCATCTTGGCTCTTTGTGTAATATGTGAACCCATTAATGTCAAACCCTTCATAAGACATAACATTCGGTTTTGGTTTAAAGGCGAGGCATTTGATAGTTTCTGTAATATCATTTGGTGTTTGAGATAGTTGATGTAAGACTTTATCTTCAAACCACTTAGTAAAAGTCTTATTATGCTCTCTAGCAAGCCACATTGAACTTGCTCGAGGATGTTGTCTCTTGATGAAATTGGTATGTTCCTCGATATAAACAACCACTTCGTCCATGTTGTGTAAAATATACAAGTGAGCTTGTTCCAACTGCTCACGGTTGATTACTTTCACCCGTGATCCCAAAATTCCTTTTCCCTCCTCAATATTCTTGTCATTAATAGGAGTGTTATTACCACTTAGAAAGTCATTGCAAAAATCCATAACCTCTCTCGCCACATAACCTTCAATAATACTCCCTTCAGGCCGATAACAGTTTCAAACATCACCTTTAAAAATGCTCATGTATCGTTCAAAGGGATACATCCAATGCAAGAAAACTGGTCCCAACATTTTCACTTCCCTAGTCAAGTGGACAACAAGATGTACCATGATATCAAAGAACGAAGGAGGGAAATATATCTCAAGATGACATAGGGTAACAACCACTTCTCTTTGCAAATTATCGAGAGTATCAGGATCAATAACTTTGTTGTATAGACTGTTGAAAAAGAAACAAAGTCTGGTGATTGCAAACCTTACATGCTTCGGCAATATAGATCAAATTGCCACGGGCAATATTTGTTGCATTAGAGTGTGACAATCATGAGATTTAAGACCTATCAACTTCAGATCTTTCATTGATACCAATCTACGGATGTTGGATGCGTAACCATGTGGCACCTTAACATTTACCAAGCATTCATAAAAAGCTTTCTTCTCCTTTCTACACAACGTGTAACAAGCGGGAGGTAAGTATGTTATTTTATTACCCATTTCACATAATTCTGTTAATTCTGACCTTATTCCCATTTCACGTAGGTCCAGTATGGATTTTATCCCATCTTTAGGCTTACCTGGTATATTTAACAGAGTACTAATGATGCTATCATAGACATTTTTCTCAACGTGCATTACATCGATACAATGCCTGACTGTCAAAGAACTCCAATAAGGAAGATCCCAAAATATTGACTTCTTCTTGAATGAAGAATTGTCACTCCGTATGGCCATACTACATTGTGATTTCTTACCAAATTCATTGACAATGTCTGTTACTCTTTCATAAACAACATCCCCTGGTATAGGTTTAGGTGCACTCCATTCATCATTCCATCCATTGAATGCTTTGTGCTTCCTATGATACAGATGGAATTTTGAAAGAAACCTTCGATGACCAAGATATACAGTCATTGCCTCCATGTTTTAGTTTTATTGAATCAATGTTTTCTTCACATATAGGACACGCTTTAGCTCCTTTGACACTATATACAGATAAATTCCCATATGCTGGAATGTCATTAATAGTGCAAAACAACATAGCGTGCAAACGAAATGTCTCTCTTCCTGAAGCATCATAGGTCATCACACCTTCAGCCCAAAGTTTCTTTAAGTCATCAATCATAGGTTCAAGATAAACATCAATATCATTTCTGGGTTGTTTAGGGCCTGATATCAACAACGAAAGCATAACGTACTTATTTTTCATACACAGCCAGGGAGGAATGTTGTATATAACAAGCATGACTGGCCAAGTGCTATGTTGGCTGCTCAATGTCCCGTACGGATTCATCCCATCTGTACAAAGCCCAAGTCTTAGATTCCTATCTTCTTCACTAAATTTGGGGTACAATAGATCAATCTTCTTCCACTGTGGGGAATCAGACGCATGTCGTAGGATCCCATCATTATTTTTCTTAACATCTGCATGCCACCTCAAATTCTTCGCATCTTTCAGATTTGCAAACAAGCGTTGAAACCATGATATTATAGGTAGATACCACAACACCTTGGCAGGAGTACCAGTTTTGGACTCCCCCGAAGTCGTCAATTTATACCGTGACGCACCACATTTTGGACAATCTTTCAAATCTACATATTCCTTTTGAAATAATACACAATCATTTGGGTAGGCATGTATCTTCTTAGCCTCCATTCCCATTGGGCACAACATTTTCTTTACCCGGTATGTTGAGATTGGCATCTCGTTTCCTTTAGGAAGCATTTCTTTCAACAAAGTCAACAATGAAGTGAAGCTTTTGTCGCTCCATCTATTGTTAGCTTTCAACTTATACAATCTCAACACAGCGCTAAGCTTCGTAAACTTAGCACAGCATGTGTATAACGGTATCTCAGCATCATGCACAATGTTTCTAAAGATAGGAGGTGGATCGGTGTGCTCTACCCTACAACTATCTAGCATCGCATCAACGATGTCTACTGGAACTGGTTCGTTCACATCTACGTCATCGGAGGCAATTTCTTCTTCCACCCAAGCACTGCTATCGACATCTACTGGTTTCGAGTTTGAAATCTTTCCATGCCAGTGCCATTCTGTATAGCCTTGTACAATTCCGTTGCACATGACATGACTTTTGATTTCCTCACCAGTGCTGACTTTCAAGTTGTTACCGCAATGCCTACATGGACAGTAGAACCTATCTGTAGGTTTTTTCCTATGTTCCTCGGCAAATCTAATAAACTAATCAAGACCAGATATAAACTCTGGGGTGCAGCGATTGCGAATGGACATCCATGATCTATCCATTCTATGATCAAAGAGAAAACAAGTATATATTAGGACAAGATTAGGGTATACACTTACATCCTATCCAAGATTTACTCCTATTATCTACAATGAAGCCGGACTCCATACAAACATTATATAATTTAGTGAGACTAGGTGTTCAAGAACAGTCCCATACCGGGGACTATCCAAGATTTACTCCTAATGAGTAAATCTTAGACGAGTTTCTAGGCCAACAAACACATGTGATGTCATTCTTATATATAATAAATGTGTACCACCTATCCCATCCTTGAACACCTAATCTCACTAGTAAGTGTATAATGTGTATTGGGTTTTCGAGAAAATTTCTGCAGCATTTCCCCGTTGTTCTCTAAGTACATATGTACTTAGAGAACAAACGGGGAAATGCTGATGAAATTTTCTCGAAAACCCAATACACATTATACACTTACATCCTAAGTGAGATTAGGTGTTCAAGAACAGTCCCAAACCGGGGACTATCCAATATTTACTCCTAATGAGTAAATCTTGGATGGGTTTCTAGGACAACAAACACAATAATAGATATGTAAATCATTTCATTAAGAGCATGGTTTCATGTTAGGTCATCATAGGTCATAATAATCCACTAGAATGAGAAATTTTTTTCTCATGGTGTTAAAATAGCATAAGAGTATTAGATCTTGATTCTAGAGTGTACAAGTAGCAATGTTGATTAAGTCTATGTGATTAAAGATCAAGCAGTGTAATAAAACATGGTTTACCTCTGTTTGAGCCTAGTCAGGCGTCAGCAGGGAGAGAGGGTGAGACAGAGGGTAGGCGTGTAGGCAGGAAAGCAGGCAGGTGAGCAGGCAACGGGCAGGGAGACGGCGGGCAGCTGTAGATGATCAATTAATTCCTAAAACAATACATAAATAAATACAAATCAGTACATAAATAAACACAAATTGATATCCTGATTGAATCACATCTATATAGGCATCCAATACCATCATATCATACATTGAACAAAATAAGTTAAATTTTAACCATCTTTAAAAAAAAAATTAAGTTATTATTTGCTATAGATATCCAATACGGTTTAACATTTGCAATGTTGATCTATACAGATCCTCCTAAAGATAAAACCCAGGAAACCCAGCAATGTTGATTTGATAAAAGAATTTTATAGAAAAAAGGTTAATGAACAAAGGCTCTAACTAGTTCCTTCTTTTACAATTGAAAGTAGGCATTCAAAATTTCTAGCTACTAGTAAATTAATAAAGCTACTAGTAATAGTTATAGGTAATCAATTCCTTAGATGTTGAAATTCCATTACTATCCATCTATGTGTGCAGGGGGACATATCCAAGGTTGGTATATATAAGAAAAGACTAAAATTATGACTGTTATATCCATTGGTGACTCTGTGACTAGACATCTAATTAAGAACAAACAATAAGACTAAGTTAATTTAGCTCAATTAAATGGAACAGAGTCAAAGGAAAAATTGTAAAATGATTTTCGTTGGCTGTAGCAAGGTCTGTTGATTTCTCTATTGTTTAATCACATATGAAATTACCATATAAAGATGTTTGAATGAATCTAAACTAATTAATTTGATTAGAAGCTAAAAATAGCTGGCCATTAGAATGATTGGACTCAATAATTGTAGAAGGTATGCAATACAAATCAGTACAGGCATCGCCCAGACATCCCAGAGGCCTAACTAGGCTGGGTGCCTGGGTTTGGGACCCTAGGTGAACGCCTGGCCGCCTAGGCGCGCCTGGGTGCCGCCTGGGTAGGTCGGCAGGTACCTGGGCAAGCGAGTAGGGCGAGGTCGAGGCGAGGTGAGGTCGAGCAGGTCGAGCAGGTGGGCGGCGGAGACACCGGTGAGATCCAGGACCGCTGGCGCAAGGCAGGAAGGTAGCCGCAGGGCAGGAAGGCGGCAGCGACATCGGCGAGTAGGAAGCGGCGGCAGCGCACAAGCAGCAGCAGCGGAGGGCGGCGCACAAGCACAAGCAGCAGCAGTGGAGGGTCGGGCGGAAACAGCAGCGGGGGAGTTCTCACAATGAAACAGAAGAAAGGGGAAGAGTCGGGTGATCGTGGGATATTAAGTTCATAAACGGCGTCGGTTGTTTACAAAACTGACACCTAAACCTCTTCAGTGTCGGTGGATCGTAAAAATCGACATCCAATTGGACAATATTTGACTGAAATTATTTGGCGGGAACCACTATCAGCGTCGGTTATTGACGGATAACTGACACTGAATGTGACCCTTTTCAACAAATTCTCATCATACATAGGCGTCAGTTTCTATCTAAATAACCGACGCTGTATGTGACACTTTTTCTTTTCACTCGAAAATTGGATTTCACAGGTGATTTTAGGCGTTGATGTATTTTACCTAGCCGACGCTGAATAGAAAGCGGTACCCGTGTCTGGCTGGTCTTTGAATATAGACGTCGAACTTACTAAATAGCCGACGTGGAATGTTATAGGCGTCGGTGTATGTAAATAACCGACACCCAGAAAAGCGACACTGAATGTTGTTTCTGTAGTAGTGCACTTTATGGGCCGATGTTGTTTGAAAAGGAAAGAATTTACAATGTTGGGATTGATATTGAGGAGAAATTTAATGGGATGATGTTGTTTGAAAAGAAAGAATTTAGAAAATGGGGAGATAAAGACCTAGTAGGGGAGAAAGAACTGAGGAGACATTTTATGGGATAATTTATTTTTTGAAAAGAAAACAATTTATAATGTTGGGAGAAAAGAGTTAATGGTTTATTCTAAAAAAGGATGATGTTTGAACTTTGAATGGGAAAGAATTTGTAGTTAGAAAAATAAAAATGACTTTTTTTACTAAAATCATTAGAAGAGAGATAACAAGGAGGATGCATAGAATAGAAAATGCTTTGTCCTTATTGGCAAGGTGTTTCCAAGAAAATGAAAATGCCATGTTAATTTATTGTTTAACAAACTCATTCATTTTATAGAAGTATAGAATCTATTGATTAGTCAATGTATGATTATGGGTAACGAGGCACCACATTAAACCCATGTAATGAACTTGTTTATTTAACAAATTATAGAGATTAGAAAGAAAATTCCTTCTTTTCAATTATATATATATATATATATATATATATATATATATATATATATATATATATATATATAGCCAAGTAAAATAACTTGGGGTGATATAAACTGTTGCAAAATGAGACCTTAATATTTTTTTTCATGCGTATAAGAGATGTCTAGTCAATCATCAAAAGTAATAGATTTATCTTCTCTTGATGCCTCCATATCACAAGTAGAAGTTGGATCTAGAAATTTTCAATAGAGCAATGGATCCTCATCCTCATTTGATTAATCATGTGGTCGAAGAATATATTAGTGGGGACGGTAATGGGGAGGAGAATCTAAAAGATTCTAATCAAGATGCAAAAAGGAAAATGATGACATTAGATGTGTGGAAGCATTCCACTAGGAAGAAAGACAATTCTGGAGTATACAAATCTTATCACTACTATTGTAAAAACCTTTAGGAGGAAATACAAGGAATGAGACGAGTAACCTATGACAATATTTGGATCGAGTCCCGAGAAAAAAGTAAAAGGATGTCTGTCTAAGGATTTTGAACTTGCAGGTCACATAAGTTTTCCTACTATTACCATTAATTTCAATGAATTTTGACAAATTCCAATTTTGTATTCATGATCTTCATAATTATATATCATTAAGATATAATGCAAGTGTACTCATTAATGTGTGATATATGTGTTTACTACTTAGAATGTTAATCTACATGAATTAAAAAGTTGATAAGATCTTTATATAGTATGAGTGAAATATTTTTGTTTGAATTTTGTTTACAATAGATAGAAACTAATATCTATGTAATTATTTCCATATGTTGTATGAACCTTCTTCAAATATTTCATGTATGGTACTATGGTGGTTAATAATAACATGTTCATGTGACATGGTTTAGTACGGTTAACTACGATGTTTTTTGCTTCGCTGATATGGTTACTCAATTAGGTTGAATCTGAAACATGTCATAGGTGCAGGTGGAAAACATGAAGTAGAAGCTTATTGATCAAAAGGAAGTGTTAATTCACGATAGTAGAAAAAAGTAGTAAGAAGCCATCAAAGTCTTCTTCACATTTACATGGAGTGTTGTGTTACATTCCCATATTGTGTTCATGTAATGCCCAGGCCCACTTCCCTAGGCTTTAGTAGAGTTTTAGGAATGAAGATTAGACCCATAGACCACCACTAGCCTTAGATTTACACTTTATCCTCACTCAGGTGCAAGTCAGGAGCAACTTCCAAACTGGTCACCCATCGTAGTACTACTCCAAGATAGGGACTCTTAACTTTGGAGTTCTTATTGAAGAGCTCCTTGAAGGAGGTGCACATTGGTGATATGGGTAGTACAACCATTTCTTTTGAGATAATTTTATCAGAGGCCTCATTACCTGGGACGTTACAATCTCTCCCATTTAGACTCTTGACGTCCTCGATACAGCTTAACTATATGGCCTCATAGTATCTCCCCATTTGAGTGGATACCCAGAATGAATCATTGCCACCCGGCTCCCAATCATAGAATACCAAGGCAAGGGCGGATACATCACCACAAATAGCCCTTTCCATGATGGCTAGACTACATGTCTCAAGACTAGCATGCCACATGCCCATGTGGGCCCCACCTACTGGAGGGGTTAGGACTCTGATGCTATTTTTAACACCTGGTCCCACTACCCAATACTCTAGTAGAATTTCAGGAATGACGAATGGCCCCAAAGTCCACCACTACCCTTCACTGAATGCTTTGTCCTCACTCACAGGCAAGAGGGGAGAAACTTTCCGACTGGTCACCCATTCTAGTACTACTCCAAGATGATCATGCTTAACTTTAGAGTTCTTAGTGATGGGCTCCCTAAAAAGGAGTGCACCTTGGTGATATGGATAGTGCAATCATTCCTTTTAAGATCATTTTATCAGAGGCCTGAAGACCTGGGATGTTACAGCTGAGTCACAACAATAGTAGATAATGTGCTTACAAAGCACAGACAAATTAGTGTGCAGAAAGAGCATAGATATATAAGAGTGTACTGGAACATAGTAGTACAAAGTCAACATGCACAACAAACAAACAATGTTAATGCCAAAATATAGGCTACACAAAAATTAGAAAATAGAGATGACGTATCCATATAAAAGACCATCAACTTATCATATTAAATATAAAGGTCAGAGGACTTCACAAATTTCAGTAACTAATCAGAGAGGAAGTTTGTTTCAAAGTTAAATATTTTGTTCAATATTGTAAGAGTAGGAATAGGATAAACATGATCAAAAGAAATGCCTCATATGAGAAAATTAGGGTTAATGTGACCATAATGTGAAAAAAAATCTAGTGGACAAACATATCATGAAGTTGATCCTAGTCATCAATCCAATTCCTAGAGTCCAAAATTAGGGTCTCAAACACCTCACACATTTTTTGAGTAATTTTATACCAAATTCCATTTAATAAGTAAATCCTAAAGTGTCCTCTTTATTACTATCGAATTAATTTAAAAAATGGACTATTTGGAAAGTAACATTTTTCTGGTTTCATAACATATTATATGAATAAGTTGAATTCGCAATTTTTTGTCAAGAATTTTAAAAGATTAATAAATTTATAGGAATTTATAGAAAATAACTTGAAAACCCAATCAGTTTAGATACATGCAAAAACTACATTAATTATTTATAATTTTTGGATTCCAAAACCTATTTATATGTAATTGTAAGCCTTAAAATTATTAGTTATGATTTTTAGAAGATAATTCAATTTCAAAATTTTTAATTTTAGAAACAAAAAAAGGAAAATCTACCATCATATCATGCGTCAATCACTGTATGAACAAAGGAGAAAGATAGGAAGATTAATTGCTTCATAACCTACGCCGCTAAAGAAAAGAAAAATCAGGAAAGGATAAATATGACCCTGAGCATGCAATTAAAAAAATTTGGCTACAAAGAACCACACTAGAAATGTGATTCAATGATTGTTCCTCCAGTGTGATGTAGGATCTACTGCAACAGATTGACCTATTGAAAATGACACCCAACCAAACCAAGTTGGCTCAAGATGTAGAGATGTTCGTTATCTTTTCCACCATTTGGAAAACTCATGGGACTTAATATAAGGCCTTAAGATGACATGGTAGACGGTAAATGATTCCCATCATGAACTAGTGCGGAGAGGAGTTTGGGGAATGATACAACAGAAAAACCTAGTAAAATGAATGTTAACACCATTCTAACAAAGTCCATGTGAACTCAATGATACAGAAAGAGAGTCAAACTAGAACTATAGAGAAAGATTAAGAAGTCCTCACCTAAGAGCATTGGGGAAGAAGGTGAATGATGAATCCTGAGAATTAGTGAGAATAGAGGGTAACCAAATGTAAAAAAAGCTTCTTTTAGTCCTCCAAAACACATATGTGGATTATATTTGATCCATGGATGATCCACCACCATAGATCTATGACATGATCCCACCTATTGGGCTAGTAAATGGTCTAATGTTATCCTGGTGATAATGGACCATACAGAAAGTTAAGGGGAGACATTGGAATTTTCTTAATCCCATTGATTTTTCTAGAAAGGCCTCTTGTACTTTCACCTAAAAATGGAGCAGTAGTGAGAATTGCATTCTATGGTATCCCAATAATGAATTTGGGTAAAAATGGAAGAGTACAAAGGGTATTAAGGTTTACGAGATGCATAATGAATGTAAGTAATATTAATTTTGCATGTGAAGTAGTTTCATAAGTAATGGAGTTCTGGATGAAAAGGAGAGATGAGGATAGAAATAAGCATTGCTTATATAGTACTAGAATGTCCCATGCTTGGATTTGATTGGATTGTGCATGCTCCAGAATGTATCAAAGAAATATTTAGGAGATAGTGAGGAGAGATGAAGATAGGAGAGAGGGATGTATGGGGTGGTGTCGATCCACATTATGTAGGTCCCTCACATTAGGTTGGAGATAACACCTTAGGCATCAGATCAAAATCCAATGATGAGTGGGGGAGCATTTATATATGAATAACACATTCAATTGAACCATAGCATGATATTGCAATTTAAATCAAATTATTAGATCGTATCATCTATTTTGCATTTTCCACAAGTTTTCTTTTCCAATTTTTTTAGGATGGTTGTGGTTATCCGATACCAATAAAAATTTACACATAGTCTAAATAAAGCATGTGGATTCAGATTTACATATCGATTTCCAATTTTAAGAATGTTATTCAGTAAATTAAGATATTTTATAATTGTCTTTCTATTTTATTGTATAATTCATTTAAGAAAAATACCATTATGCAAGTAAAGTGATATTTGACATGTATCCTGATTATAACATGTGTAATCTTAATTTTACCATATATTTCCTATTTTAATATCATACATCAATCCATGTGGCATACTAGACATATAAAAATTGACTAAATTAACATTACTATAGTTTTAAATTGGTTAACATGTTCTACAATTATGACTTTTTTTGGGATTATCTATGTAACAATTACATCAAATTTTCATCAAAAAACTACTCATCCTTCATCTGCTCACAGTTTCTTTTATAAAATCATGGCTTGAAGATGTCAAAATATTTTCTTGTATCTATCTTTTCTTCCATTCATTTAGTTCCTAAAATTCATTTTTAACTCATCCTTTCTCTCAACTAGTAATTGGGAAATTTTATAGAGCTAATTTCAAACTAAACCCTATATTTTAGTTTAAATCTCTTAGATAAGAACTTAGTTTTAGAGAAGTAGTTGTGAAATGATGCTTAGACTCACATAATTACATCTTAGTTAAAGAATGACTTAGTAGACTAGGTTGTAGGCAAAATCAACATTGAGGGATAGAGTGTGTAACTTATCTAACATTGGGTATACAACCTAATGCTCCCTTACATTATGCCTTTATAATGATGTTAACTTTAGTATCCTTTTTCTTGTATCTAGAACATACTAATTTAACAAATAATCATTCTATTTGATGTGTAAATGTAACTACTTAGGATAATGTACAATTAAGGGTTACTTGTATCACTAGGGTTTACTAGAGTATCTTACCATATAAGCAAGACAATCCAAATTTTATTTTCTTATAGATTCATTCTTAAGTTAAGGTATTCATTTCTTCTCAAGTCTAATAATAACATTAATGTAAATTTGCAAGTTTAGGGTTTATTTAGGAAATACATTTTACTACCCATATCCAAACCTTATTGTGTATCACAAGTAATCTAGGACTAGCCATTAGAATCTTAGAACACACATTAACTACTCATGTATATATGACTATTTGTGATTAGTGTGTAGTTAATTTCTCATCATTGGTATTTTTTTTTATCACTCTAATGGAGCAATATTTAAATTCACTAGATCTAACATTTTATTGTGTAGAAATTAGTTTGAAGATCTTGGTTACCCATTCAGTTCTCTTGAAGCAAGTTTGGGGCAAGGGGCACCAAGTTCAACCTTGTAACAACTTCTTGGCCCAATTTAGCAACTTATCTTATTTATCTTCACCACCTATATAAGTGCAAAAAAAATCACTAGTATATCGACACCATTAATTATATATGTCTTGCAACATCGGTTAAAAAGTGATGCCTAGGTGGTTGACGTAACAAAACCAAAAATACAACTTTCTTTCCTAATAAAGATCAAAACCAACATTCCATATATTGTGTCGATTTTTGTTGCACAAGAAATGGATGCCATGAATATATAATGTGTTAGTTGGATGACATAAACTAACACACACGACCATAAAAAGTATATTTTATCTAAAGTCTAGTTTTAATGTTAGTTCCTAAAAGAATTGGTGCTACATGCTTTCTTTTCCCAAAATCTTTTGATGCAGAGGAGGTATTTAGTGTTAGATTCTAATAGAAAAATGGACACTTCAGTTGTAGAGAAGATCTTAGCCTAAATTTCCTTTACAAAACAAATGTTTAATTACAAATCAAAATCTCCCTCACGACCAAACCTAACTGCTCAGACAATTAGGGTTATGCGACTGGGACACCTTGCTCCCCCGTGATTTTTCTCTTACATGTCTAAGGAATAGGGTGAGCTTACTGGTATCTGCACCTTCATGGCTGAAGATCTAGCAGATTGCTGGTTGATGTTACAGTTGATAACAAAGTAGGAGATACCGATCGAGATTCAGCATCACCTAATTGAGGAAGAGTCGAATCATCTAAAACTTGCGTTGGTGGCACACATACTCATGGACATGACCTTCAACTTTTGGGCCATAAAGCGCACATTCACACATGCCTGGGGATTTTCTAACAAGGTTGTCTTCAATAAGTTGGAAGGTGAAAACTTCATGATCTAGTTTCTGAACTAGAGAGACAAACAAAAGGTGGTTGAAGGGGCCCCATGGAATTTCGAAAATAAACTCCTTCTGTTCAAAGAAATTGAAGTAGAAGAGCAGCCAGGTGAAATCCAAATCAATCAGAGTCCATATTGGATACAGATCTATGGCTTGCGACTGGGATATTGAACCCACCAAACCATTGAGGAGATAGCAAGTAAAATTGGAAGCGTACTGTCCATGGACATCGACAAGTTGGGGTGGGATACATCAGCCAGGGTTTGAGTCAATCTAAATGTAACTAAACCTTTGAATAGGGTTTTGAGGATCCAAAGTCGAAACAACCAGATCCAGGAATTAGAAGTAAAGTGTGAAAGACTCGCCAATTTCTGTCATTGTTGTGTCTTATTGGGTCATGTTAACAAGGATTGTACAGAACAAGAGGAAGAAGAAGGACATGGGAACCAGTGGGGAGCATGGCTAAAAGCTTTTCCTAGAAAGCCCATATTATCCCTCCATGAAGAAATATATGGGAATGCAAGGACAAGAAGGAATATACAATTTAATAACAAACCCCAGACAGAGTTGTCAAAAAACACTATACAATTTGAAAGCAGTGGGTCTGCAACTCACTCTATGAACCACGATAGAAGGAAAAGATAAGGTGAGGTGAAGGAAGGGAAGACGGTTAATAATATACCATCCAACCATCATGAGGTGAGCAGTGGGTCGGATTTTGATCTGAGTGAGTTGCTCCCTAAAGTTCTGGCTACCTAAGAGGTGAACACGAAAGAGAAGACAAACAATGGTGAGGAGGATGGACTTGTATTGGGGTGCGACGAGAGAG
This sequence comes from Alisma plantago-aquatica, assembly GCA_963693085.1. Classification (NCBI taxonomy): domain Eukaryota; kingdom Viridiplantae; phylum Streptophyta; class Magnoliopsida; order Alismatales; family Alismataceae; genus Alisma; species Alisma plantago-aquatica. The sequence goes on from OY856412.1 coordinate 1,442,750,539, forward strand.
AAGACGACATTGAGGAAGCAATCAAAATAGAGCAGAAAATGCAAACCAAACACTCAAGAGAAGAACTAATGGCCATGAGCTGACAATGCAAATGAAAAACAAGAGGAATGAGGATGAGGAAAGCAGGCCACATAGGAATGTAGATCACCATGAAGATACTGTGAACAACACAACCAAGCGATGAAGAAGATAGATGATCTGAACCTCAACACAGTCCAAACTCGGGCCTAGAAGGAAAAGGAAGGCCACAAGAAAATGATGTGGAAAGGAAAGATCGACCCAAAGAAGAAGAAGGAGCCTCCCTGGGTTTACAACATGAGTAGAGCACAATGACTAGTCATATTAGAGTCTGAGGTGGAATGGATTACAGTTGCAGGGAAACGTGGAAGGGAATATGAACAATGTAACATGGACCTTGATATCATAGACCATACAAGAGAGTTGGAGAAAAGAGCTAGAAGTAATGCTTTCGATCTACACACCATGGGGATTGTATCAGTCCAAGTAGCGGAGGCTGGAGTAAACCAGCCCCGTGAAGAGTAATGAAAATCATGAGCTAGAACTGTCAGGGGGTGGGCCTACCTGACACAGTGAATGCCCTTCAATAATGGTGTTGGAGGGAGAACCTGAATATAGTCTTCTTGATGGGGACTATGATATCTAATGTAGAGTTTGAGGAGGTCAAGAGGAAGTGTGGTTTGATGCAAGGTATATGTATAGCTAGCAATGGTAGAGCTGGTGGTGTGGGACTATGGTGGAAAGATGTGAATCTTAAAATCATATCTTACTCTCAACATCATTGCAATTGTGAAATTAATGGTGGCGATTCAGACAGTCCGTGGAGAGCAATTGGCATATATGGATGGGCAGACCAACAACAAAAACACAAGACATGGAACTTAATGAAAGAACTAAAATTTGGGTTAGAGCTACCTACTCTTTTCTTTGGGGACTTCAATATGATTTTTTCAAATTCTAAGAAGAGGGGGGCCCACCAAAGCCAATGAGGTACATTCATGACTTTAGGATCACTATTGATGATCGTGTTCTTATGGACCTGGGATATAGCAGAAGCATCTTCACGTGGAAAAGTGGACTCATGCCAGAGACTCTAATTCAGGAAAGACCAGATAGGGCACTCACTTGTCTAGCCTGGGCGAGCAGGTTCTTTCAGGCCAGGGTGATACATCTTACAAAATACAAGTCAGATCATGTGTCGATTGTTATTCAAACAGAGTAGAGGAGGGGGAAGAAGTTTAGGAGGCAACTATATTTCTTCTTTGAACCCATGTGGGCTAAGGATGACAAGTGTAAGCAAATCATTAAAGAAACATGGGAGGAACATCAACATTCTGGATTGCAAGGTAAGATGGAGGTTTTTGTGATAAAGTTGAAGAAATGGGAAACTGAGAAATATGGAAACATGAAAAAATAATCAAAGAATTGGAAGTGGAACTTGGGGAAATTCAACAGTGACCACCAGACAGGGGGAACCTGGAGAGGTGCATTCACATTGCTTATGAGTTATAGGAATGGCAAAGGTGAGGTGAGGCATTCTGGCATGTTAGGGACGGGTAAATGATATGAAATTGGGGGACAAGACAAATCATATTTTTGCCATAAAGCATCACAAAGAAGGAAAGAAACAAAATTGAAGGGTTGAAGAATGAAGTGGGACAGTGGATGACCAGTGATGGGGAGATTAAGAAGATTATCAACGAGTTTTTCCAGGGGCTTTTCCAGACTTCTAACCCCACTGGGTGGGATGACGTAACCCATGGTATTTCCAATAAGCTTGACACAAATGCGAGGGAGAAACTTGAGGAGGACATTACCGATGAAGAAATAAGAGAAGCACTCAAAAGCATGCACCCTAACAAAGCTCCTGGCCCAGGTGCGATGAATGTCCTTTTCTTCCAAAAATTCTGACACAATATAGGGGAGGATGTTTCTAACTATATCAAAGGATGGTGGAAATCTGACAGAAGCATAGCGGAGGTGAATTCTACCTTAGTGGTGATGATTCCTAAAATACAGAAGCCTACTGAAATAGAGGAGTTTAGGCCTATCAGTTTGTGTAACGTCATATACAAAATTGCCTCAAAAGTCCTGGTGAACAGGCTATGACTTCTCATGGATGGGATAGTGTCAGAGAATCAAAGTGCTTTTATCCCAAGAAGACTCATCACTGACAATGTACTCATTTCATACGAACTATTCCACACAATGAAGGGGGACAAAGGAAAGAAGAATGGTCACATTGCTCTAAAGTTGGATATGTCGAAAGCCTATGATAGGGTGGAGTGGAATTTAGTAGATTATATTCAAGGAAAGTTGGGTTTTGGAAACATATGGAGGAGGAAGATCATGGACTGCATGTCAACTATATCCCACTCATTTTCCATTAACGGGGAATGTATCAGGAAAAGTCAACTGTCTTGTGGACTTCACTAGGGTGACCCTCTCTCACCATATCTCTTTATTTTGTGTGCTGAAGCTTCCTCTACTTCACTTATTCTAGCATCACAACAAAATGTTATTAATGGTAATTGTGCAAGCCATCATGGCCCCCACATTTCCCATCTTTTCTTTGCAAATGACTCGATTCTTTTTTCTAGGCAACCGGAGAAGAGTGGTTGAAAATAGTTGAAATTATCAGCCAATATGAATGGACATCAGGATAGAAAATTAACCTATCGATGACTGAAGTTTAGCAAAGGGATCTGTATTGAAAGGAAGGGAGAGATAATAAGCCTACTATAGGCGAATGAGGTGGACCGACATGAGAAGTATCTGGGACTTCCTCGTGTAGTGGGAAGATCTAAGAAACAAGTCTTTGCATTTATCCAGGAACGTGTATGGAGGAAATTATAAGGCTGGAAAGAAAAATTACTGTCCAAAGCGAGAAAAGAGATTCTCATCAAAGCAGTCGTACAAGCCATCCCTTCATATATCATGAACATCTTCCAACCACCCTCATATCTCTTAAACTCCATAAATAGTACAAATATCCAGGTTCTAGTGGGGAGCCAGAGGGACAGAGAGGAAAGTTACGTGGGTCAGTTGGGAGATTTTGTGCAAGTCGAACAAACAAAGAGGAATGGGGTTCCGTAATCTCCACATGTTAAACCAAGCCCTTCTGGCCAAGTAGATATGGTGGCTTTTCCATATAAGGGATATACTGGTGTACACAGTTCTCAAAGCTAGATACTTTCCACGTGATACTATATTGGATGCACGACGAGGGTACAACCCAAGCTTCACTTGGTGCAACCTTTTGGAACTCAAAAAGCATCATCTTGGAAGGTCTACAGTGGAGGGTGGGGGATGGCTCTAACATTAATATTTGGGAAGATAACTGGATTCTGAACTTAGGTGGAAGTTTGGCTTCTATTTATATAGTGTCTAGCAGTACGGTCAAATTTGTTCACCAACTCATGGACCGGGAGCCGAAATGATGGAACGAAGAACGAGTCAGCAACCTCTTTACCCCTGAAATCACATGCAGAGTCCTCGCGACACAGTTTGTGAATGACGCGAGTATTATAGGATGCGTTCTATAAAAAAAGTATAGGACACCAATGAGCTTCGGATACCTGGACAACGAATAAGTATTGACGGTTTGTAATCGCAAGTGCATTTCAGTCTGAAGTCTCCGTCACAGCCTCTTTTTATCCTTTTTTTTATTAGCAGTATATACAGAATGAAAATAGGCTAAACAGCGAACAACCCTTTCTTTCTTCCGCCGCTGTATGATAATCAAAAAGACATTGCCATTGTTTATTCTAGCCGTCGTCAAAGTTGGACAATCCTTTCTTCTCGTAAGACTCAGACATACTGGAAAAATCATCTGAAATTATATATAGTCACCCATCTAAGGTATGCTCTATTCCTCATGTCTGCTTCAAACTTAATATGCTTTGTTCCTTGTGAATAGCGGCGGCGGAAGAAAGAAAGGGTTATCCGCTGCTTAACCTGGTTTCGTTCCGTATATACTGTTAATAAAAAAAAGGACGCGTCGTATAATACTCGCGTCGGTCTTGGCCCGCTTCACAAACCGACGCGAGTATTATAGGACATGTCCTATACAAAAAGCATAGGACACCAATGAGCTTTAGACACCTGGACAACGAATAAGTATTGATGGTTCGTAATTACAAGTGACGTTTCCGTCTGAAGTCTCCGTCATAGCCTCTTTTTATCCTTTTTTTTATTAACAGTATATACAGAACGAAACCAGCTTAAGCAGCGGATAACCCTTTCTTTCTTCCGCCCCCATATGATAGTCAAAAGGACATTGTCATTATTTATTCTAGCCGTTGTCAAAGTTGGGCGATCCTTTCGTCTCGTAAGACTCAGACATTCTGGAAAAATCATCTGAAATTATATACAATAATTGCGGGATCCTGGAGGATATATATAATGAAACATTGGAGCAGCCACCACGTGCTACGAATTATTGCTACTGCTTTGTCAAACAAAGCGTTTAGACCTTAAAATCAACCAACCCAAGGCCACCAAAATTAATTCAAGTAGCAAGTAAATCCTACCAATGTTTTAGAAATGAGACCGGTAGTCAAACTAGTATTGACTCGGACAAGATTGAGTCAGATTCAACCAGATTGGCGGAACTGATGAGACTGGATGACGTCATCCTGACATCCAAAAAAATTAAATCGGAAAAATCGAACCGATCACCACAACAAAAGGCAATTAGCGGTCTGACCGGTTAAAGCAGCTGAACCGAGACTATTTTTCTGACATGTTGGACCAAAAAAGAACAAATAAATAGTTTTTTAGACTTTTAAACTGGTCAGCCACTAGTTTACTGGTCTGTCCAGTCGGATTGGATTTTAAAAATACGGAATCCTACTTATTGTATTCTAGACACATGGTTGTCCAACTTTTTTTATGATGCGTCATCAGTGATGGGCCGTCAGGGATGAACGTAGTCTCGCTTTTTCAAACGTTGCATTTAGACCTTAAAATTAACCAACACAAGGCCACCAAAATTAATTCAGGTAGCAGGTAAATCATACCAATGTTTTAAAAACGAGACCGGTAGTCAAACTAGTGTTGACTCGGACAGGATTGAGTCAGATTCAACCAGATTGGCAGAACTGATGGGACTGGAAATGGCGTCATCCTGATGCTAAAAAAAAATAAAACCGGAAAAATCGAACCGATCACAACAACAAAAGGCAATTAACAGTCTGACCGGTCGAAGCAGTTGAACTGAGACTATTTTTCTGACCTGTTGGACCAAAAAAGAACAAATAAACCGTTTTTTAGACTTTCAAACTGGCCAACCACTAGTTTACTAGTCTATCCAGTCGGACCGTCCGGTCCGATTCGATTTTAAAAATATAGAATCCTACTGATTGTGTTTTAGACACATGGTTGTCCAACTTTTTTTATTTTTATGATGAGTCATCAGTGATGGGCCGTCAGGGACGAACGTAGTCTCACTTTTTCAAACGTTGCATACATGTTCATTTGAATTAAAATTTGTGTTACCAATTGCATTACGTGAATAAAGTTTGGTTCTGGGTACAAAAAGATTTACCAATGACTTGATATTCATGTCAAACTTATCCCAACTCAAATTTGGACTACATTGTGCCCTTAATTCAAATTGTCTTATATAGAACCCAAAAACAACTGAAATTTTATTAACTAAGTGCACTGAAATTCTTATTTTTTATAACTTAAGATTTTTTTTCTCATCAGAAATCGATCTAGACATAAATTTGTTTAAACTCTAGATTTTAATGTTGTAATTCATAATTAACTGGACCCAAATTTTGTTCATCTTGATTATAGTTCAAAATTTAAAATATTTGATCTTCCTTATATGCTCATTTGTAAAATAATATATAGTTCAAAACTGAAAGTATTTGATCTCAACACCGCTTTGTTGCACATGATACATTTTTAATTGGAAGAACAAGAACATGGAAACTAAGTACCGTAAGAGATATTTAACTTTGATCAATATAAAAAGGCAAAAGATGTCAACGTAAAAGAACCTTAAAAATTAATAGTACTCAAAACTTATGCATTGTTGTACATGCCCATTTTGCAAATAATAATAAATATTTTTAAACAAGCATTGTAGTAGCTATGACAATGATGCATTTCTCCATGACAATATGTATCGTTTTCCGCTTGATCTTCAACCTACGAACTCTTGTTGTTTGTGTCACGAATAAAAGAAACCTGAAATTATAAAAAAAGGTTAAGAAATAAACTTAGTTAACGCCAAGAGTAGATAATTATATGTTACAAACATGTTCTTTAGATGTTGATAATGATTGCGATGAAGGTGGTTGTGACATGTTTGGATGATCCATATGTGGTACAAATCCTTGATTTACACTCTATAACATAGCACTAAAACTAGTAGTTTCTGGAACCTGTTGACGAAATGATAATTGCGGAGGTTAATGTTCCAACTATTAAATTGTATATTATCATCATACTGGTGAATCTTATAAGCAATAAAGTTCACTTTTTAGAAAAGAAATCACAATCGAACCTGAGAGCAGAGCATATTGTACGAGCTAGAATGAGGTGTGGATTGTAAAATATGAGTTTGCTCCTGGAAATTATTCTCATTTTTCAAAAAGTTGATAGAGTAATGAAATGGAAGAAATTAAGGAAATGTTTTAAACATAAACCTCATTAGTCGATACCAATTTATGCCCTTGTATGTTTTTACTTGAGGAGGACCGGGTGCCATTTGATAAAACCTATAAAAAGTTTGCTTTATAGAAGCAGTTGCAAGAATAAGACAAATTGAAATAACAAATGTATACACACCTGTGAATCTTTTTTAGGAAGTCATTTTTGTGATCTCACAAAGGCACTTCGAATTCTACGTGTTGGACCACTTTTCTTTAGAATAGGAGGCAATCACATTGTAATCCTATCACCAATAATCACTGATGGGTCTTTTTCGTTATCAAGATGTTGATCATCATCATCTTCTTTTTTGTTATGGTACAAATCATCAATACATCCTGCAAGTATATCAAATGTCAATAATTTCCACGGCTTCCTTAGAGATAGATGATTTCACAGCAAGATTTAATAATTTTTTGGTCACCCGTTGGGTGCGTGACGCCAAGGACTCCTCCCCATCAGAATCTAGATCAATTGTTGTCTTCATATACTGCATTCCATCTCTTGCATATTTGGTCCATCTTTTTAGTAAATATTGTTCAAGAAGGCTAAATATACCATTTGTGAAAAGGACCTTCATTGCATGCCAACATAAAATTCCCATAAAAGTGAACTTCATACAAGTACAATTTACGGTATGTGATGCAGGACAAAATGTGACATCCACAAATTTTTATGTTGTTGGCTGAGTAACTTTATATATATATATTCATCTTGATCAGTCCTCCCCACAAGTTCACAAACACAATATGATTGTCTTTTAAATTCTTCTTCTATAAGATCATAAACATACCTTGTGTATACCTCAGCAGATTTGACTAGGAATGGAAGTGCATGGTTATATACAAAAGGATGTGTAGATCTTGACATATGATCTTCCAACAACTCTTTTCTTCTAAATTTCTCCACAGACTTGTCAAACTTTTTAATAAACTCAACAAGATTAAGTCGACGATTGAGCATTTTTTTAAAGTGGCCATTTATATTTTCAGATCGTTGAGTTGTTGTCAATGTAGCACAAAAAGAGTCCCTACGATATACCGAAGACCACTTTTCTTTAATGGAATATAAGTCTTGCAACCATGTATTTTCTTCAAGTTCGTATTTCTTCCACATGGCCTTCCACCTATCTTCAAAGTCCTCTACATATCTATCCTCATACATTGATTTATAAAAATCACTCTTGAATGATTTATGAGTTTGATAAATATACGAAAGATGTTTTCCAACATTTTGTGTTATGTACCATAAGCATAAGTGATGGCATGTATCTGGCAATACCGTCCTAATGGCCTTTACCATTGCTTGACATTGATCAGTGAATATTGTTTTTGGATATTTTCCTGACATAGAAGATAAAAATGTATTGAAAACCCATATAAATGAGTCTGCACTCTCATCTAACAACAAAGTTGCTCCAAAAAGTACAGTCTGATTATGATGATTAACACCAATGATTGGGGAAAATGGAAGACAATACTTATTGGTGTTAAATGTAGTGTTGAATGACACAACATCGCCAAATATACTGTAATCCACTATTGATCGACCATCAGCCCAGAAAATGTTAGCAATGTGTCCCATACAATCCACCTGAATTGCATAGAAAAAATTAGAATCCTGCTCTCTTTTTTTCTTTAACAATTCAAGCAAATATTGTACTTCTCCAACAGCCATCTCACGTTCCCACTTTGACTTAAGATAATTGTAATGATCTCTCTGTAAAAATCCAACACTCTCTGCACATCCAACGCCAATTGTCATATAATCAAATGCTTTAAAAGGGGCAATACCTGCATCTTCTAACTGATCAAGTGACTTCTTTTGCACACTTGATATACCCCTATGTGATCTGAGTATATGCACTTTGTCTAGACTAGTGAATGGATGATTATGCTCATCAAGAAGTCTTGTTACTTGCCAAAATCCAGATTCATTAATCCTGATTTCAGCTCGAGCTTTACAATCTGTGCATTCATTCGGTCAGGGTTTCTTTGTTATATGTGTCTTATGATCCACCTTTTTTCCTTCTCGATCGCACACAAAAAAGCGAGTTGTGATGTCACCATATTTATTTTTGTATGTATGACCTTTACGCACGCTGAAACCTTTAACTCTAGCATACTTATTATAAAAATTAAAAGCTTCATCATGTGAGTCAAACACCATCCCCACCTTAGGAACATAATCACTCTTATTGATCCCTTCCACATATTCATGATCGTCATCATAAGATACATGACTATTTTTATCATCTAAATCAACACGATTTGTTTCACTACCAAAATTGGTATGATTTGAAGTTCCACAGTCTAAAGTGATAATTTTCGGGGCCATATTTTCTTCTGGTAGTTTGAATTCTACAAGAGAATTATTGTTCGTAATAACTTGTTGGCGAGAAAATAAATCTGAAGCTATGAATATGTATGTAAATATATGATATAGTTTAGAAGACTTTTTTTGATAAACTCACCTCCGTTAGTAGCATCTGGTTGATATTGACGCAGATTGAACGTTTGTGGTATTTGTATCTCTGATGACCTTGTCTGTTGGTATATAGATGACAATTGTAGGCTAGTTTTTGATTGACAATGATATCTGCACTATGTATGGCTCCATTTTTGTCTATGGATGTGCAACCATTGACTCTGTGTCCTTTTTCTTTATTCACCGCTGTGGTTGTTTTTCTTTGTTTTGATTGTGAAGAAGAAAATATTAATAACTATGATCGGTCTTGTAAGAAAAAAATAGAAGAATTGCTAGGTTTATGCGAACAAGAGGAACTATTCACAAGGAACGAAGCATATTAAGTTTGAAGCAGACATGAGGAATAGAGCATACCTTAGATGGGTGACTATATATAATTTCAGATGATTTTTCCGGTATGTCTGAGTCTTACGAGAAGAAAGGATCGTCTAACTTTAACGACGGCTAGAATAAACAATGGCAATGTCTTTTTAATTATTCGTTGTCCAGGTGTCCGAAGCTCATTGGTGTCCTGTATTTTTGTATAGAATGCGTCCTATAATACTCTGCGTCGGGCCAGGACGACGGGATTTTCTGGAAACCGAGCAGGAGGGGGGAGTTCACAGTTCGGTCAGTGTATTGGCTGGCTTCTCAGTGTGCGACAACAGTACATCAAACGGAGGGTTACGGATCGGCCGAAATATGGAGAGCTATATGGAAACGAGGGCTGCTGCCCAAGGCGGCACACTCTCTTGTGGCACTGCTCGATGGGGGCGCTGGCTACCCTCGGGCGGTTGTTCGACAGGCAACTGTCACCCCAATGGCATCTGCGACATCTATAAGAGGGAGAAGGAGGACATAAGCCACATGTTGTTCACGTGTAATCAAGCCTGGGAACTATGGCGTGACCGACCACCGGGTATGCAGGGGCAAGTGCAGGAGGTAGCTAGTAGACACATTGCCGAGGCCATCTTGAAGCTTACAAGATCGGACTGTGTGAAAGAAGACGAAGAGATGATCTCCTCTCTGTGGGCGGTCTGGACCAGAAGGAATGACCTTGTGTTTTTGGTAACAAGATCAGACCCCCCGCTATCATATAACGTTCAGTTCTTACAATGTTAGAGGCCACCGGGAGGCACAAGGAAGAGACGAAGTCGCTAGGCAAAGAAGAGAAACACATGGATGGAGACCACCAGAACCAGAGATCACCAAGCTGAATTGGGATGCTGCTGTGGGAATGCAAGGGTATGATGGTGCCGGACTGGCTTGGCGGGACAACAATGGGAAGGTGCTCCGTATAGGGCACGTTTGCTTCACAGGATTCAGACGGATTAAGGTGTATCCTGTATTTAGTTAATTCAGGAATCAAGATTGCAGGGGATATCAAACTTTTACAACGGCTCTAGTTTATGTTTGGCCACATGGACGAACCTGTTCGATGGAAAGGTAGAAAAAGTTACGGCAGCAGCATTACGGCATGCTGATTCGGCGGGGTGCAAGGTAACGTGAATAAAGTAACGCAAACCAAGGAAAGCAGCTGGTGCCAGCTGGTCGAACGAGCAAATAGAGCGGACAGGGAAGGTGGATGGCGGCGTCCGGCCATTTTGAAATGGAAACCGGCATCCAGCATGTACTGTATACTTGAAAAGTGCAGGATTCATCATCTTTTTCGTCTGCAGATAAACAAACGTAAAATCTTTGCTGCAGGATGATTAAATACAATCCAATACATCTACATCCATTAAAACAAACGTGCTAGCTGGTCAGAGGAACCCGGGTTTACAGTATGTCATGTGAGCAGAGGCATGGGCCATCAGAGATGGTCTTAAACTATCCAGGGAGTTGCGGATGGACAAGCTTTCGGTCGAGTCAGATTCTGCCGCAGTCATTCAGTGCATTACCTCAGGACTCAAGCTGGCGGACCTGTTGGAGACGCTGCTTGATGATATTATTGTACGTTCTAAAAAATTTCTTTTCCAATATTTCCTTCTGTTCTTGTAGGCGGCAGTTAAAGGGCTAGCTCATGTGCTACCACATGAGGCTGTTAAGAGCAGTGAGCCTTTTAATAGCACATGTTTTTTCCCTTCTTTTGTATCTGACATTGCCGAGGCCGATTTGGCCTCTCATTAATAGTAGAAGGTTTGGTTCTAAAAAAAAAAATCATATCAATAATTTATGGTCGTAATGTCCGTTTTCCTACCATAAACCAGCGCTACATGTTTCTTCTCATTAACATGTTTTGATACAAAGGAGGTCTTTCGTGGTGGTTTCGCTGCTAGAAATGGGTGCTACATATTTTTGTATTGGTTTTCCGGTAATTACCGACTGGTAAACGGTAATTTTTAAGATGATTGCAGGTTTTAGATTTGCTATTTTGTAGCAGGCCGTCTACAACCCGCAAACCTGCAATTGGAAACATACTACCACAGTTAGAATTCTGCTGCAACTAGCAGGCATGCCATATGCAACCATTACTAGCATTCATATAATGCACCAAATCATATAAATATTCTCACTCATTTACATGGTCCACTCTTCAAATCCTATAAAGATTCAAAATTCACTTATTCATTCGCCGACAATTGACACATCCATTCACATATTCACGATAAATCATTGACATCATCATATTCATCCATTATTAATGAATAGAAATTTACATAATTATGCAATAATCTAATTCAAAGTCAAATTCAATGTTTTAACTACATAGTCATATGCTAAATAAATCTCAACGGCAATATATTTTATATAATAATATGTCCACTCTTCTCACATAGAATGTAGAGTCTCAGGTGGGTATGACAAAGTGTAAGTAACCTAGGAAGTTAATGTAAATAGATTAAATTATAACTTATGATCCAAGTCTTGGTTACCTTTAATATATTTTGGATGTCCTATGATGCTATTTTGACATTGACATACATATATTTCAAACTATAGTATATGTGCATAGTCATTGCTTTGTAAATGGCACTAAAAATAAAAAGATGCTTGAAACAAGAATAAATTAAAAAGTGTAGAGCTAATATATAAGATTTAAAACCATTATGCTACCTTAACGTCAGCCCAAGATACATGTTTTTTTTTCATTTTTTTGGAATATCCCCGCTGCTTGATTTGTAATCTTTTATACCCCTATAAGTGAATAAGATAGCTCACTACGAAGCTATATCATGATGAAGAAGATAAAAACTATTTGCTAAATGATAAAGATTCATATTTGGAAATTTTAGTTTGTGTCTATAACTTTTGTTACTCGTTGGATAATGATAATACACATTCAATGATCTAATCGAGATCACCAACAATCAACATTGTTTGCTACTGATAAAGCACAATGAAAATTTAAAAACAACCAAGTGCTAACATGAACGTAATTCAAATTTTAATTAAAAAACTTAGAAATAAAATTCAATAATGACAACTTACTCGATATATTAAAAGGAGCTAGAATAATGTCCTTTTCCCTAATATCAAAGAACTTAAATGAACATACAAATTATTTAGCTACATATTGTTATTCTCTATCACATTTCTAATTAATGAAAGAATGAGAATCAATTTTTTTATTGGATATTATAAAGTCACTTCATATAAGTAGTCGTAAGAATAAATGTAATTGTTAAATATATTGAAAATGAGTGAATATATATACATATATATGTATATATGTATTTTTTTTGGCATGTATGTATATCTATGTATGCATTCAAATGAACTTTTTGCATTAATAAGCTATCAACATATCCATAGTTTTATAGCGGAGGTATTTAGCCAATCATACTAAAATAGCTCTAAATTATCTTGCGGGAAGACTCGTACATTATGTTATTGCCCTATCGTATCCTCCATCTTATGGACCACCATATTTGACCTTGATCCCGTACTATCTAACCCTTGACATTACCCATATGTTTAATTCCCAGAGAGTCAAATACATCATATGGAATTAATGTAGGTGCAGGCTTTGGGGCTACTATTTTTAATATTCTTGTATCTATCAACATCGTATATAGACATATCGATAATACTCACACATTCAAATGTAATATAAATATTTTAGACCATCTCATAGATAACTAGGTCATTGAACCACCCAACCTAGATGCCTTCTACTTCTCCTACTATAATGTGTTCATGGTTATGTGTTTGTAGTGGTGTGTCTCTCCTTCCATAATAGACAATGTAAAAAGACACAAAGAGTTTTCCAGCCATGGGTAAGCAATGTAGTGTGCCACCAAAGACTGTAAAGAACCTCTCCCTCAACCATAGTATGATATTCATGTTCTAAAAGTACAAATCAACATTTTCCAGCCACATGCAATTTTGAACAATATTATATCGATAATACAACATATTTACTGTACTAACATAATATAATATCACTAAGTCACTTAGATCTGGTTGTCCTAAGAGGTCCATGGGAGTATTCCCACAAGTTTCTAGTACTCATCAACCATATATAATTTTAAGAAATATTATACCGACAACACACACACTTTTTGAACTGACATTATATTGTATCACTACAAAACTTACATTCGGTTTCCCTAGAAGGTTCATTGGAGTACTCCCACAACCTTCTAGTACCTTTTTCTAAGGAGTGGCATGAGACACATTCAGTTTGAGCAGGATAAGAAGGCCGAGAAGACTAAAATTTATTCCACATTCTGCAAATTTCTCTGGTATAGGTGCATCTACTTCCTCTTGTGAAATACCACCTTTTTGAGTAGATCTTTGTGGCCATTGGAAAGAGATGCAATATGATCTCAGCCCTACACCATTTCTTACCCCACTAACATGGATAGGATGCTCTCTAGTATCTAGAGAAATTTTAGATTCATCCCTTTGGCCCTCAGGGATGAACGTTCCCTCTTTTATTCTCTCATGGAGCCCCTTATACATAATCAATGAAACTACTTAGTCAAATATAAATACTAGAAAGAATATAAAAAATGCATTGTGAGTTTTGAGCTTCATCATTTTATGTTCTATCTTAGTCTTCCTGGGGTTGGGAATTAATCATTAGTGGTTTATTCTAGCATTTATCCAATCCTCACGTTGAAGTGTACGATGACTTAGAGATGTGTATGATTCTTATCCAGACCAGTGTTTTTCATTATTTTGATAGGACAAGGCATTATCATTGAGGCCTAAGAAATTGTCATGCACATTCTTTGGACGTATTTTGTAGCTTCATGGATTTAGAAGATATATTTTAGTATAAGAAGTAGTCATTAAGTATATTAAAATAAGTATGTTCTTGGATATAATTAATACCTTGAACATATTTGATTGCCTAGAGAAAGAAATTCTTTCCACGCCTTCAATTAGAAAGGTGTATCACTCAGTGACATGATTTTTCTTATCTTTTTTTGGGAGATTCTTCTTATCTTGATTAATTATATAATCCATATTTATAGTGGTCTTAAAATCCCCCCCCACATCTTGCCACAATGTTGTGTCACCTTTCTACATGATTTTATTCAATAGGTATAAATACCTACACATTAAAGTACATATACTTTTCAAATTTTGGTAAAAGAAAGTATAATTCAAAATTGACAAAGTTAATGTTAATGCATATAACTAACATCATGTCCTTACATAGGAGGTATTTCATGGAAAATTCAACTTTATGCAATATTATATATGTAATGGAACTTTTCTGTGTGTAGTGATCCCGAAGTATTGCTTGAATTTACTAGCATTCTTTCCATCGTGTACTCATGCATTTTTTCAAACTAAATAACCAACTTCTCCCCTTTGGCCCCAATTATCTGAATGATGTACATTAGTGTGGGATCTCTAGTACATGAAGCATCACCACTTCTAGAACCTTCAACACTAGTAGGTGAGTAATAGAATTCCCAACTAAGGGTGATAGATATGAAGGATATATTAGATGTGAAAATATTAGTGGTACCAACCTATCTTATATAGAAATCATTTCATTTGGACTATCAAACTCAAACTTATATAACTCATAAATTCCATGCTGCCCTTGATAAAATGTTCTCATGATGACTACCTTAGTTCTCTTCATGTTTGTAAACCATCCATACATCATACTCTCCACAAATGTATGCTACTATCTCTATCCTCATACATTGCAGTAATGTTTCAACTCACATCATCTTTATCCTTAGTGTATGACATGCGTATTGCCCTATCTCTCACACTCATAACGAGAGGAAATAAGCATTTGGCTACAGTCCAAATACAGAGTTCATCACATTCTAAGAGTAGAGATGGTGCATCACACATCGCCAGTACACTTTCCAATCTAAGTTGAAACGTTCATCACATGACTCCACATCATGAATATCTCAATTTCAGGTTTACTTCCATGGAAATTGTTCCCAAACATTCTTGGGTCTTAAACATCTCTCTTTTATGTACAATCCTTAGTCGTTACCGCAAGGTCTCTAGGGTGCTGACACTTTTGGGGTGATCTGACCCTTATGCATCTAGGGAGTGCCTATCACATTTACCCCTTAGGCCCCATGAACTCATGAAGGTGGTCAACCTCCTAACCCATGGTCTTTGGGCAAAGGTAGCTATTACATTTACCCCTTAGACCCTATGGTCTCGTGCATCTAGGGAACATACAACTCCTACTTCCATCGGTCTTATCCCTTCATGACCTTAGTATTGACTTAGGATTCCATCATAGCACACCTGATTCTTGAATATTTACCCAAAACTCCATCATCTCTCCGGGCACTCATGATCAAACTTACATCCTTTCATAGGGATCATGGTGACCTACCTAATTTGGTCAGGCCCCATAAGGCTACCTCCATGGCAACATATCTTCATACCCCTTAGACATGGACAAACAAGGGTCTATAGATTCGTGCTCATACCATATGCTCTCTACTTAGATCATCGAGCTCCTATGAGATACCTCTTTAGGTTACCTCAAACCTACAAAAAAGCGGATACTCACCCTATAGAAGGGTCCCTCCCTAAGATGGGAGAAAACTATTTCTTGATAGCATCAAAGGTCACAAACACCCTTTCTTCCAAGGTTTACATCATCATGTGCATACCCCTATTATGCTACCTATACATGTAGCTAGCAGGAAGGTATCCTATAAGCTACTCTGGGTTCCTTGGCAGGCCTTACTTGTTCCTTATTCCTTAAAGTTGGCCAAACTCATACATATGTCACCAACATGTGTGAGGGTTTCATCAAACACGTACCTTAGTCCAAGGGGTTTCCTTTTCCTCTAAACCTGAGGGGGTTCCATGCTCGAAACCACGGGTACTCAAAGAACATGAGCATCACATGCACCTGGTACTACTACTTCCCCTCTTAGGTCTAGGAACCCTAGGTTCACTCCTTATACCTTAACTGCCTAACTGCATACTCAGCTTTTCAACCACGACCCAATCATGTGAACAACACCATAGAACCCTACACGAGAACAACCAACTGGGTGCGAGGCCTCACAACTCGTCACCATACTTCCTCGGTCTAAGGAACTCTCTTCCTCTACCTAAACGGTAGGCACCTATAACATCTATTCATCGACTCCAGAAGCCTCTTCCTCTTTCTAGGGTTTGGTTCCTCACAGGGCAACCAAGGTACCACATGCCTCCAAGGATCGTGCAAGAGGCAACAACATACATCCACATAGGTTGTCCATTCTAGGCCATATCCAACCCAACTTGTTATGATTCCTCATGTCTCACAGTCTAAGCTTCCAACCTTCTTTTTTGGGTCTTGCTCTCTCTAGAGCTAACCCTACAACCGACCCTACCATTGGAGGTTCTAAGAAGGTAGATCCAGCTCTTAAGGACACATGCACACACCTGCATGGGTGAAATGTATGATCCAAACCTATGTTCGATCAAGATTATCCAAATCTCTACATGTTCATCTCTTAATCTGTCAGGCATAAATCTTCTGACCTAAGTCTCAACCTACTGCCAGTATTGCTGATGTTCTCTCCTTCATAGGTGCATGCTCTTCTATGCTCATTTATGCCCATAAGGGTTTCTATATGGTCACCACTATCCTCTTCAAAGAAGGGGGCATCTTTTATCTTAACATGCACGACCATTCCAAGGTTGGGTCGCCCAAAAGGCACTAGGTCAACCAACCCCACATAGCTCATGCTTCTCACAGGTATACAAAACCAATATGCATGTCAACCCACATACGTGGTCGACTATGATATCTAAATCATCTTGTCATCTCTCTCTAACAACCACTTAGGGTTAGGGTTAGCATCGTCCTCTGAGGATGTGTCAGATCCCTACCTCTTCCTAGAGGTCTCTGCCCCCAGGGCTAACTCTCTCCCCATCCTCCTACAACAAGGTCTAACCTCACGTCTCTCCTGAGGGCACGACAACACATGTCATGCAACCTAAGCATGTAACTAATATTTAATTTACTATTAAACTTATGTCCATGACATCTTGTTTACATGCTTTTCATTAATTTCGTGGAGGATTCCTTAATCCTTATCATACTTACCCTCACCTAAAGAGGGTGGGGAAGAGAGAAAAAATCCCTAAACCTTAGATCCTTAATTGAATTAGGGTTGAGAAGGGACAAAAATAGATGAGAGAGTCCTAAAGGTATCTTATTTTGAGTCAGAACCTTAGACATTAGCTAGGAAGTCACACTACATCTGGGAGTCCTCATGACCGACTAGCAAGGCAGAGGAAAATATTACCAGCCCCCAGACTGTGATCCTTTCCTAGACACCTCCATCATCGAAAAATCCTCTAATAACTCCCTTGGTTCTATAAAGTTTGTAAAATTTAATAATTACTAAGGATTAAATGAGAAACCACAGCTCTGATACCAAATGGAACAACCCCACCTCCCAGTAACACCCAATCAAGGGAGACCAAGAGGTCAGAGATGTTATCTCAATATTTCAAGATACATGGTTTGACATTTAATAAAAAATAATTATCAAATTCTACTAAAACTAAACTGGAAAGCTGGAATAAAATAAATCTTTTGCATACCTTGTAAAATTTCGGATCTAGACATCTATCCACAGAAAAAGACTATCTAACTAATCCTCCTTGAACTGATTAATCATATCTTCAAAATATTTCGATTTACTGTTTGTCCTTTTCCATAATTGTACCTAAAATGTCGACAAACAAAACGTCGGTCAGTATATTTCTATACCAGTATGTGGGGGACGATTACAATTTCATAAATAGTTGCTAACAACCTAATTATTACAAATAAGTTATTAACAATCCAAATTACGTTGTCAATGTGACTTCTCAACTGCTTTTTCCCTAAACCCTGGATTACCCTCTCTTAGGGTTTTGTCCTTGCAAGGGACATAAGGCCACCTTCTTCATCCTGAGCTTGGTGCCTGGGGTCACCTCTTGAGGTGGCTAATGGTCTTCCCTCTGGGGCTTGACCAAATCAGACCTTAACTCCGGGGCTTGGTCTTGCAACATACATCAGGGTGACATGTAGGTTCGAGAAACACATTTATATTTAATTGTAATACTCATAGGGACTTTATAGGATTTCATAATTGAACATGCAACATTTTAGGTTGCAATCAATCGGGAAACATTTGGGAAACGCCGTGAAACTAAGGCGATTATTCATAAAGTAACCACATACCCTATGCCATCACAGAAACCATGTAAAACGTCATATACTTTAAGAATGTTTCCAAACATCCAAGCAACAAATAATGTAATAAAAAAGTATCTAAAACAAAGCATACTACATATGTGTCACCATGTATTTAAATTACGTTATTCAGATCTAGATAAGCTCCTAAACTAGGGTTTAGGGTTATCTCGTGTTTGGACTATATGTTAGGATTACAAATCCTAATATGATCATATTATGGTTTCTAAGATTACAAACTTAGTTATGCATGCTAGGTTAAACCCTGATTAGCATCTTAAGTATATTAGATTACCCATGACATCTAAATTGCTCTACTAGCATTATGATCACATCAAGATATCCACATTGGTTTTGAAACCCTAAAACAACATATATAAGATTACTAATCTAGAATCATCCATTATTCATCATTATCATGGATTTATTCATTTTGCATAACAATATTAGGCATTAGCTTAACATGACCGAATCTATTCAATTAAGCATCATATTACACAAGAACTAGGTTTTCCTTTTCATTTAACATATTTAAACATGTATTGCATATACTTTTAGAACAAGAAGCATATCAGGTTCTGATAATATTTTATTTGGATTCCTCTCATTTTTCTGAGCAATTTGATATATACTTTTTCTATCATAGGAGTTACCATTAATTAACTTTGTATTTTTCAAGATAAACAAGATCAGACCAATCGTGTGATGACACGTCAGCATCTGCTTCCCTTTATCTATTTACTTGAGCCGACCTATTATTAAAATAGAAAGACACTTCCCCCCCCATGATGTGGCTTGGACTACCACGCACCTAGGGGCAAACATGTCTAAAGACATGACATCATCTTCTTCACTGGGGAAGGGCTCGCGTACAACATCGCCGATCCAACCGGGAGCTTGACTCCCATCCTATGGACAGCGAACAACCACGAGGGCGTCCAGGTGGCCCCTCCTAACCCTCTCAGATTTAGGGACCCTCTAAACTCTTTTGGAGGCTGCAAAGGTAGGGAGAGCCATCGAAGGTTCGTATGTAGGTGTGTGAGTATGAAAACACGGTGGAAGGACATAACACCGTACCTGGACATCGCGATAGAGATGGCGGAGTATTCTAGAACACCTGGAGACTTCCTTCTCTATCTTAGGACCTTTGTGGTTATCTATCAGAGCCCAAACTCATCTACTAATCTTGTCCGACATCTCCTTGATCTGCGACCAATCTGGCTTCTACTTGTTAGCTCCACCTTCAAGCTCGCAGATCTCTTCTCTTTATTCCTTCTGGTCACACACTCTTCCCATGGTGCCACCCAGTAAGGGTTTGACATATGTTTCCCTTAGTTAGCACCGTCCTCCCTGGATGTCGATATGCACCAAGGTGTGAGGCTGCTACCCAAAACTCCGGTCATAGTGAGGTGGAAGGGCCAAGTACCCATCGTCCATGATCCTTCAGATCAACTTTGGCTTCCCATAGCATCCTAGGAGGGTTAGGGTTATAAGGAAAGATGATATGGAGATAAGAGGAGAGAAGAAGATAGGCGGCAATGTTGGATTGTACACCTATTAGGAAGAGAAAAGGAGAAGGGCAGGAAACGACTATGGGGGAAAGGATACTCGGTCCCTTTGTGTTTCCACTCCCACATATATATATAATATATATATATAGTATAATATATATATATATATATATATTATATATGCATACTTACACTCCTCTACCCCCTTTCTCGTGTCCTTTTCTTCTCTCTTCTAAAAGGGGCAATGCATACATATTGGAAAGAATTAACTATATGCCTCCTATATATTTTTTACTCATCGATCTGTTGCCAACTCGTCTTTTCTCTTCATCTCACAATTATGGTAATATTTTATGAAGTATTTATATTTGTCAAAAGCAACACAAAATTAAGAGATTTCCTAAAATATAGACATCGATGTCCATAACTCTTACACAAAACCCATAAAGGAAAGCATGATATATATATTGGATAACGGATTCTAGATTATATATCTATTTCTCTCCTTGATATATCCTTGCATCAATTATAGGAACTTATTAATTTCCTTTTCAAATTATAAATATTCTTTGGAATCTATGGTGATACCTTTCCCATACCAAGCTTGTTCCTTTTAAACATTAATACCATTATCCTACGATATATCCTTTTTCTAGAATTTTCCATTCTTTCTCTTGTTCAACATTTTAATGGATTATTGCAAACAAAAATCCTTTTATTAATTGATTCCTTTTCCTTTACATATCCTTTTTCTTGTTATCGGCCCAATAGCCAATTAGTCCCACAAAATCAAACACAGAAGGCTATTTAACAAAGGAATCCACATAATTATTTAAATCAAACAAATTTCATAATCATACACTGATTGGGGAAATTGCATTTCCAACCCGAAAGAATCCAAAAATTTGTGGTTGTAACATCTCTTCTCATTGTCATCAATAATAGTATCATTTTTAAACTTAGCATCCATACATCATTTTCATTTGATATACTATACCTTCCATCTAGCATTGTTAACTTTTCTTTTCATTCTAATTTATAACCATGATTATTCCTTCCATAATTTTGTTTCTTATTATCTCTTAAATGAACTCATAGTTTTATATTTTTATTAAGGTATTTGTTTATATGAAAAAATCTCCATTTTAACTTGAGACACGTCTTTACATTCCAATTCACAGTAATTCATATAAAGTATAAACTTTTCTTTTTGCACAAAACTGTTATGTTGTTCAAAACGTTCATGCTCATGTAGCTTACTCTTTTTTAACACTATCATTATCTTTCCCAATCATGTATGGTAACCAGGATTCCCTTGAAATACATCGATAAAAATGAATAATTACTCTATAATGGCATAAGTTTCAAACAAAACAAAAACATGTATGTATAAAGGCACAAATCTTCATATCCCTCTCACATCACATAACATTCTTAAAGAAGTTCAGTCCTCCCTTATCCATCATTATTTCATATTTACTTCTCATTATGATCGCATCTTTCATCTTTTCAAGAATTACTCTTAAATTTAATGCTTCTTTTAATACTTCTTCTTCAATATCGTTCAATATTCTTATTGTTCAGATTTTGAACTAAATGTCTCAATTAATTACACAATCCAATTCTCTTAGTCCATTACTTCTTTTACCAATCCAGTTCGGTAGTATCTTGTACTTTATTTCTAATTCAGCCAGGTTACCCTTTTATCTCTAATCTTATGCGTTCATTTGAGGGGCTTTCTGATATCTATTGCCACTCGGATACAGATGTAGGCCTCCCACCCCAGTTCATCACAGTCAATCAATATGTCCCTACCAATCCTACTTGCAGATGGTTGTCACCACATATACAGATCTGTGTCCCAAAGGAAGACCATACAACCTGATCTAGAAAGGAGTCTCTTTGAAAACGATATGTCTAGGTCTGTCGGCATCCTCAACCTCCTTAACTAGGATCAACCAATTTGCAAAGTTCCAAGGACAACCATAAATCACTTTTCTTTTGTCCTTCTAGTAGAAGAATTGTATGATAAAGACAATCACATCCAACTACTTGAAGATAACTTTACTATCCATCAACCACGCCTGTGCGAGAGTACATTTGAGTGCCCAAAAATTGTATGGTGGTCCATCAAAAGTCTCCCAACTGGAGCTAGTTCTACATGCTTTTCCCCACTCGTCGCTTCATCATTTGCAAGGTCAACTACATCTTCTTCCTCATCTACCAACCCTAACCATGCATATATGTCCTCTATATCAGTTGCCATTCTGAGATCGTTTCAAAGCTTATTTTCTTTCCCTTGAACCTGTAAGAGACACCAGAGGTAACCACTCGGGAGAGTGTAAGGTAACCATGTGGGAGAGTTAGGCAACCCACCACTGTAACAACCCTAGTCCCTAGAGATGCTAGGTTACCTCCAGGGGAGAAAGAAATCATGAGCCACTAGCTTAGTGAATGGAAATTCACTAAGTATACAAGATTATAAATACATTATGCATTACAAGAATTTGCAACTTATACAAGATAAGAAAGCCATTATAATACTAAATTAAAATGTAATTACAAAGAAATCCATCCACATTCAAGGTACTAAGTGTAACTGAACAATACATTTTGTTGGTTTATTATTCTCTTAATTGTTTTATTAATTTTGTGGACCAAAATGAGGTGTATTACAACATTTGGAAGCATCACAACAAGATACAATCTCACTATACAAAATTTAGGGTCAACCTGGGATTCTAAGTCTGTTAACTAGCCGTCGGGTCACCAATAATCCTCATCATGTCTAGCATCTATATCTATATCAGCTTTCTGTATAAAAATAGACTCGTCCTCTAAACTTGGGTACTGAGGAAGAGAGTCAGAACACTTTATCTTAAACTATCTACATTAGTGGTTCCACAAGGGATGACTCACTGACTAGTAACTGAACCATCTACCATAGGGATCTCAAGTTAATTCTGGGTACATGTCTGTATCTATAATGAAAATAAGATGCCATCAGGATCTCTGATTATTGTTGGGTATTGTTGCATATCACCAGAATCTCTAGTTAATTCCATGCACGATTCTATAATTCAGGAGTTTGTCCATGTTGGGCTTAACCCCTAGTTCCCTACTGACAAACTATCATTTATACTCTCGAACACAACTAGTGGGTAATATGTTTCCTCCATTATGGCATAGACATCAACAAGAAATCTATGGTGTTTCGAGCATCTAAATGAATAATTATTATTTATTTCCATTATTGAGTAATCTCCTAAACATTATTATATTTAGTAGTAACTAAATCATTCCATTTTCTTTTTTGTATTATATACTGCATCAATACTACTAAAACTTACAATAACAAGTCAATATACTTATAATGCTCTGAAAAGTCATTTAATTGAGTTTCTAAGTTTGAATTTTGTATTTCACTTAAATTTAATAATTCCAAAGTATTTTAATCTATTGCAATGCTATGTGCTATAGTAATACTATTAATCTTTGATAATGAATTCTACTTATTTTGATCTAATTGATTTGTTGATATTTCAACTATATATAGTATGAACTAACTGAACTAAGTATATAATATATAATAGTGGAATGAATTTTTATAATGTAAAATTATAATTGAATAAATAAATCTATGTAATAGAAATTTTAGAATGTTTTTCACTACTGAGGGAATATAAAAACCCATACTCACTGCTACCTCCGGAAAATGTTGTATTTAAAACTCTAACATATCATACACACATTCTAGAACTAATATCATTCATATCATATCATTTTGTTGTTATTTGGATCATTCATTCAACTCGAATATGAATTTGGGCTTATTGAGCTAAACCATAAAATAGTAAATAAAACAAAACACATTCTTTATCGTTTCTCTTAGTTTAAGTTAAAATTTTTGCCAAAAAATGAATTTAATACTCACCTTAAGTTTTATTCTAATCACTAATCTTTTGTTTTATCCAAATCATGACTTCCTAAGCTTGTATTCAAGATAAAAGTTTCAAATCATACAATGCGCAGCTTGTAGCCCTCTCTTTTCTTTCATGAAGTAGGCTAGAGTAAGACAGGAAATGGAGGAGAGTAAAATTGACATGGAATTAGGATGCACCACTAATTTTGTCTGAGGAACATAGAGATTGGCCAATTAAAGCTTACCCATGTTAATCTGTAGCTAGGTTTATAGTTCCTTCACCTTTGTCCCCAAGATTTGAAAAACCACTAGAGGGGGGGTGAATAGGGTTTTATAAATATTTTAAAAATAGTTTAACTCAAGCAACTACAATTGAAACTTGAAGGAGGCAAGGTATTTAGAGTGGTTACACCCTTAGAAAAAATTAAGGGAGTCAGTCCACTACCCAATTGTTTCCAATTGGGATTTTGAAAGTATTTAAATTTTATTACCTCGTAAGGATGTTACATAAAATTACAAATACTTTCACCACCCTTTGGACATCCTTCACCTAGAAGTAGTCCCACCAACCTCGAAGAAGCCTTCCTCAAAGTAACTTCAAGCTCCCCCTTGAAGTAGCCTTCCAATTGAAGTAGCTTCCCGTTGAGACAACCTTCTTGAAGTAGTCCAAAGTCCTCCTTCTCCACCGAGAAGATCAAACCCTCGCCAATCCGCAACCTCCAACACTAGGAGTAGCAAGGAGACTACAAGAAATAAGAAAGAATAAGAAGGGAAAATGGAAATTACAATTACCGTTGTAGCACAAGGCTTGATTTCCTATATCAAGCATTTTGATCTTCTAACCAATGTGTATGGAAGTGGAAGTGCAGTGGGTAGGAGATGCTATCCTATAGGACATGAAATTGGAGAAATGGAAATGAATAGCAAATGCTAGAGTTGCTCAATTGCACAGAATAACAGATTGCCAATTGCAAATATGTATTCTCAAGTGTTGCACAAGTGTGTTTTGGGTGTCCTAAGGCATGTCCTATTTATAGGAATGGCCTATGAGTGCTTAAAGACGTTCTAGACACTTTATAGGGTGTTCTTAGTGCTCAACTAGCCGTTAGTTGTCCACTAATTACTTTAGAAATGACTAGTTTATTAATTCTGAAAAGTACAGACAGAGTTTTTCTTGGTTGAGAAATTGTCGACTAAGACATCAGTCGGTCAAAGACTTTGTTGACCAAGGGATGGTCTGGAGCAAGTGTATATAATGTTCGATTCCAACTTCCAACCACCTTGTCTGCTGGGTCGAATGGCTATTTGGGTCAATTCCCAGTCGAGGAGTTTGTCGACCGAGAGAGTCTCGGTCGAGAAGTTTGTCAATCGAGAATGACTCTGTTTCAATATTTTGAACTATGTACTAAGTGTGTGTATCAATATGCAGTTGTGATACTATTATAGGGGATGACCTATCTAAGTGTTGTGTGTGTCTAGGGAATATCTAAATGCTTGATTTACATGATATCTAAGTACTTGTACATTATATACTTGTACAAGTTTTTACATTTGATTACAATCATGAAATTAAAGCATTTTGAAGCATATAGATCTTCCAAAGGTTTGTCATCCACCTTGTTCCTGCAACACTCAAGTAGCATGTTAGATCCACAAGAATGAAATGTTTGTCATCATCAAAACAAAGGGATTATAATAATGTCTAATTTAGCCAACAATCTCCCTCTTTTTGAAGATGACAAACATTTCCAAAATATAAAATAAGGAAATATAAATCATATGAGTTTCATACCTGAAGTTTACCTTTTGTAGCCATTCTCTTATGAAACTCATTTTATATTTTTGATTTTATATTATTTCTCCCCCTTTGTCATTTCAAAAAAAGATAACCAAGATAATCATTAAGTATGACTTTTATATCTCCCCCTTAATTTGATAATTGGATACTCAAAGCAAACCACTTATGTCAAATTTAGCCATAATTTATTTCTCAATCATTTGCAAAGGAAGTTAAGCCTTGAGATGACATGAGATCCTTTTAGATTCATGGCATATGTGTTTTGATTTCTCATCCATTTTACAAGGGATGTTAAGCCCTGAAAATGACATGAGAATCCTTTAAGCTCATGATTATATTTAATAGTTTATCAACCATTTACAAGGGATGTTAAGCCCTAAAATTATATGAGACTCTTTTAAGCTTATAATGAATGTATCTCTAACCAAATGCATGGGATGTTAAGCCCTGATTTGTTTAGAGAATTCCATTATATTCATAAATATTGTAGGTTCCAAGATTACTTTAAAGATACTAAGGTCATAACTAGATTCAAATTTTCTTTATGATGTTTACAAAGTTTTGTAAGCTCCTTATTAATCTTATAGTCAAGATAGTTTTTGTGAGCTCCCCCTTAATCAAGATAATTTAAGGATTCTAAGGTCACAATAAGTATTAGATCATAATAAGTTAACCTTTAATGAGAGCTATGCACTAAAATCTTGTTTTCAATATACTAAGATTGAGTACAAGGAAATGATTTACAATTAAGCATTTTGTCAAGCTTATTTTAGGTTGACCTTGACTTCCACCTGGGTGCCCCTTGGTCAAACTTGATTTCAACCAAGAGGCAATTTTTGTAGATTTCCAAATTAAGAACATTCAATTATCTACTTGATTGAATATTTGAAACATAGCTTCAAGAATATCATTTTTCATAAGATAAGCACAAGATAATCATTTAAGATGCATTTGTGCCATGGATAATTATCTTAATGCAAAGAATTGCATTTTCAATGATAATATCATCTTTATGTGTGATGAACTGAATGACTATGATCATTTTGAAAACAATATCCATTCATGGTTTATATAGATCAAAGATCATTTTAGGCGAACCAAGTAATACTTAGGACAAACAATGTGGATTATTATAAAACAATAAATAAATCATCATGGTTCATAATTTTTAGTTTTAAGCCAAACCTTGTAGGAGATTATATCAATTAATAATGAACTTGCAATCTATACTATATCTGTATTGATTCATTTTTGTAAGAAGGCATGTTCAATTTTAGATTGCAAAAAGTATACAAGTTTAATAAAAGTATATTTATCAAGTCACGATGCCAGTTTATCAATATGTTTAAAGAATTATCTCCAAGATTCATTCTTGATTTGCATATGAAATCAATCATTAACAACAAATTGATAGAAAATTAGATCAATTAAACAGGTTCAACAGAACTTGATTCGGTCGAACTTTTCTTCGATCGAATTTATCTCGGTCAAAGATTTTCTCGACCGAGTATTCTGCTATTTGTATAGGTTTTATCATATTTTTGCAAGCTTAAAACAGTAACCTACTTAGTCGACTAATTCTCGACCGATATTGTTCTCGGTCGAACATTTTCTCGACTGAGAATGTTTCTGTATTGTTTTTCAGTAATTATTTTCAAACAAGGTACAAGAATATGAAAGTTAAAGCTCAATTTTGTTGAGATATGACATTTGTATATCAAAGTAACATTTTAGGTCAAATCTCAACTAGTCAAATTCAAACCTTTAAGTTTTAGGCACCCAAACTAGATCATCAATCCTTTTCTTGTATGGGCATGAAAAAAAGCAGTGTCCAAGACGCAAGCAATAGTGACAACTAATAAAATCAATCTCATTTCTCTTTCTAGGAGTTGAGTTGTTTTTGGGTACATACATAATCTTGGCCTTGGATTCTTATGTTTCTAGGTTTAGGTTGATAGGATTTCCCTTTTGAAACATATCCTAAACCTCTCCTTCCATTATAACTAGAAGAATTATTCAGAATTTTATTAAGAACATCATTGTTTCTCAAGCTATTAATCTCTCTTTGTAACTTGGTAATCTCATCCATTTTCTTTTTGATATTTAGATTTTATCGATCTAGATTAGATGATAAAGCATCTTTTTCTTTAACAATAGCATCATAATCTAAATGATTACATAGGATAGGTTGAGTTTGAAAATTATGCAGTTTTGCAAGAAAATCAACCTTTTCTTGAGAAAGAAGATCATGATTTGTTTCTAAAGTAAGCAACTTAATATTGCAATCATTTAAAGATGTTTCAAGGTAAGATTTTCAGAAGCAATACTATCCTTTTCAAAAGAAAGATTATTTAATCTAGCATACAAATCTTCATTAGTTTTAGTAGCTTTCTTTAGTTTCTTTTTGCAATCAATATATTTCTCATGTGTATCTTGAAGACTAGCAATTCGATCTTGTTTTGGTAGATAAAAAAGACTTACCTCTTCTTCTTCTTCATTGGTTGTAGCAATAAGACATTCTACTTCTTCTTTTCCATCTTCACTATCATCACTTGAATCATCCCATACAGCTTTATATGCTCTTTCTTTCTTCTTGTGAGAGGATTTCTTCCCCTTCTTGTGTTTTGGACAATCACCTTTCAGGTGTCCCTTTTTGCCACATTCAAAGCATCTGGTGGAAGAAATACTAGGAATTTTGTTAGTTTTAAAACTTCTATACTTCTTACCATTTACAATGAGTGTTTCTTCTTCACTATCTTCTTCACTTGTGTCATGACTATTCTTGGTTGATGCTTTGAATGCAATGTCCTTTCTTTTCTCCTTCTTGTGTTCTTCCGCCAATCTTTCTTCTTCCTCCAAGGTTGCCTCATGTGCTTCTAGGTTGCCAATGAGTTGCTCCATCCTTATTCGAGTGAGGTCATTGTCTTCTTCGATTGCAGTCACTTTTGGTTTGTACTTTGGAGGCAAACACCTAAGGATTTTTGACACTTGATCCTCTTCACTAATTGCTTTACCTAAAGCATTCAAACCATTAAAAATAGAAGAAAACTTTGCATACATTTCACTAATAGACTCATTTTGATCCATACGAAACTGTTCAAACTTTTGTGTAAGCATTTCAATTTTAGAATTCTTAACTTGAATAGTTCCTTCATAGGTTATAGAGAGTCTATGCCATATCTCATATGATGTTTTACAATTTGATATTCTATTAAATTCACCAACGAAAATTGAACAATAGAATATACTTATAGCTTTTGCATTCATTTGGGCTGATCTTACTATATTAGCATCCCAAGTTGCATATTCTGTTTGAGGAAAGTCATATGGATTTGACACCATCCTCCAGAGATCCCAGCTAATTCCCTGGAAATAGAACTGCATCCTCCTTTTCCAGTAGGTTTAGTTAGTGCCATCAAAAAGTGGAGGTCTAGCCATGAGTGTCCCTTCCAAGTTGGGGTTGTTGAGTACCCCATCACCCATTCTTCAAGACTTTGTTAGAGTTCCTTAAAGCCTGCTCTGATACCAAATGAAAAACCACTAGAGGGGGGTGAATAGGGTTTTATAAATATTTTAACAATAGTTTAACTCAAGCAACCACAATTGAAACTTGAAGAAGGAGGCAAGGTATTTAGAGTGGTTCCACCCTTAGCAAAAACTAAGGGAGTCAGTCCACTACCCAATTGTTTCCAATTGGGATTTTGAAAGTATTTAAATTTTATTACCTCGCAAGGATGTTACATAAAATTACAAATACTTTCACCACCCTTTCGACAACCTTCACCTAGAAGTAGTCCCACCAACCACGAAGCAGCCTTTCTCAAAGTAACTTCTAGCTCCCCCTTGCAGTAGCCTTCCTCTTGAAGTAGCTTCCTGTTGATACAACCTTCTTGAAGTAGTCCAAAGTCCTCCTTCTGTGCTGAGAAGATCAAACCCTCTCCAATCCACAGCCTCCAACCCTAGGAGTAGCAAGGAGAGTACAAGCAATAAGAAAGAACAAGAAGGGAAAATGGAAATTACAATTACCGTTGTAGCACAAGTCTTGAGTTCCTATATCAAGCGTTTTGATCTCCTAACCAATGTGTATGGAAGTGGAAGTGTAGTGGGTAGGAGATGTGTAACGACCCTGCCTCCCGGTAACCCCCAATTAAGGGAGACCCGAAGGTCAGAGCCATTAACCAATTTACAGGCTCAAAGGTTCAACAAATAATCAATGATAATTATAAATTCTACTACTAAACTGAATATTGGCAGGAAAAATTAAAACTTTATTTATCTTTTTGAAACTTTGGAAACTATCTATCCCTTACTGGAATTTCTCTATCTAATCCTCCTTGTACTTATTTCTTACTTTCCAGATGTGTCACTTTACTGTTTGTGCTTTCAGGATTATACCTAAAACTCCGACAAACAAAACATCGATCAGAAATTGATGGTATGTGGGGGATTACAAAACGTTGTGCAACTATATTAACAATGTAAACAACCAATTATCATTTACCATTCAATTTACATTTTAAGCAGTACGACTCAATCCCTTCCTATCCCTTATCCCTGTAGTGTCCCTGCAGTGGACATGGATACCACCATTCTCACTTGGTGGATCTTCATTATACCATGCATGATCATACCTGGCAGGTAGACCAATACCTAGGGTTGAGTTGCATGGCACTCCCCGTAGGAAGTCCAATCTCTAACTCGATATGACTTGATGGACCTACCTCCTTGGTAGCCATTTACTAAGTCATGTACGGACCTGATGGCCTACCCCATTGGTAGCCTTTTACTAGGTCACCCATCAAACTACAGTAGGGACTGAGATCTGAGCTAGTAGGCATAACTTCTTATGTGATAATCATATTCACTTTATAATTTTCTTGAATTAAAACATCCAACAGTTTAATTCAATTCATGATGAAAACATCGACAAAATCCCAGAAAACTACATCGGTTAGTCATAAGCGTAACCACATAACTCTTATTGCAGTTTCAGATACAAAATCAAGAATGATGAAAGAGAATATCAAATTAAGCAAGCAAGGCAAAGAAACCCTGAAATAAAAGTACAATTTTACTTTTATTAATATTTATCCAATATCATTATGCCCCTCAGGGTTTCTATCTCAATTTTAGGGTTTTCCTGAAAATTAGGGTTTGACTTTCATTCCTGAGTATTATGAACCCTAATTTATCAAAATCACTAAAAAACTCTAAATTATCTCTTTTTAACATTCCTAACAGTTTTTAGAGTCATTATTTAGCAAAATATTAAAATAACAAGGTTCCCTTTTTCTTTAACCCTAAATTAGGGTTTTCATGTACATTATCTCTCCTTTTTGGACATAAACCCTAATTTAGGCACATTTGCAATTAAAACGGATTAAAACTTCATATTATTAATAAACAAGTTAATATCCCTCTATTCAACCCATTAGGTTACAAAGAAACATCTTTTCCATGTAATTAGGGTTTTCAATTAATTTGAAATGCATTTTACTAACCATTCAAGTACTTTTGCAAAACGAACTGGAATTAGATGCTACAACCATTTTTAACAGATTCCTTGTAATTTTCTACCCAACTTTCATATATAAAGTTTCCCTATACGAGTTTCCTAGCAATTACTAGGGTTTTAGCAAGAAAAAGCCATTTTCTGTAATTTTTGGTCAAAGATAGATTTTACCGGAAAAACCTCGGCCGTTAGATCGGTGTGCCGATGTGCCCCGCATTGATCTGATGCTCTGCGTCGAAGCCCTCCACTAGCCAAGTGCCATGTTCCGCTGCTCGCCCTCAACCGATGGATCTCGATCGAACGCTCGGAGTCGCGAGCATCTTAACTTAACCGGTCGCTTCCTCGAGCCGTTAGATCCCTGCCTCAGATCACGGTGGTCTCGAATCCAACGACGTCTGTACGTCGTCTTCCCCTCTACCCTACTGCTTGCTCCGCGGCAGAGCAAGGCGGAGCTCTCGCCGGAGAAGATGGAATCGAGGGTTAGGGCAAGACCAGGGTCTTAAAAGATAGCCGCTCGGGTTCGTTAGGATGTTAGGAACTAGCAGGGACCCTATTTATAGGGTGTCGAGACCCCTCTAGGGTTTCCCCAATCCTGCTACCGCCATGGTCCATAGCCCAATTGGGCGTTTCATCTAGAAGCACCCAAAGATTACCAAACAGGGGTATGGGTGGCTCGGAATCCTCTCCTGATCACAATGGAAAGATTTCCAGGATGGCCCATCCATCAGATGACGAGGAAAGAGGTGGAGAAAATCCACCTGTAACCTGCGCTACAGTCCCCGCCTCTTGGGACTTTGATGATGATCCCAGATCGGTTGGATTAATATCCAACGGTCGTCATTACCCGCGCTTAATCAGGAAAGGAAATGAATTCCCAATAAAACAAGGAAAATCCTTATTTTAAAGATAACTTGGAAATTTAATAACTCTCAATCCATAAGTCCTTTTGGCCTCAAATTTTAAAGGAAAGTCATTCACATGTTTATCTCGCATTGTGCAAAATTTGGAATTATTATCCCAAGGAAACGAGTTCTTTATTCCAATTTCAAGTTATCTCTTAATTAATGGTATTTTCCACGTTTTCTTTATTTCCTTGGCCATTATCTAATTATCCTGAGTTCCTTGAACCCCAAGGAATCTCTATAAAACGAAAATATACTTTTGGACATTATCTTTTAGCCTTTTAATCATTCTTTCCTCTTTTCTTATATATTCTATTTTCCCATTGTAATTCTTTATTAAAAAGGAACTCCTTCTTCATTTTCTTTTTTATTATTCTTTCAAATGGGCTTAATGGCCAACAAGGCCCATCAAACAACATGTAAGGCTTTCATTCACGAAATTTGTCACAATTTAAAGAAAAAGATCTCATTTAGTCATTAAAAGAGAAAAGCCTTTTACATTATATTTTCAGAAATTTGAGGTTATAACATCCTCCCCTCCTTATAGGAATTTTGCCCTCAAAATTCAAACAACCAAGCAAACAATCAATTCAGGATAAACCTTTCATATGTCCATCATAGCTCCCATGTGGCCTTACCCTTTCCATAGTGCTTCCTAAGAACCTTTATCATCTCATATTCTTCCATCTGAGTTCTTTCTTACCTTGGTATATTGTACCCTCATAGGTGACTCAGGATATTTCAGCCTCTCGACAGCTGAATAGGTTCAGGGCTTAGCACCTGGCTTGGGTACCTCACATAGTGCTCTAGATCGGACTCTTGGCACCCATTACACATCACGTTATCCTGCTAGACACAATCATCTCCACCAATCCATCTCAAATGGACCCATATATCGGGGACTCAGCTTTCTCAGCTATAGCTTAGAGGGGTCGGATTTTCACATCACATATTCTCCCATAGTGAACTGCATGTCAGTCTGCTCTGCAGCAACTCATGACTCATGTCACCACTAGGCTCTCTCTCTCAGCCATTGCACAATCAAGTGACTTCATCTGCACCCACTATGGTTCCTTTCTAACCTTTGCAAGGCCTCCTTCACCAACATCATCTTAATGAAGTGGTAACCGACACAACCTCTCTATAAGACTTCTTGCATCCCGATAAAGGCTATGGTGGTTAACATCACATCTCAAAAACTGTTTCTATATATCATCTTGAATGAGCACACATGCTCTCATCAGATACTCTAGTCTGGATCATACTGTCCATTAGTATAGGGTGATATACTGTACTAACATCGAGTTCTTCATGTATACACTACCATGTCATGGAAGTGAACCTTGGTCATACTCAAGAAATTTTGAACTCGCATCATGGCGTAGTTGAACCATCTCTCTCTTTTATGTAGTTCAACAAAAATTGTCTCTTGATGGTACTTCCTTTCTCATGTCAGCTAGGTAAGGCGATCTACCATAACCCATATTGCATCTTGACCACTCACAACATGCATAGTGATGAACTCCCATTCCCTTTCGGGAACTCTTTATACTTTATTTCCTTGCACTGGGTTACTGGTGTCTGTCCTTCACCTCCTATCTTGCATGGCCACATGCTACATGCAATTTCATATTAAACATCCCAAGTACTACTATCACTTACTATCTTTGTAGTATCACGGTATTTGGTGATCTTAAACCATGATCTCCGGTACGTCATAATTCCTCAAAATCGATTCCTCAGAAACCCTAAACTATTCTCATCAAGGTTTTATTACTTTCCTTTCCAAAGAAGTGAATCTGAGGTTCTATCACCATCCTTTAACTACTTCAAGGACTAAACTGGCTAACTAAACACCCATTAACTTGCTCCACATATCTTGTTGCATCTATGTGTTAGCCAAAGCACATCCTCTTTCCAAACATAGGGTTAGTTGAACAACCTCAACTTCTTCTGACTTCCAGCTAACTAAGCCGCTATATCTCAACCAGATCATTCATTACCACTTCTTATTCTTAGGTGTTATGTAATGTCGAAGACATACGCCTCCATGCATTATACTTATCATCTCATCTCCAACTCTAAGTTTTTCTTCATCAAGACTCTGAGCTCATCCTCACTGTGATCGAACTCAACCTTGGTTAACTTGCAAAATCTGCATAGTTCCTGATAAAACATCCTCATAAGCTGACTACACTACCTCTCTTGTTTGTGAACCATCCATGTATCCTTCACTTCACCAGGGTATGGTATCATCTCTATCATCATACCTTTTAGCTATGTTCCAACTTACATCATCTTTATTCTTGGTGTAAGGCATGCGTACTGTCCTATCTCTCACTCCCATAACAAGAAGAAATAAGCATTTGGCGGCCGTCCAAATACAGAGTTCTTCCCATTCCAGGAGTAGAGATGGTACATCCCACCTTGCCAGTACACCTTCAAATCTAAGTTGAAACGTGCAACTCATGTTTCCACATCACAAACATCATGATATCAAAATTACTTCCATGGACAACTAGTCTCAAACTTACTTGGGTTTACACACAATCCTTGGTCATCTCCTCTAGGTCTATAGGGTGCCGGCACTTCTGGGGTCATCCCTCTTCCCCTATGCATCCAGAGAGTGCCCTACTCATCTTCCCTTTGGGTCCCATGAGATCATGAAGGTGATCAATCTCCTAACCCATGGTCCTCGGACAATGATAGCTGTTACCTCCCGACCCTATGGTCATGTGCAACTAGGGAATTAGGCAACTCCATCTTTCATCGGTCTTATCCCTACCTAACCCTAGGACAGACTTAGGATTATATCATAGTACAAGTTCAACTTAGAACCTTACCCAATCCTTCATCATCTCTCTCAGCATTCTTGACTGTCTTTCATCCCTTCATAGGGGTCATGGCAATCTGCCTACCTTGGTCATGCCCCATACCGGTTACCTCCATGGTAACACACCCACATGCACTTAGAGATGGTTATCTATGGGTCTATAGGTTCATTCTCGTACCACGTGCTTTTCACTTATCTTCTCAAGATCCTATGAAACATTTTTAGGTCACCTCAAAACCAACAGGACTGGTATATACCCTACCATAAGATCCCTCTCCCAGGATGGAAGGAAACTACCACTTGTGACAATAAGGTCACAAACATCCTTAGGGTTTACATCCATATGAGCATGCTTAGCCCTAGAAAGCTACTTAAAGCATAGAAAAACACTTATCAAACCATGCTAGGTCACACCTGTCCTCATCCTTAACATTAGACCAACTTAGTTGTGAGGGGTTCGTCAAACATACCCTTACCTTAAGGGGTTTCCTTTACCTCCACACATTCTCAAGACTATAAAGACTAAAAACTCATCATGATCGTTGGATACACAGCTTCCCCCTTTAGGCCTAGGAAGCCTAGGTTCGCCTCCGGGTGTCCAACTGCATGCTCATTCTCTTAACCAAGAATCAAGCATTGTCCAAGATAGGTCATGTACTCCCATGATCTTTCTACTCGATTACACTTTGGAGTTGATTCCTCTTCCAGGACAACTAACTAGGTATAAAGCCTCCCAACAGGTGACTTAACCTCCTCAGGGTCTAAAGCACTCTTTATCTCATCCAGTAGGTAATCACTTATACCATAGGTATAGAAGCATTACCCTCTCTCCAGGGTTTGGTTACTCTCAAGCTAACCAAGACATCATCAGCCTTCAGGGGTCAAGCATAAGGAAACCACTATCATTCACCTAGGTCACATCATCCTCAACTGCCCATTATTCCTCATGTCTTGGGATTCTTTTACTCGACTCCTGTTCACTCTCTCCAGAGCTAACTCCACCTCCAGCCCTACCACTAGAGGTCATCTCTCCATGAAACTGGATCAAGCTCACGGGCATATCCCTGCCTGGGTGAAGCCTTTGCTCAACTCCTATTTGGCATCAAGATCATCATTAGATCTTTAGGTTTATCTCATAAGCCATCCGTTGTGCCCTTCTGGCCAGGGTTTCACCCTACTGTGAGCACTACTAACGTACTCTGGGTGCAATCTATATCCTACTTGCAACAACCCATAGGGTAACTATAGGTTCTTCTCTAACCTTATCGATGAAGGAGCTATCCTTCACTCTAACATGCATGAACCTTTCCAGGGTTGGGTTGCCATGGTACTTGATCATTTAACCTCTTATGGCATCCCAAAGACATGTCCAACCAACAATCGGTCAACCATGATATCTAACTCATCATGTCATCTTTCTCTCTGATCCTCACTTAGGGTTAGGGTTAACATCATCCTCAAAGGATGTGCTAGGTTTCTACTTTTAATGGAGGTCTCTACCTCCAAGACTAACTCTCTCTACTCATCCTCCTGACAAGGAGGTACATCCTCAGGTCTCTCCTGAGGGCAATGACATCTCGTGTCATAAGGCCTAAGCATGTATCTATTCCTTTATGCTTACTCTATTAAGCTTATGTCCATGACATCTTATTTACATGCTTTTTATTAATTTTTGGTGGAGGATTCATTAATCCTTAATTTACTTACCCAAGTCACATGAGGGTGAGGAAGAGAGGGAAAACCCTAATCCTTAAAATCCTTAAAAGAATTTGAGTTGAGAAGGGATGAACAAGATGAGAGAGTCCTAAAGGTATCTTATTTCGAGTCTTATCCTAAGACATCGACCAGGCAGTCACCCGATCCGGGAGTCCTCGTATTCCGACTAGCGGTGCGGAGGAAAATTTTTCCAGCCCTCGGATGTGATCCTTTTCTAGTCACCTCAGTCTTTCGGAAAATCCTCTAATAACTCCCTCAGTTCTACAAAATTTGTAAAATTTAATAATTATTAATGATTAGATGGAGAACCTATGCTCTGATACCAATTGTAACGACCCTGCCTCCCGGTAACCCCCAATTAAGGGAGACCCGAAGGTCAGAGCCATTAACCAATTTACAGGATCAAAGGTTCAACAAATAATCAATGATAATTCTAAAATTCTACTACTAAACTGAATATTGGCAGGAAAAATTAAAACTTTATTTACCTTTTTGAAACTTTGGAAACTATCTATCCCTTACTGGAATTTCTCTATCTAATCCTCCTTGTACTTATTTCTTACTTTCCAGATGTGTCACTTTACTATTTGTGCTTTCAGGATTACACCTAAAATGCCGACAAACAAAACATCGATAAGCAATTACTGGTATGTGGGGGATTACAAAAAGTTGTGCAACTATATTAAAAATGTAAACAACCAATTATCATTTAACATTCAATTTACATTTTAAGCAGTACTACTCAATCCCTTCCTATCCCTTATCCCTGTAGTGTCCCTGCAGTGGACATGGATACCACCATCCTCACTTGGTGGATCTTCATTATACCCTGCATGATCCTACCTGGCAGGTAGACCAATACCTAGGGTTGAGTTGCATGGCACTCCCCGTAGGAAGTCCAATCTCTAACTCAATATGACTTGATGGACCTACCTCCTTGGTAGCCATTTACTAATTCATTTACGGACCTGATGGCCTACCCCATTGGTAGCCTTTTACTAGGTCACCCATCAAACTACAGGAGGGACTGAGATCTGAGTTAGTAGGCATAACTTCTTATGTGATAATCATATTCACTTTATAATTTGCTTGAATTAAAACATCCAACAGTTTAATTCAATTCATGATGAAAACATCAACAAAATCCCAGAAAACTACATCGGTTAGTCATAAGCGTAACCACATACCTCTTATTGCAGTTTCAGATACAGAATCAAGAATGATGAAAGAGAATATCCAATTAAGCAAGCAAGGCAAAGAAACCCTAAAATAAAAGTACAATTTTACTTTTTTTAATATTTATCCAATATCATTATGCCCCTTAGGGTTTCTATCTCAATTTTAGGGTTTTCCTGAAAATTAGGGTTTTACTTTCCTTCCTGAGAATTATGAACCCTAATTTATCAAAATCACTAAAAACCTCTAAATTATCTCTTTTTAACCTTCCTAACAGTTTTTAGACTCATTATTTAGCAAAATATTAAAATAACAAGGTTCCCTTTTTCTTTAACCCTAAATTAGGGTTTTCATGTACATTATCTCTCCTTTTTGGACATAAACCCTAATTTAGGCACATTTCCAATTAAAACGGATTAAAACTTCATCTTATTAATAAACAGGTTAATATCCCTCTATTCAACCCATTAGGTTACAAAGAAACATCTTTTCCATGTAATTATGGTTTTCAATTAATTTGAAATACATTTTACTAACCATTCAAGTACTTTTGCAAAACGAACTGGAATTAGATGTTACAACCATTTTTAATAGATTCCTTGTAACTTTCTACCCAACTTTCATATATAAAGTTTCCCTATACGAGTTTCCTAGCAATTACTAGGGCTTTAGCAAGAAAAAGCCATTTTCTGTAATTTTTGGTCAAAGATAGATTTTACCGGAAAAACCTCGGCCGTTAGATCGGTGCGCCGATGCGCCCCGCGTTGATCTGATGCTCTGTGTCGAAGCCCTCCACTAGCCAAGTGGCGCGTCCCGCTGCTCGCCCTCAGCCGCTGGATCTTGATCGAACGGTCGGAGTCGCGAGCGTCTTAACTTAATCGGTCGCTTCCTCGAGCCGTTAGATCCCTGCCTCAGATCATGGTGGTCTCGAATCCAACAACATCTGTACGTCGTCTTCCCCTCTACCCTACTACTCGCGCTGCGGCAGAGCAAGGCAGAGCTCTCGCCCGAGAAGATGGAATCGAGTGTTAGTGCAAGACCAGGGTCTTAAAAGATAGCCGCTCGGGTTCGTTAGGATGTTAGGAACTAGCAGGGACCCTATTTATAGGGTGTCGAGACCCCTCTAGGGTTTCCCCAACCCTGTTTCCGCCATGGTCCATAGCCCAATTGGGCGTTTCGTCTAGAAGCACCCAAAGATTACCAAACCGGGGTATGGGTGGCTCAGAATCCTCTCCTGATCACAATGGAAAGATTTCCAGGATTGCCCATCCATCAGATGATGAGGAAAGAGGTGGAGAAAATCCACCTGTAACCTGCGCTACAGTCCCCGACTCTTGGGACTTTGATGATGATCCCAGACCGGTTGGATTAATATCCAACGGTCGTCATTACCCACGCTTAATCAGGAAAGGAAATGAATTCCCAATAAAACAAGGAAAATCCTTATTTTAAAGATAACTTGGAAATTTAATAACTCTCAATCCATAAGTCCTTTTGGCCTCAAATTTTAAAGGAAAGTCATTCACACGTTTATCTCTCATTGTGCAAAATTTGGAATTATTATCCCAAGGAAACGAGTTCTTTACTCCAATTTCAAGTTATCTCTTAATTAATGGTATTTTCCACGTTTTCTTTATTTCCTTGGCCATTATCTAATTATCCTGAGTTCCTTGAACCCCAAGGAATCTCTATAAAACGAAAATATACTTTTGGAAATTATCTTTTAGCCTTTTAATCATTCTTTCCTCTTTTCTTATATATTCTATTTTCCCATTGTAATTCTTTATTAAAAAGGAACTCCTTCTTCATTTTCTTTTTTATTATTCTTTCAAATGGGCTTAATGGACAACAAGGCCCATCAAACAACATGCAAGGCTGTCATTCACGAAATTTGTCACAATTTAAAGAAAAAGATCTCATTAATTTAGTCATTAAAAGAGAAAAGCCTTTTACATTATATTTTCAGAAATTTGAGATTATAACAAGATGCTAGCCTATAGGACATGATATTGGAGCAACATAAATGAATAGAAAATGCTAGAGTTGCTCAATTGCTCATAAGAACATATTGCCAATTGCAAGTACGTATGCTCAAGTATTGCACAAGTGTGTTTTGGGTGTCCTAAGGCATGTCCTATTTATAGGAATGGCCTATGAGTGATTAAGAACGTTCTAGACACTTTCTAGGGAGTTCTTAGTGCTCAACTAACCATTAGTTGTCCACTAATTACTTTAGCAACGACTAGTTTATTAATTCTGAAAAGTGCAGACTGAGTTATTCTCGGTCGAGAAATTGTCGACCGAGACATCAGTCGGTCGAAGACTTTATCGACCGAGGGATGGTCTGGAGCAACTGTATATAACGTTCGATTCCAACTTCCAACCACCTTGTCTACTGGGTCTAACTGCTATTTGGGTCAATTTTCAGTCGAGGAGTTTGTCAACCGAGAGTGTCTCGGTCGAGAAGTTTTTCGACCGAGAATGACTCTATTTCAATGTTTTGGACTATGTACTAAGTGTGTGTATCAGTGTGCAGTTGTGATACTATTGTAGGGGATGACCTATCTAAGTGTTGTGTGTGTCTAGGGAAGATCTAAATGCTTAATTTACATGATATCTAAGTAATTGTAGATTATATACTTGTACAAGTTTTTACATTTGATTACAATCATGAAATTAAAGCAGTTTGAAGCATATAGATCTTCTAAAGGTTTGTCATCCACCTTGTTCCTACAACACTCAAGTAGCACGTTAGATCCACTAGAATGAAATGTTTGTCATCATCAAAACAAAGCGATTATAATAATGTCCAATTTAGCCAACAAGATTGCCCTAGGAATTTCATAATATCCATCTATGTTGTCTTTGAGGGCTCTAATTGTGTAAATGATCAAATTACAAACCGAAAAACATATTTCGTTGAATTCCTATATATATATATATTTGTGTGTGTGTATGTATGTATCAAAAGTTATAACATTTTTATTGATTGGTTGCACTAGGCAGAAACACATCTTATTCCAATTTTGGATGACCATCGGTGTGCAACTCTATCAGTTGGTGACCATTGGTGTGTGGCACATTGATGGAGACCATTGGAGAATAGCCTATCAATTGCCAACCCGATGTCATCTTTGTAAATTCTACCAAAAATGCAATAACACTCTTATTTTAACTCTAATTTTATCCATTTTTTACATTGGATTTATCATTAAATTCTCAATAATTTTATAGTAAAAGTTTGATAAAAATTATCAAATGACTATTTCTTTGTTGATTAATACTCAAACATCTTTGATACTGTTTCCACATACATCTCTTATTTAATGCTACATCAAGTAAAGCTCAAATATCTTAGTATGCTCAAAGCATTATTTGACTTAGAAAGGAAAAGGTTTAACATTAAATTATGCTTAGTTGACTAGAATTCCATGAAAAATATTAATAAATTGTAATTAACTCTAGGATTGCTTTAAGCACTAAAATTATTGGTATACCAAGATATGGGTTGTGACAATAGGTCCTTAATATTAACTTAGTATGTCCATATTTGGCCTACTCAACTTCGATTCGAGCTAAATGCTTCAAAATCTACCTTCGAACACCCTAACGTTAGGTCTGTTGCTCTAAATAGAGTCCACTAGAGGAAGAATATGAAGACGATATGTAAATGAAAAAAAATTGATGAGTCATACACTATATTTTGAGATAGGAAAATAATAAGAGAGAAAGAATCTACTGATGAACTAACTAACCACGATCGATGTTTATCTAAGTCAGTTCTCCTGATTCTTCATGTCTCTTCCCCAAGTCATTCTAGTAACCACCGTCCAATTCACCTTTGTTGTGGGTTATGGCTCAATGTGAAAAATTGAAATACTAATCCAAATAATAAATTTTGAGTATTCCAAATTGTATATCAAATGTTGTGGTCCCTTTTATGGTTGGCTATATTAGGCACCAAAACATATCATTTTCAATGCCTGCATGGC
Organism: Alisma plantago-aquatica; assembly: GCA_963693085.1. Lineage (NCBI taxonomy): Eukaryota > Viridiplantae > Streptophyta > Magnoliopsida > Alismatales > Alismataceae > Alisma > Alisma plantago-aquatica. Next base: position 1,442,792,682 of record OY856412.1, read on the forward strand.
CATTGGGATGTGTAGCCATCGATTTGTGTGGCTATCAGTCTTCTTGATAATCATTCTGATCATTAATCTACACGACCATCAGTCTGTGAGGGCATCGGTCTGCATGACTGTTGGTCTATATGAACCGACAAAAGTACAAATTGATGATATTTTACACATGATACTAAAAGTACCATAACTTTCTCATTTAAAGTCTATTTTTATTCATTCTTTTTACACTGCATTTAAAATTAACTTCTCCATAATGATACAGTAAGAGTTGATATAATTCTCATGTGATTTTTTTATTAATTATGTTTTTAAATTTCTTCTAATATCTTCTCACTTACATATTTAGACTATAACTATATCAACTAAATTCCAAATCTCACATTATTCTCAAGGAATGTTTTAACTTTTTAAATAAAAGGTGAAGATAAAATTAGCCTGATATAAATTGCAAAGTAATATAATCTACTAATGAAGGCAATATTCACAATAGGGTTATCTTTAACCATATGATTAATGACAAGGCAAGTTATGAGTTGTAACACCTACAACCCAACCATCTCATTTGTAGATGGATCTTGATATTTTGATAATTTTTCATTGTGAAGAAGAGAGATATTCACAACCATAAAAAAGGGCATTTAGTAGTTGCTATAACATTTCCTCTTGATGTATTCTACTTGGGTATCGAACTTATAACTTAGGATTAACAAACCGACAAAACTTTCAAGTTAAACCAACTGATCAAATTGAGGTAGGTCTGTGGAGAGATAATGAGGGGGGAAAGAAAGTAAAATTTATATTGTGTATAACTTTCAATCTACAATGTATGTTTTGACAAAATAAAACTCATTAGATTTGTTAAAAAATATACAATCCAACAAGACTAATATCGATATATTTTAAGAAAAAAATATGGTACATAAAACTTATTTGCGCCTTATAAATTGGGTGTAATACATGCAAAATATGGTGCATTGTTAAAAAAAAATTGTACAGATACGACACAAATTGTACGCAATCAGGGTCCAAAGTGAGCGCATTCCAGTTGAAACTAAGCACAATCTAATTTGAATACTAGGTGCATCGACACAACAGTAACTGGGCGCAATCATGCCCAAACTGGGCACATTCAAGTGTAAATTGGGTGTAATCAAGTCTGAACTGGGCATTCAAGTCCAACAGGGTGCAATCATGTCCAAAGTGGGCACATTCAAGTCGAAAATGGACCCATTCAAGTCCAAACTGGGCGCAATCAAGTCTGAATAGGGCATTCAAGTCCAAACAGGGTGCAATAAAGTCCAAATTGGGCTCAATGAAATCTAAATTGGGTGCAATCAAGTCTGAACTGAGTGCATTCAAATCCAAACTGATCAAATTGATGCAATCAAGAGAAGAAAAAGATGATGGTGGTGGTGATGATGATGATGATGATGATGATGATCAAGAAGAAGAATAAATAGATTATGATGATGATATGCACTCACAAGTAGTGCATTACAACACTAACAAGGTGCAATCATGTCCGAACTAAGCACAATCAAGTTCAAATTGGGTACATTCAAGTTCGAATTAGCTCAAGGCCGAAGTGGGTGCATTCAAAATCAAATGGCACTACTAGAAAAGCGCTCATAAAAGCACGTTTTGTTATGCACGTTTTATTAAGCGTGAATACCATTTGACTGGGTCGTGCTTGAGCGCTAATGTTTCCTCGTTTCTCGCGCCAACAAACTCCCCAGCGGCTTCTTTGGGACTCCACTCCCCTCATGTGAAAAACCACTTTTCCAGTTTTCTTCCTCTCCCCTCTCGCTCCGCAGAAACCCGACTCGTCTTCTCCATCTCGTCGCTACCTCACTGCCCTCATTTCGTCTCCCCCTCTTTCACTTTGTCGTCCAAATCAGTTCAAGGTCCATCGCAGTTGAGGTAATCCTCACCGGTAGGCTTTTGGATATCTAGACTGGATTTGAATTTTATTTTTCTTGGCCCTGTTCCATCATGTTCTTTGCTTTCCCCAATCCTTCTCAGAAGATCCAATCCGATCGTTCCCTTTCTTAGATTTCCTTTTCATTTTGTTTTGTGCTAAACGAGATGAGGATGCAGGTGTCCGGTGGATGACAAAAGCAAGCTGATTTAAAAGGACAAAAAGATGCCCCTCTCGGTTCGTCTAAGGTCCTCTACTAGGTAAACTCATTAACTAATTCCTAATGATATTTATGTCAGTCGGTGTTTTCCTATATTTGGTCTACCACGAATCAAACTATAAATTTCAATCTCCGTTGATTTCAGCTGAGTTTCATATCCAGAAAAATGATTGATTCACATATAGACCACTTCGTTCCGCTCAAAATAGGTCGGATTTGGGTATGACAATCATTCTTCAGTAGTCTTAGTCCTCTACTCAATGTCTGTACATCCGTTGCATCCAATTTGTAAAAGGTATGCCGCATACCTGTTAAAATGTTATTATGCCTGTATTTTAAGCACACCACGACTACTTTATGATATCATCTTGTAGTCATTTCCATTACTTATAACTGTTTCATCTACCATCATGCTACTGTGCTTCATTTAAAGGGAAATTTGTTCCATACGCAATAAGAGATTCATCATTTATTACGCTTATAAATAGAAGAGGCAATCTCAATAGTAAAGTAGTTGGATGATATGAATGGGTTTGCACATCGTATGCTTGTAAGTTTCACCTAAGATTTCAATTCTTGATTGATAGATTGTTAAGCATTCGTAAAATTCTAAAGTCTTCCCTTCGAAAGACTGCAATATGCTCGTTTTGTACGAGTGGACACTAATAGTTGTGAGCTTCATATCTTTTCTTTAGCAAAATCTTTGTATTCATCCTCTTTTGTTTCTCAAGTTAAAATTTATTTCTCACATGAATATATAAGAAATGTTTAATTGTCAAATTGAATTTTTTTGTAGGAACATATTGATTGATGTCAAAATTAACAATTATATCTATTCTGTGTATATGTTTGGTGGACATGTCTCTAGCTTTATAAGTGCAATTGCTCAAGATATACAAGTGATGTACCATTGACACAACTTTGTCAATCTTTTTTGTGCTTATATTTGCCGGATTTTGTTGATAATATTTTTTTCATTTTACACTTCCTCAACTAAAATGGTTACTTGGACAATGGAACATTGAGCCAACACCCAAGGTTTATTAGGGCATGCCAATGAAATCAAAATCCCTATGGAGACTTGTTTTCCAATATGACTTGATATTTAGATTGTTGTCTTCATATTAACCATGAACTTTTAAAATCTCTAGCTACCTCATAAAATCAAATGAATTTCTTTTTGTAGAGATATCTTCAATGTTCATAAAAGTTAGTGTTGTTTATGGACTGCTTCTATTTTTCGCCAATGCTATTCTACCAGTGAAACAAGCCCACAATCTACTGGTCATCATGCATATAGCTCCAAACCTTGGATTAAAATGAAAAGATATTCGCGTATCTGGGACACTTTATTGGACAAGATGGACCAAATAATACTTCAAAGTGTTTCACATTAGGTATGACCTCATAGGTAACTCAATAATGTTTTTCATAGGAATATAATCATTCATATATTTGAATGAGTTTATTTTTGTATTGATTCAAAATCTCTTTTCTAAATGCAACTTTGGTTTTCAATGAGTTGTGCATGAACTTTGTTGAATAAACTGATATCTGTTCAACACTTTTGGTACACCATATAAATTTTTAGTGTGAATACGACACTAGTATCATGATTAGAATCACCACTTTACAGATCGTAACATTTTCAATTGTACTTAATACAAAAAATTGATTTTTTAAATGTGCTTCAATGGATAATATGGATATCTTTCATGGTTATTATTGTTCTAGAAAATTGTTTCACTCAAATTGATGTATACTTGTCTATCTTTGATGGATGAGTTTGTTGGTGGTAGGAAACAATTGATTTTCATTATATAACTAATAGAACATAAATTTTAATGGTATACATTTTTTTGTAAAATATATATATGTTTTCCAGTTGAAAGGGCAGCTTACATGACGTTACTGCTTATGTAGATCCTTGTTAGGGATTGTTGACTCTTGATTAGAGAACACAATTTATTCATTATTTGTTGTCATCTCTTATTGGTTTCCTTTTATTAGAGTTTTATTCTGACGTTTTAGTTTGGTATTATTTGAGTATGATGATTTATATGTTAATGTTGAGGAATTATTTAATAGTTTTAAGCTAAAAGTTTATTTCTTTTATTTCTTGTGTCATTAGTGAAAAGAAACCAGTTAGGACTTCTTGTGAATTACCTACATAAACCTACATTTCGTTGGGGATTATGTCTGGAAATTGAAGTGGATTAATCAATTTTATTCTACAAAATTGGGTTTGTGCTGGTTGGTATTAGATCCTAAGATCCAAATGGTACATAGGACTAGATTATAAGTCTTATCTGGATTTGGAAAAACCACTAGGAGAATAAATCTTTCTTATCCTCCATCAACAATTAATGCCAAATGCTATTTTTTAATAGATCTCCACTTAGTAAAAGTCCCACAAAAATATGGTTCATGGGAATAGTATGTCTCAACCGTGTTCCTTATACATCTTCTCCCCAATGTTCTTCACCGAGTAGGACCTCCATCTTCTTTCTTCCATGCATGATTACCCTGAGATCCTCCTCTGCGGCATCACTTTTTTATCATTTATCACCTCCACCGTCTATGCTACAAGGCGTAAAGGCCAAATTGTAGCACTATAAAAATGGAGTAATTGACAACAAAAACCAACAACCTAAGGACCAACACCCATTCCCACCTCTTCCTTAGGTCCCTATCTGCATTTGGGAGACAACCCTTATGTCACCTAGGCCTTTGGTGAACCTTAGGCCCTTACCTTTCTCTTTGTAAGCGGTATAGAGAATCACTCTTCATTCCAATGGATTTGATTGGCTAATGGAGCATTGTTTGGCCTTGAGTTCTTGTCGTAGGTCTTTTGGTGTTCCCTACCTTCCATATTTTGTCCCACAATTAACAAAGGCATGAGGGGACAACGGGAGACCGTATACTCTAATCTACAAGCCCCATTTAGTTTAGCACTGACTTTCTAGTGACTAACAACACTTGTAGATCTAGGATTTTGACTTCATCCTCATTTGTTTATCCCGCCATAGCCACACTGATGCCTTCTTCATTTTCATTATCTTGTTAGATTTAGTGCTTTTCTTATAGGGGATATGGGAATCACCCATTCAGTTCCCCATTCGTCTGATGATAACATCTCTAAACACTAAGGCCCCGTTTGGTTCGTCAGAAATAATTGACATAGGATGTGAAAAGGAAAGTAATGAGAAGGTACATGAATAGGATGGGTTGTTTGTTTTTCTATCCTATGTTTGGATGCAACCAAAAAAGATTAGCAACAAAGTCCAGTTCGTCATTAGTATTTTTCTTTTCCACTGGTTCAAAAAGGAATTAACAACTTTTCCAAGAAGTCTTCTTTTGTGCGTGATGGATAAAACACAACAGACGTTGGTGGGGATGAATTCATGCATTCTCTACACAAAATGTTGCAAGTCTTTTGTGCAAAAAATGCAGATTTGATCAGAATAATGAGAAAATGAGGAGATCACAAAGATTTAGAGATGAAGATCAACCGCTTCAAACATTAATCTGTAGAATTTGAAGAGGGGGGGAGGACGAAGATTAACGCTACCATGACAGAAGGGACAATGTGAAATTCTAAGAGGAAATTGCATGATGGGGAGTAGAGAGATAAAGACTAGGAAATATGCAAAATTTTGTAAGGAATTATACTAGAAAATGGAGAAGGGATTTGGAAGCTTGGACTCGGGTTCATTAGGTGATGCAGATGAGCAAAGACGGAGACAGGAGCTGCAGGCAAACCGGAAGTAGTTGCATTAACAAGCCAACAAGGGAAGAGAGGAGCACATGTGATTCCATATCCAAGATCAAGCATCTTCATGACAAGGGAAGGAGAGAAGACAAAGACTGGGGTGGAGATGAAGGCCAGGGAGGAGGTAGAGGCTGAGGTGGATGTAGAGTCACAGGAGGAAGGCGACTGGAGTCGAGAGTCGGAACGGGTGTCGAGGGTCCCAATTTTTTTGTCCCACACAAATACTTGGGGGTCATGCAAAACATGAACTCCCAATTGGTTGGGATTCTACTACCGTCCAAATACCATCCCGATGTGGGCTTTTTTTATAACCAAGCGTGGTATTGTAGTTTTCAGTAGATAAAAATCCTATCCTATGTAATATCTTGTAAACCAAACTAGGCCTAAGGATGACAAAAAAGACTACCTAGACAACCACCCCCAACAAGTGATCCTAGCAATAACAATCATGATGAGAAGGACCCAACTCAACACACCAAGTTTATAACAACATTTCTTTGACAAGTTTCACCCGCTAAGATCCAGAACGTGCACACCATGTTTATTACACATGTCATAAATGAATTATGCCAAATCTAGAATTGAATTATTCACAAAGGTACTATGTTACCCTACCAACACCATGCACATGCCATTCCCTTCTCGTATCCCTTTGTTTTCTCCTTCATAATAATATTCACCATCATACACAACAAAAGCCTGTATTAAACCACACTTCAGTTCTTCTACCTCAACAGTGTGAGATCCCCCCACCCCGACACCCCCAAAACCTACTATCCTAACAATCTCTATAGTCATCAGACCACATAAGTGTAAAGATCGCACACCATTGCCATCCCTTTCCACATTCCTCTCAAATCATGAGTTCTTTGCTTGAATTTGACAATCTTCTAGCCGTTAGAGCACCACCTTCTTAGTGACAACAAATTTGTGCAACATCAGAGCCGGTGGGTCATCCTCGTTGTCATCTCTAACCAGTGCATGCCAAACCAGGTATTTCAATGGGTTTTTCTTTGTACATATGATTATTCAAGAAAATTTCCTATTTATAGACATTTAGTTGATTTGACTTTTATCTTCTATTAACCCTCCCCCCTACGCTCTTTTTCTTTCCGTTCAGTTTAGTACTCTTCCTCATGAGTCGCTGGATCATCCCGAAAAACCCCAACAAGAAAAAAATGTTGGTAGTAGCTTGTCTTATGAGTGAACCGATCCAGCCCTTGTTTGGCCCCGGCTAACTCCGTGCCAGCAGCCGCGGGTTGAGAACATTTTATTCCATTGCTGTTGGCGCCGATGAGCGGTGCACGACAAAGGCTGGGTTTTGACCACATTCTATTAAAGTACGGATGGCGAGTTTCTTCCTGGAAGCAAACAAAGAAAGAACACGGATTTCATCCAAGGTGCCAACACAAGAAGATCTTTCTTTCTTTTAGCCGTTTAGCAAATTCAAATGAACCATTATCTGAAATTAAAGTAAACGGTAGAGTTGATCAATATATCTGAGTGATATTTATAGAAGAAACTTTACGAATCAAATACGAGGTATTTCTATGGGTTTTTCTTTGTACATATGATTATTCAAGAAAATTTCATAAAATTGATGGTCGCTCATTTTCATTATCTATTTTAATGCTCATGATCTATATTATGCAGAGTCACTTTCAACAAAAACCAATTAAAGAGGCGTATGGATATAAACAACACCTTATTATTTTCAAGTCCAAGGGAAGAGGCCTTATATATATATATACACATTAGATCAAGCATGTGAGGATATGCATATGAAGGTCAAGGATCCATATGCATTCATGGTATATTATTTTCAATAAAGCTTCAAGTGGATCTTTCTCAACAATTATTCTAAAGCTTGAGTAAAATAGTGGCTTTCACCTAGACCCAGGTATGTACATAAAGATGATGTTTTGAAGTCAAGTTTAATTCTTTATACGCTCCTTTTATGTAATACCTTTCATATGGATTCACATTATGTTCTCATATGTTTAGCAAGATCAGCCTCAACCTCCACATCCTGACCTCCATAAAATATCAAAATAGCCTCCTGATGGCCTCACCACAGCTACACAAGCACCAAAAAGCTTTAAAACATGATCTCCTTCATATGGATATATGCAACGGGGCATTCATATTCATCACCTACTTACGTGCAACCAAAATTTAACAAAAAGTATACAAACACATATTTACGTACTAATTTATATAGATACATGACATGCAAGTCATCCATATTCATCACTTGTTGATGTGCAACCAAATTTGAAAGTGACTAATAACTCATGATAGCCATTTATCATTCCATAAGACAAAAATTCCATCACATTCATACCATGTATTGTCTCACAACTACAATGTCTCAAATAAACAAACACATTGTATCAAAATGAACCACATTCATGAAATGACACTGTCTCAGCAAGTACATTCATTAAACAATACTATTTCAACAACCAAGGGCCCACTTGATCTTCAATCACCTAGAATCTCAACAGCCCTCACAAGCATTTAAACAACCATCACTTGAGCTACGATCACATAGAATCTCAACAGCCCTCACAAGCATTTAAACAACCATCACTTGAGCTACGATCACCTAGAATCTCAACAGCCCTCACAAGCATTTAAACAACCATCACTTGAGCTACGATCACCTACGATCAAAAGAGAGCACCAATTTTCAAAAACGTGAGTACATAGATATTGAATTGCAGCAGATTTAAACATACATACACACCAAATATAGAAGATTTAAACATAGATACACACCAACAACATCATATTTAAACAGAGACATTAATCCTAGTACCGTCTTCTACATATAAACACACTACGCAAATAGATATATAGATAGATACACACCAACAACAACCTTACCTCTCCTCCCCAACTGAATTTACACCTCCCCACCACCCTTGCACCATCATCCAATACAACGGCAATAAACCCAACCACCTATTATCTACTCCTTCCATCTTCTTCTTGTTCCTCCACCAACAACAATAACCCTTGCACCCTCGCCTTCAAACCAGCACCCCTACCTCCACACCAACACCCCCAACATTAGCAACATGTTGCTGCTAACTCCCATCACCCCACAACCGCCATATATCACCACTAACTAGCAATAACATTACTGCCCCTGTAGCCATCATAACCAACATCAGCAACCAACCAAGTCACCATAACCAGCACTGCCAGAACCCAATGCTAACCCAATCAGAACACCTACATGCACAACCAGTTGGTGACTCCAAACCAGCCAACACCACCACCAAACAACTATCATCCCACCACAATTTAACATGCACATCAGCCTTGCTCAAGCATAGAACAAAATAGACTGCAGAAACATAAATCATGTTGTTTCATTTAGCAATTAGAACAGATCAGAAATAGTAATTTTGCACAATGAAGGAACCATAACCATATTCGTCATATCTCCTAATTCAGAACCAGTAATAAACAAGTTATAATAGACCAGTAATAAACAAGATTTAAAACAGACATATACTACCAATCACCCAATCACCATATTATTAAAGGATGAACTCCACGGTAACAACTAATTAAAGGTGGATAAAAAAATCACCATATTATTAAAGGTGGTAACAACTAAAAAGTCTGACAAAAATACAAACAAGATTAAGCGGCATGTTGCTGGGAAGGAATCACATTATCAATCTATTCAAATAACTGAAGATGATAAAAATTGATAGCATGTTGCTAATCCCATTAACAATCTATTCAATAGGAGAGTACTTAAGGAGAAACCAAACATATATTGGGCATCATCCTAATATTTCTTTGCAGCATATTAGAAACAATAATATCATATATGTTTAGTGGCATGGGACATTTGCCGGATCCTGAGTTCCATTAACCAAGGAACTAAAATGTTTAAACTGAAAATACTGTCTTTCAAATGAAGATTGTATTATATCTTCGATTGAGGACCATGAGGTACTAAATTGGACTGCAGGTGGCAACGGGCTAATTGAGTTACTAGACTGAGAATAAGAAAATCGAATCATATATTTGTTTTTGAGCATCCTCTTCCTAGATAAAATTTTCATCTAGTCACACAACAACCGCTCTATTTACAAAGAAAATGACTGAAACTGAGAGCAAACTCATAATCCGGGCATGTACACACACCAGATGCCCGGCACACACACCAAAAAAAGAATAAAGGAGGAACAAATAAACTCCAAATCAACCTGCAATCATCATCAATGGGATGATAATAAAACCAACGGCCTAGTCGGCATGTAAAGAAATTTGTAACCATGTCAATTGTCAGTCAGTCAAAAATGCCAATCTTCCATTGCGTGGCCAAATGAAGCCGTGGGCTGCTTTCAGATCCACATCGCTGGTGGCTTGAGAGCCACAGCACATCGCGACGAGCTGGAGTACTTGCCGAACACGACCTTGAGCTTGCATTGAGAAGCCGTGTTGTGGCACTCGACGAGGAGCCTTGCGCAGTCGAGCAGCTGGTCCTAGCTGTACCCGGTGTGGTGTCGCAGGGCGACTGTCCAGGAGACAGGAATGAGCGCAAAAGGGGAGGGGGAGAACCAATGAACCACCAAGAGTCTGGAGAACGAAGAAGAGCGAGGAAGGAGAACACATGGGTTAGAAACATCACCTTCTCGAAGAAGGGGATGCGCCGTCACGGAGTCGCCACGAACCACCTCTACATCGTTATCGTCGGTCGTCGAATCACCAGCTCTACGAGCCCAAAACCCTGACCTCTTCAACCGCGAGTACGAGCATCTGGAGCTTTGTCAGTGATGGAGGAGATGGTGGGAAATGGAGACAACGACGAGGAGGAGATGTGGAGTTAAAACCCTAGCCGACAGAGAGAGGATTGGGCGTAGGAAGAAGGATCAGCCTAGATCCAGAGAGGAGACGGTCGAGAAGGAGAGGCGGAAGGGCAGCGATGATGCGGGGGAGGAGAGGAGACGATCGGGGAGAGGGATGGGAGAGTCGGGGAGTCAGCGGAGAGTCGAGGGGAGTCAGGGCAGAACCCTCTCCTCTGTGATTGGAAATCTCACGAGAACCGGCGTCTTTTAGGAAGTCAGTAGATTGCAAGTCGGGTGGAATACCGCATTTCAACCGTCGATTTTGATAAATCACGTATAGGTGAACCAAACGGTGTAGTTGCAAATACGGTAGTTGAAATACTTAAACGAAATACAATACCGCCCCGAAATACAATACCCAAACGGCCACTAAGGGTTTGCTATAGATGCGCCAAGGATGGTGCATAAGGAGTTATTTATTAGAAATAAGATAAGATGACATATGAAGATTTAACATGTTTTACTGCAACCACCTAGGCTATTTAGTATTGTTGTAATGTAGTAATATTTGAAGAAGATGATCATAAACTTCTACAAATCATGAATGTCATGTTTAAATTGTTGGATGATTATAATAACATAGTGCTAAAGTTAGTACATATATGAGAAAATGTAGTACTATTTGCATCTCATTAAATGACACAGGACATGAGAATGATTGAGAAAACGTAGTACTGTTTGCAAATGTTTCAAGACATGGTGAGTATGTGAGTTGTTTTTAGAGACCATTCTATCAACTATCTAACATAACAATGATCAATGATCTCCTAAATAAGCTAATATGGTGTCTAATTTCTAAAGCATATGGCTGGACAAAATTATTAAAAGTATATGGCTAAAATTGCTGGGAAATATAAGGGATGTAGTATATATATGATTAGAGATGATATCCTCAGTCTGTAATCCTTTTGACTCATTTTCATTTATTCAGCCAAGGAGTGGAAATTCTCTAGCACACCATACAGAAAAATACAATATGTACTTATTTGAAAAGGGAGATGGATTTAATTGTTTCAAGAAAAAGTCTCCAGATGTCTTATGTTACTGTAATAAAATTGTTGACCAGAATTGATGGGTAATTATTAGGGACATAGTTGTCTTTTACTTTTTCTTTTGGGTGGTTGGATACACATTTTCTTGTATACTGGAACGTAAAGAATGCAATAAAAATTGATTGTGATCAAATTGGTCAAAAGTACCTTTTATACAAACTTTATTATAATACATAATGTTACAAGTAAACATTTTACTTTTCTACTTGCTTGCAGATGTAGCTCCGGCCTAGTTTACATTATCTCTTGGTGTTGTGTTGAGTGATTATTAAAGAAATTGAGTCCCAAGTTTATTTACTAAAATTCTTTTCTTTGGTTGTGATTTGATATGCAGGCCTAAAATTGATATTATGTTCACAAAACTTATATGGTAACAAGGACACATTATGTTATGCCTATAAAAATCTTGATTTTGAGATGCAGCCAAAGATTCTCAAAAAATATAGTAAGGTTTGGTTGTTGGGCAATGCCTCTAAGGTAACCATTGGGACAACGATCAGTGCTTCCAGCAAATAAAGCAAGGATTGTATACTAAATCATGTTGAAGGCTCTTAAACAATTTCAAAGATGTCTTGACAGTTGAAGTCTGTTGTTTGTATCAAATGAAGATATACTATTTTATACTTTGTCACGATTAATTTTGGTGTTGGTTCCGTATCATGTTGTAATATGAGAAGTATACATAGCCCTAATAGATCATGGTTTGCAAACTTGATCAATGTTGTAGCACATTTGTTGTATGATAATTATATTTTGTCTAGGGGACAGAATGAATAGAATCCCCATTTTCTCAGCAAAATCAAGTGTACCATCTTCTGTCTGAATTGGCTTAGACATGGCTTAGACAGTCTTTTCTCCATTTCATACACAATTTTTCAGAAATAAATTTTTGTATTTTTGATTTGAGACATATCCACGCTTTTTAAAGTGGAAATATGTTCCCCCCGCCATATAAATGAGTAAATTGGATCAATTATTTTCCACCTTATTGTGCGTGGATAGTTAAGATGCACACAAAAAGGTGTGGCCAAGATTCAACACATAAAAGGGTGGAAAAACTTCCACAGTTAATTTTGCCACGCCTCTATTTAGCGTGGACATTATATTTTTTCACACTTTTAAGCATGGATAAATTCCAAAATAAGCGTGGAGAAACACATGAGTTTTTTGTAGTGTGGGACGCATTAGATTGATAGTGAGCACAATACATGTCAAACTCCATCTATTTTTATTATTTTTTAAAAATATGCTAATATTAGTCTTGTTAGGAGTACTTTTTGTAAGAATTCTAATGATTTTTATTTTGTGAAAAAACTCTTTACGGATCAAAAGTAATAAGTAGAACAAAAAATAAATATAAAAAAATAGTGGTTTATGAAGAGAATGAGTGGGGGAGAGGAAGGAGGCATAGGGCCAGTTTCGCCGCAAGTGAAACATGCTTCACCCCCCCCCCCCCCCCCCCCCCCCCACCACACACACACACACACATGCGTGTGGGATAAGTATATCTCAAAAAAATCAGTTGTAAAGTGCGTCATGGTAGGATTTGAAAATGACGTGTGTACCCGGTTTCCATGGAAAATTGTACATAAGATTGCCACTTGATCAGACATAACTGATTTTATAGGTCTTCAAACACAACAGGATCCATCCAATCGACAAGGATCCTTGATTTCAAATGGATGGAATAGCTGATACATGAGTTTTTCTTTAATGTCGCGTGGGAACTGGGAAGCCTTATAATTGGAGGGAAGCGGCAAGGAAGCAAAATTGGAATCAAACACGAGTTATACTCTATGCCGTTTTTGTTGCTGCTCATATTTGACTTTCAAGAAAATCTATATAGGCGCACTTATTGTGGATCAATGCTACAAATGGGACAAGAACGATGCTTCAAATCTTGTACTGGTGAACAACTATGTTGGTGGATGTTGTGCAAATTTGCTTGTATGAATTTGCTCGTGTTCTGGTCAATGGTTCCACCTTTACATAGTAGTCTTTCTTTGCATTATGCTAAACTGTGTCGTTTCCGACAGCGTGAGGTACCTGGATTAGACGTAGTTCCTGGGCCAAGCGTATTAAGAAAAACTCATAAGTGACAGCAAATTGCGCATTGGCAGGCAAAAGTAAACAGCCATGTCATGCTTGCCATCTTTTTTTCCAGGGATCATGTCTAGTTGACATTACTATATCAAAGTTTCGTACTCTTTCTGACACCTTCTTTTCCCGCTTTTGTGGTCTTTTACTTTATTGATAGTTAATTTAAATTCCAACTTTTAAGGACAGTCATAGGTATAATCATAGCAATGAGAAGTTTTTTAATTTATATACGGGAGCAGTTATACGCTGACCAATAACTAAGGAAATCCTCTACGTCGTCCACAAGCTGCGGGTGGAACAATGATGGGCGCTTTTCTTTCCACGATAGTTACGTCCGCCATTTCGTTTTCTATTGTATCCATCTTATTATATCTCACCCGAATATTGAGTAAAAAATGAGAAAAGAAAATATTATCTTTGCTACATCGTCGAAATCTTTTTAGCTGACTTTGTAGTTTTTCCCTCGTAATTTGTAAAGAACTCTTCCACATTATATTTTGATGTGTTGTCTATTTCTACTTGTTTATGTTTCTGGAATTGTTCACTTGGCCGTATCACTTCCATGTTTGCACATCGCTTCGAACAAATATACATATAACTTATCTACAAGTACTATTAGAGGCATGGCTACAGGTACATTCTAGTGGGAGAAAGACGGAAATATGAAGATGTGACCATAATAAATTTGATGAACACAAATTGATAGATTTACAAACATAAATATAGGATATTTGTATTGCTATGATTTGCAAGCATCAAAAGAGGAAAAAACAAAAAGACATTTGATGTAATGTTGTGGAAAAATTAATTAAAAAGACTGTTGCAACAATTGGAAAGTGGCTTGACTTTGTGTTCTGCCACGTCTTAGAGGATAATAGTATTAAATATAAATGAAAATTTTCTGAGAAAACTATGTAAGTAAATATATATGAAAAACAAAGTTTTATTTCTGTGTAAAGTTGGTAACATCAAGGGGAGTGTACTAGCATAGTCGAGCATCTGGACACATTTTATAGTTGGGGTCAGTGAAAATGATTCTTGGTGATGATCTCAAATCGCTACTTCTATGGCCACTATCTCGTAGTTGGGAAACGACTGTTGTGGCAATTAGCAATTCTTCATAGGAAGGAAGCTTGACACCTAATTAAGTGAAGAGTAGTTCATTGAATTTAGAAATGCAACAAAGGGCCTTAGATTACTGTCATTTACATGCTCTCTATACAAACAGCAATATATTTTGGTATATCCCAAGGGCACGGTGAATAACAGGATGGAGGGAATTGAATTACTATTTCAAATTAAGGGAAAGAGGTTGCTCCCATTACGACAAGCCATGTGACATCAAGAAAGAGTTTAGTTTTTGGAAAAGGAAAGGGTTCTAACACAAAATAAAAGAAAGACCGTGACAAGAGCACTGCAATGACATTATCAAATGATGGAGACAATGACAATGAAGTGGTGTTACAACCCCAATTTTCGGGTGTATATTGATTGAAATGCAATTTTTCAAATAAAATGTACACGTATAAAAATTTTATGTTATTTGTTCAATGAATGAGTTTTTTTTGTAATATTTCCTTTAAATGAGTAATTTTGTGGATCATAATGAGTTATTTAGTCCAATGTGATAAAAAGGAAAGAAAAGACAAAAAAAATCTTATAATATTAAAAAGGTAAAAGAAATAAGGATAATGGTGAGATTATGTGGAATTCTCTAGAAAGTGGTATGGATGACCTTTATTGATTAGGTTTCGAATCCAATTGGTTTCTAATAAGAAAAAAAAATCAAAATAAAGAAAATAGAAGAGAAAGAAAGAGAAAATATTAATTTCAATTGCATAAATATGCCTTTTGAGTAGATAACTTGCATATGAAGAAAAGTTTCTTTTATTCTTGAGTTTTAGTTTCAAACATTGCAGACACATAATTTAAGTCATTAAAGATCTTCCCTTCAAACTTAGGATAAAAAAGATACATGGTTTAAGAGATATGGTTTTTTGAAGTTTTTCTAAACTGAGGAGGATTTCAGGTCAATGTATTAAATGTCACGATTTTATATTTTCTAGAAATGACTTATAACCCCACGCTAGTTATAAGCACGTTCTTTATGGACCATTGGATATTTGATTTAACGCTCCACAATTGTCTTCTACCATGAGCTGAGAAAAGAAACAGGAGCACAGTTTTAATGATGTTCCTACTCGATTTTCTTGTAAGCCAATCTGTGTGCAAAGAAGGAAATTCCTCCAGTAGATTCGTAAGATTAAAATGCACTGAATCATCCTAAATTTTGGCACCTTTGGAAGGTAAGTAACGAAAACCACAATCCCAATCTCCTCGACGGATGACCCCTCAACCCAAACCTATAAAAGGAGGATTAGAGACCCCCAAAGAGGAAATTAACTCATCCTCTAGGATGTTCTAGACATTTAGAATATGTTTCTACTATCAATTCGAATATGAACCCCTTCCTTCACCCCTATTCATCTAACTTACAACCAGATTTCCGCCGATGAAATTCTTCTCTGTGTCTCCTATTTATCAAGCCCCTCCGACATAGCGGAGACCGCCTTCGAGTTCGGCGGAACACCACGAAGGCGACGACATCATTGCTTGACCCTCAGGTGCCTTGCAGTGTGGAGTCAACTCAACACTTGACTCGCACATGCAAGGTATATGGCCATTCGAGAGGTTGAAGATGGAGATCATGGAAAAAGACTTCTTTGCCCCCAAGCGTGCGAAGATCGAGCCCTAGATCGCAGGGACAAAAGAGTCCTTTTCCCCAGCCCATCGCAATGCGCATGTGAAGCGAGCCACTCACATGGCGGAAGCTTACTCGCAGAACCATGATCCTCATGGAAAATAAAAAGGGGCAAAATAATGACGTGTCACTCTGTTATTGGTCTAAAAGGTAATTCACTTGTATAAATCAAAACTAATTATAGGAAGCTCGTATTGAGACAAATTTTATATGAAAATTGATCAGAAAAATGCAAGGAATCCATTAAAAATAGAATTAAATCTTGTTTCTACTTGCAATTTGAAAAGTTTATAAAGTTATCATCTTCAATGGTTTGATTAAGTAAAAATTCTAAGTTTTGGTGATAATTAGATCTAATGTTGTTCCCTGAATATTTTGAGTTGAATATTAACATGTTGTTAATAAAAGGAAGAATTAGATCTAAAAATATGATCTTTGTACATAGTATGCATGGTTTAGGGTTCCATGTATATGAAAATGCATTAATGGGCCTAGAAACCCTAAATTTTGTAATTATGACTTTTAAGTGCCTTTATGTATGAAAATCCATAAGTAAGACAGAGATATGATGTTCATAAGCTAATTTGAAAATAAAGACCCTTAATATGGATAATTCGTGTAATTAAGGTTTTTATAAATAAAAACGATGTTTTAGGGTTTGTTGACGTAGAAAGGATAAAAGATGAGAAATAGATATAAGAAACCATAATGAATCCTAATAAGGCTTAAAAACCTTAGAAAGGAGTCCCAAGTCAATAAGGAGTTGCTTAGGATATGATTGTGATGACCAAGCATTATACATGCTTTTCAAGATCAATATTTGCTTGATTGATTGCTTGGCTTACTTGATTGGACATCTAGTTAGATTTGATATATTGCTTTTTTTGACTCCTAATTAGGTATGTAGTTATACTTATGGATAATCTCTCTAATTTCACGACAATTTCCAGGTTTTTACCAGTTGCTTGAAATTAATTGCTTGGATGAATTTTAATTCTTGCAACTGTAAACTGATTATGGTTATCACCATAAATATATGTGCATGAGTAGGTCAGATCCTAGTCCTCCTATGTATGACCTAGTTGTTGGTCTACCTTTGGGGTAGGATCATCATGTTATCATGAGTCAATGTTTAGCCTACCTTTGGGTAGGATCATACGACTATACATCTCTATGTCTTGGTCTACCTGTTGGGTAGGATCAAAAGGAGCTATTTGGGATCTACCATATGAGAAAGATAGGATCCATGTCCATTACAGGGACAACACAGAGGCAAGGATATGTTAGGATTGAGTAGTTATGTTTAAGACATAAAGTTTGATCTGTTAAGCAATAATTTGGTTGCAATATTTTGTTACAAATAGATTCAAGCTTTCAATTCCTCCACATATCAGTATAATTCATTATACTAACTGACATTTTGTTTTTTGGTGTTTTTGGTCACATGCAGTTATATACTTATTAGAAAGTGGATAATCATTTAAAGTGACACTGAAAGAATAAAGTTAAATAAAGATTGGAGGAACATAGATAGATAGACTCCTATCTAGTATAAAGTTCCTCAAATCCTATTTTTTGAAAGGTATGTGAAAAGAAAAATTTATCCTATTTTAATATTTTTTGTGGTAGAATTTATTAATTATTTTTTATTATTTGCAAAACCAGTTGATCTTATTTTGGGATAACGACACCAACTTATTAACCTTCTTTAAATGGGGGTTGCTGAGGGGTGGGGTCATTACAAGTGGTCAACATAGTCCAAGAGTATTTTATGCATGTTGATTATGAGGATTCTATGTGAGTGGTGTCTAATACAACTTTTTATCATGTGTCACCCAATAAGGAATTTTCCACTTCATATAAGATATTCAAACAAGAACATGTTGTGTCAGGCACTGCTCCTAATTACCGAGCATAGTATGATTATTAGAGGTGATCTCAAGATTTGGTACAATCAGTATGTCTTGAAACCTGGTCTTAAGCAATAATACAAATATGCAATATCATAATACTTACCATTTAAAGTGAATTGAATAAAATTATTTATTTTTTAGATCAACATTCATTTTCATTCAAGAAAATTGGATGTTATGTTCATTATTTATGGAATTGCATATTAAACTATTTTAAATGAGTTACTAAAAATATAAATATGGGAGGAACTAATTTGTTCCACAAAATAGGCCCAAAAGACATATCCCAAAGATACGATTACATAAACTGCTAGACACAATAAGAACTCCAGAACTTCACCTAATGGTTAAGATACTTGACTCTAGGCTCAGGATGAAGGGTTGACAAGTTGGATTAACTACTAATAAGTTTGTTAAATGATTGATTATGCAATGTATAAGTGGTCATATACTCATAATAATATATTGAGATAAATAACATCTTCTTTCTTCAAGCCAAGGAAGACATAATTGATGTTATTATTTATTCAATTAGGAGACATAGTATTAGCACCTGTTTGGCTTTTTTTAACATACACCACATGAATTCAATAGTTAGGGTTTCCATATAAAAGGAAGTAAACAATAAAATATGTTTTCTATATATTACTTTTCCTTGAAACTACTCAAGTTGTATGTATTCATGTATAGTCATTCTTGGTATGCTTATCTGCATGACTCATCATCCATGACTTAGGGTTTAGTTGGCCAACGCTAGGACAACTTACACAAAATAAATATACCATAGGGCTAGGCATGAGCCTATAGTGGTAGTGCATCTCAAACCCACACCTATATACAAGGTTGGGGAGTAACACATCCTTATCACCCATGTATTATAAAATATTTCTCATATCATGACCAGATTGTATACATATCATAACTAGGATTGGATTGTCCATCCAGGAATCCTTACTCTCGAACACATAAAATTAGTTTAAATCTCACTCCCACCTCTACAGTTCCCCTAACCCTACATTGATTAGTCCTTAGGATCTAATATACTATTAGTTTTCTTCCCTTGGGTTTAATCCAATTAAAGGGATACATGTTCCATTACCCCAATAGAAACAATAGGGAAGGCCTACGCAGTTCATGGAACCTATCTAAGTGAAATAAGGAATTGTTATCATTATAAGGTATCTTACTCATTACTAGAAATCCAAACATAAGGCTTTCACTTATATTTGTGTGAATTGCCATACCTAGGAAACTAGGTTCTGAAGTTAATAAGTAATCATAAATGAGCAATTTTAAAACATAACATGAAATTGACTAATTTAAGCATCTACATCAATATCATAATCATTATGTTGCCTGTAAGGTGTTAGACATTATTGTTTTCAAAGCATAATTTTTACAAACAACCAAATTAAGAGCCACTCCAACCTTTTTTCCTTAGCTTTATGTTTCCTTGATATACTCACATAAGCATCATCAGATAACATATATTCTAAGTTTCAATTACATTTCAATAGTATAAGTAAGAAAGAATAGTTAAGTACAAATCTAGTATGCATAAGGCCTAGCTTTAGCCATCAAATTACAACATAATGAGTATGGAATAGTTAAGAAGAATTTAAAATGAAATTACATGTATGTATCTCATATGTAATATATACTCAACTCAACAACAAAAGAAAGAAGAAAAACTTATATGATCTGCATGTCCTAGAAATAAATCCTTTAAAAATACAATACTAAATTCAAAACAAGCTAAAAAAATAGCTTATATAGCCGTAAGAAACAATATTGGGGAGAGAGGTAAGAAGAAACATGAATTAAATATGTGTTCTTAGACAAGAAAATTTTGATGTAGTTGGAGAGGGGAAATGAGATCATAAACTATGAAAAAGAATGTAATGACCATATATTATTCTTGCACCCAAAATCTATTTGCTTTTGAGACAAAATCCACATGTATAGCTTGATCTAAACTCCAAATCACCTTCTAAGAACTAACTGAGAGAGAGAGAGATAGAGTTTTTATTGATAGAGAGGATGACATGTTTGTTGACCTAAGTGTTACACATTATCCATATTTTGATAGTGACTTAACCATTCCATTCATATATATCAAATATGCTTGTTTGAGATTGATTTTAAGCGTTAGGTATATCAAAAGGATCAAATCAATCATCCCTAGCTTGTTCTAGTTCAAGTCAAAAGCAATGCAAATGCACTTTTATGGAAAACACTCCAAATCACCTTAAATCATTTTTGTAATAATTTTTATTGATGATATGACTTGTAATGAAGATGAGAAAAAAATTTAGAACCTTTAATTCAAACGTTTGACCACTCAAAGGTAATTTTTCAAAATTCACTACAAGTTATTGATTGGTCGAGATTGAAACTTGCCACTCAAAAAACGATACCTTGATAGATTTTGAGAATTCATTGGTTCGGTCAACTTGCCACTCACATAACTCGACCAATCCCTACACTTAGCAGACCTAATTTCAAGCGATCGATCAAGTTGCACGCAGGACAATTTCGACCGCTGCTTCAAATTGGCTTTGGCACATAGTACAATTGGTCGAGTTACCTTTATGAAAACTTGACCAACTGCACTATACGGAAAACACAAAAAAAGTGATTTTGACTGTTGGAGTGTTGTAACTTTGCAACACCCAAATGGCTAGAAAATGTTCCTAAGTGTTCCTACCCTCTAGTGGGCTCTTTCAACTATAAATAGGACCTCTTAGAGTTCATTTGAAGGTTTCTCCTTCATTCTGTTCATGCTCCTTACATATTTAAGTGCATCCTGTCCCCTTGATCCCCTTTCTCTCTCTTGATTACACTTCAATTTTTCATTATGGGTGAAATAGGATCTGTGTGAGAGAGCTACTTCATTGTATACTCATAAATCTCTCAAAACTTCTCTTTTCCTAACTCCTTTCTTTAAGATCTAGTAGGTGAAACCTTATCCAAGTGAAGGAGAAGGTGCAAGCTTTTTCAAGCTGTATAAGAAGGTGCAAAAAGCTTCTCTGAGTGAAGGAGGAGGACAAGGCTGAAGATTTGGGAGTAGAGTGGGTAAATCATTCAACTCTAAAGACTCATTGCAAAGAATGGATCTCCTTTGAGAAGGTGTCCGACTGCTTGCAAGAGTGGGTAAGACCTTGTTGAAGTAGAAGACTCTAGCTCTAGATAGGTAAGACCTATGTTGTAAGGTTGTTGGATCCCTTGATCTTAAAGGGAAGTTGGGTATCCTTGTCCATAAAAAGGAAGGTCAATTGTATGTCTTATTATTGAATATAAGTATACATAGGTTGCAAATGCCTAGGCCTTGACCTCTCTAGGTAGTGGACTAACTCTCTCCTAGTTGTAAGAGTTGAATCACTCTAAAATAGTTTGTTCAAGTGCTCGATTGAATCTCTTTCACCTTTTCTATACATGTTTAGATTTCCATCAAATTCACTATTTGTAATTGTGCCTAGTTAAAGTAACACGAAGGTCTAAAGGATTTTTGTGCAAGTGGTTTTAGCTCTATTCACCCTGCCTCTAGAGCTCTTCAAACCAACAATGATTAAAAAAATTTAAAATTTAATTTACATATTCTTCTTTATAAACACATGATCAATAGACTATTCCAGAGGCCAGCCAACATCCAAGACTTTTGGGATTGTATAAAGTTATACAAAAAGATGACATGTTGGAAAACCAAGTTTGGTTCCTCATAATTTCGACGGACTTCTAGGATAGGGACCGGTCTCTCAGCCCAAAGAGGGCACATAAATGGACCTACAATCCAAAGGAAACACATAATCTAATTTATTCCATGTGAAATTGGTTGACTTGGCCATTAAGTTGGCTGCCTTCAACCAAACTTTATGCCAGTCTAGTCCATCTCCAAATCATCTGGAGGGGCTACATTAGAACCCTAATTTTGATGCAGTATGACCTAAACTCAATAAATTTCATTCCCTATCCCTATAAATAATGTTTTATTTCTTAAAAAAATTATCTATGTATTTTAACTCCTATTTCACTACAAAAAAATATGACAATGGTCAATTCTTAAATCCCTAACTAGAGATGTCTGAATCCCTTACACCAAGTTGTTGCTCAAGGCCTATCGCTGACATTTGTTCCTTTAGTGGAGGTTTAATGAGAAGAATGTTCTAGTTAGGGCCATCCCTAGGAAAAATGATGTAAAATCCTTGAACCTTTCACCCAAAAGGTACCTGAGTATTGCTCTAGGGACAAGTCCTTACTCAAGGGAAAGCTTAATTCCTTCATAATATATTATATTTTTTCAAAAATGTATTATTTGTGTCATTACATCTTATATTGTTAATGTATAATCAATAATTTATAAAAAGTACATAGTAATTGCCAAAACAAGTCATACAATTATCTATCCATTTTCCAAACACATATAATGTTTTTCATGTGAATCTCAATGCATACAAAAATAAATATTGTTCCTATACAAACAAATGGGTTTAACATCCATGTTAAATTGTGTGACAATATTTTAGTGTTATTTTCTTCATAAACATTTCTATAAAGATCTAAATAGTAAGTTTTTAATAACCTCTGGTATATTTTGTCACCTATAGTTTATGCTTGATGACTTTGTATGTTATTTCTTTGACCAAGATATTTGTCTTTACTGCATTAATCTCTTAAAATGGGAGGACTATCATGTTTATCCTAAATGAACAAGCATATAAAATAATTGTTAATTATACCAAGAAAAATTACAATTAATTTGTAGATTTGTTGCATAACAATGTTGTTAATTGAAACTAACATTTCGTGAAGACCAAAATGCAAAAAAAGTTACATGTATACTGTTTGGAACCAAATGTTTACAAAATTAAATAAACATTTTCTTGTTCAAGTAGAAGTTAGAAAAGAAAAACAAGTAGAATATTTCAGCACATGGTGCTAGTTGGAAGTGTTATTTAGAAAATAATGATTTTGTTGTCTGCTTGTTCAATATAACATACATATTGTTTTTTAACATGAACGACTGGTTGGAATAAAAATTTAATAGTTTATAGATAAAAGATGTATATTGGTTCATCAAATACCTATTGGAATACATAAATGTTAGCATGACTAAAGAGGTTAAAATATTGTTGAAATACCTAATAGGAAGAAGACATAATCCCCTGATATTAGTACATGTATCCACCATTTATAAATACAAAAAGATTACTTTGTGAATTTGTTTCCAATCTAAGTAAATATACTATACATAATTTAGGAACAATTAATTTATGCAATGTAATCATTTTTTAAAGTACAGAGACATAATATCTCATACCTAAGGAGGATACTGTGAGTCTGTTGGTCACATCCCTATATATGGGATGTAAGGATCCATCCCACTAATAAAACTCCAATCGATCATTCAAACAAATCTATTGACATAACCTAACTAAAAACTAACATTCATTAAAGACTAAGTCTAAATATTCTGAATAATGTAATTTACATAGAGATCTAATCATGAGAAACTACAATTAGAACTTTATAAATGATATATAAACGTGTATCAGTACACAACTGAATCATTACACATGAAAACATGATAGATAATCAACTCAGACCTCTCTTTATTTATTTCATCAAAGAATTTCAAGATTTTCCCCTAATTATGAATCTATAACACATAATATAGGTCAATCCAATTTATAACTCATGATCCATAGGAAATACTAAGTGAATAAAATTAATAGATACATCATCAACTACACATCGAACTTAGGAAAGTTGGAGTGCATGGATATTCTAGACTATACTATTTTATTGTTTGTTCCATCTTGATCATCATGTCCTTTCTGATGCTTCAACATACCTAAAAGATTCAGGTAACCACAAGGGTGAGACCCCAAATCCCACCGGTATCATTTAGACAAATCTAGCATACTTGTTTCTTATAGGAATATGATAATTAGATTAATAAAGGAATATTAATCAATAGATAAATATCTATAACATGAAAAATGCATTCAATACTTATTATCTTCACATGGATGTAAACTCTACAAGTAGTACGACTACACTATAAATATTCTTGAGCCATACACTTACCCAAACAATGGAGGAAATACCTATAATACTTCAAATAAATAAAGTAATACAATTTTGCATCCATGTATTTCATCAATTATACTGAAATAGATATATGATACAAATGAGCTACATATTTTACTATGCCATGGGTATTTTTAGGTGTACCAGGCATAGCAGTAGATGGTGCTTGTGAAACCCAAACTAGCCTCGTATGAGATCTAAATATTACCAAACTCCATTAGATTTCTTCAGACACCAAGATTCTAAGTGAGAGTAATAAAAGGTAGAGTGCTCACAGACTGGTCTACCGTAGAAATTTCTCATAGGTGAGTCCACCAAAATTAGGACCACCCTAGGTACACAAGACAGGATGCCACAAAAATAGTGTCTAAAACCTAAATATCTAATATACAATAATAGCCTCTCTTCATCACATATCACATGACCACCAATCTCATCCGAGTCCCTGCAAAACATAGTATAAATGTAAAAGGGCATCCACTTCTAAGTGTGTCCATATATTCACTAATGTATGTCTCTAGGCATCTTCTCATAACTCTAGGCTGCTACAAGGTTAACCCATTACACTATCCCAACATAGTCATCATCACATATATAATTTAAGACCCTTCTTGGTTAAAATACATTGTACGACATTGATTTTCCCAAATAGGTATTTCAATATCTTATTTATAATCTTATATTGCATCCGTGTTCAATCATTGATTGCACTTGACCATTGGTGTGGCGTCCGACTTACAAAACATGAGATAAACTAAAGAAGAAGCGATTAATTAGCAGCGGAAATGAAAATCACTTGAAAATTTAAAACTTTTTGAGCAAAGATCTTGAAATCATAAAAACCCTTTTATAATAATCAAGATAAGAAGTTAACATCATGTTTTAACATTACATCTCTGATGAATCACCTCTCGAGTAATTATATACATCCAGATACAAAATCTCGAGGCTTAAAGCCAAAATCTCAAACCTACTGACTCCTAGGACCTGAGAGTACAGAGACGACATAAGACTAGCTAACTATAGGACATGACGACCATTATCTCCACCTAAGATTCACTGCTATCCTTGGTGTTACTGCTGTTGATACTGCTCACCCTCAGATTGATTTCTTCATCCTCGACGTCCACCTAAAAAGTTGAAACCTACGGAGTGAGACAATCTGAATAATTGTCCCAGCGAGAGTTATAACTCTCCGCCAGAAGGTTTGTTATAACATATAAGGAATTACATAAGCAAGGTAACTTAAAACATCAAGAGAAGGTTTCACAAAGTAAAGCAACATTTACTTAAGCAATTACTTCATTAAAACATATGAAGAACATGTATACTAGATACTTGAACAGGCTAATAACGTAAACAATGTAACATCAATCATTGTTTGTCGTAGTTCAACCTAAGCAGATATGCTACGCGGTTGATTATGTTTTACAAACATTATTATGCCCTACGGAGATGAGGTATACCACTCAAACTCCAACCGATCACTACTAAGTCACATCGGTATCATACATAGGTCATCAAAAGAGCCGGATTCTTATGACCTCATCTTCCTCAGTCAGTGTGAGGATCAACATGCAGGACATCTATTGTCTCTGCTACTATAGCTTACCAGGGTATTCTGGTACTTCGCTATTAGAGTCACAGTGACATTCTGTACTTTCTTCGCCATCAAAATATCTCTTGTTTATCTCTCATCGATGCGGTATTCAAAGATTCCCTCAGGAGATTTGTGGTACATCACCCCGGCATAAACACATAGTGAAGGGTTGATAGATTAAGATACATCTACAAAAATTTCTACACTAGGATGTAAGGATATTCACATCCATATTCCCCCACATACTCAAAAGTATGTGATCCAGGAGTTCCCTTAGGAAAACCTGTTTCACCACCATTTTAACTTCTGAAAATGATGGATCTATGATCAGGGCTTTACATGGTATAATTATAATTGATTAGTCAAGTACATTTCAATATTCTTTCAACTTCAGGCATATTCTCAACATTAATTATTAGAACAACAGCTATGAAAGTAGAATACTAGATGTAACATGTTTATCTCACATCAATTATCATCTGGATATCAATTCTTAATCATCTCATCATAAGTCATCTAATCAGCATGACCTTGATGTAATTCATGGCTCTTACAACCTATCAATCTCATATGATTCCACTTATTAGGCAATATGATATGTCACTATTCATAAAGCCAATAACATGCTTTCAATGAATATGTTATCATAACCTTTACCTGGATATGATCATCCCCTTATAAGAACTTGCATGGTTAATTCATTTGAAAACAATAAACATTTCATTTCCAAATCAACAATTTATAAAGCAGAATTAACCTTTCAATTTAGGGGTTGTACCTTCATGCCTTTACTAAGGCTAGGTTCCTTTATTTACATCAATTAGGGTTATTCAATCCCTTTCATTATGATTAGGAATAATGATTCCTCATCTCATACTTTAATCATGAAGATTCATGCTTAAAAGCATAACCTGGAATTAGGGTTTATTGTACATTTCAACACATCACCCTCAATTAGGGTTTACTATTCACATTACATATTATTACCCTAGAACTAGGGTTTACTATTCACTTCATAGTGAATTGATCTCATAGCATCACCATATATGAAATTATCATCCTTGATGCCCTCAAATTAGGTTAAGGTTCATTAATCATCATAATTAGGGTTTCCATGATCTCACCTTAATGGATCATACCCTAATCATGTACATTCTTACATATTGGAGATAGGTTACTTGATTCTCATTCATATTAGGAGCCTTCTCTCTCCTTTCATTAGTAGATTATGTTTAGATCACTCTAGATTAGGTTAGGTCAAGTCAACTTTGATTAACATAAGCCATGTCACCACTATGATGATTATTAGGGTTTGATTAAACAAGGGTGTCAACTACTTGAACCCTTCAAGGGTACATTGGTAAAGTACACCATTGATTCTCAACATGGGTCAATCTATTAATCACTTAGCCCCTTAATGTCTTTAGGTATCATTCGGGTTTAGATTAGACAACCATTGAACCAATTAAGCCTTCAAGTCACTAAGCAATCATAGCCCTAAAGGTCCCCAAACGGTTTCACACCTCAAACTCCAAACAATTTTGAAATTGTTTGGAAGCGTTGACCGTTTGGTCACTTTGACCTCCAAGACCGCATGACACTCAAGTCTGTTTGTCCTTAAATGGTCTTGAGACCGTTTGATTAGGTTGACCGTTTGATCAGAGTTGACTTTGAAACCATTTGAACAAAATCACCTTGAAACCGTTTGATCTTAAACGACCTTGAAACTGTTTGGTTCCAAACGGTCTGAAGACCGTTTGCCCCTAAACGGTCTTGAGACCATTTGGTCCCAAACGGTCTTGAGACCATTTGGATTCAAATGGCTCAAAACCGCATGGACCTCAAAGGTGCATCAAAGCTTGTAATTGATTAGGGTTTTCAAGGTTGAAGCCCTCAATTGACCTCACATGTCTTAACCACTTACCAATTGAGCCAATTAGGGTTAGCCTTAACCAATTGGACACTCAATTGACCCTCAATTGTTAGCCAATTAGGGTTGAATCCAATCCAATTAGGGTTTGTAATCGGTTAACCATCAATGTTCATCAACATGAGTCTATTTGATGTTGAACCTATCAATTGACCATCAATTGGGCCCAAACTTGGCCCAAACGGTCTTGGGATCATTTGGACATTCTCGAAATGGTCTTGAGACCGTTTTCCCAAAGTCACATCAAAATCTAAGTAAAATTGATAAGGGTTGAACCCTAATTAGGTCTAAAATCAACATTTCAATTAATTCAACAACCTATTGTGATTGGACCTTCAATTGATTAAATTCTCTTAACCTTAGACCTCCAAACGGTCTTGGGGTGTCACCTAACGGTCTTGAGACCGTTTGGGTGAATCCCAACTGGTTTTGAAACCGTATGGGTCACTCAACCCAAAGTTCAACAAAATCGATTCTTGAAATCATCAATTGAACCCGATTAGGGTTTAGAGGGTTGAAGTACCTTCAACTTGTGATTGGT
Organism: Alisma plantago-aquatica; assembly: GCA_963693085.1. NCBI lineage: Eukaryota > Viridiplantae > Streptophyta > Magnoliopsida > Alismatales > Alismataceae > Alisma > Alisma plantago-aquatica. The sequence continues at coordinate 1,442,821,444 of OY856412.1, forward strand.
TTGCAATTAGGTCATGATTCTTTGTAATTGATTAATTCAATATATATACAACAGACCTCTAAATGGTCTTCACTTGGTCAACCCTACCAAACGGTCTTGGAGACCGTTTGAATCTAAACAGTCTTGCAAACCGCATGAATTCAAACGGTCTTGAGATCGTTTGATTTCAAACGGTCTTGCAATCCGTTTAGACCAAATGGTCCAAGATTGTTTGGTAAAGTAACCTAGGGAATCACGCCCATCATCTTCAACCTCTGTTCAGGTCAGTTACTTCATGGATTTCTTGCAAGTTTACAAGGAAAGGTGGGGAAGAAGAAGAACTAACTACAAGTTGAAAGAATAAGGATGTGCATAAACAAAGAAAGAGGTTTAGAATTATAAAACCCACCTTATGGTCGTTCGTAGAGCTTCAAGCTTCCAAGCTTTAATCCTTTAATGGTGTATTGAGCTCCAAAGGTCGGCCAAGGGTGTTTCTCCAAGAAAAGGTTGGGAAAGATCGGCTAGAAAGAAAGAACTAAGTAAGATAACTATGAAACCAACCTTGTAATCCACTTTCCTCCATGGATTCGAGCAAGAAGATGACCCAAGATTACCTAGCTTCTCCTTGGTCTTTCTCCTCTGCTCTAGAGCTCTGCCTTAGTCGGTTTGAGCAAGGTGATAAGTGAAGGAAGAAAGGAAACGTTCCTTTGCAATCAAAGGAAAGTTGTATATATACTTTGGGGTTATTTCCAACATAAGGACATCAAATTCTCCATTTCTCATCTAGGTCCTTCCTTTATTCTTTGCACGCCCCTTCTATTTATTTTTAAAGCAAAAATATTTCTAAAACCAAGGACTAAAGGCAAACAAGGTCAACTTATTACTAAGGTGTTCATACATAGGGGTTTCCTTACTTTCAACTTGGTGATTTAACTACAAAAGTGTTCCTTCTTATATGATTAATCAAATGAAGAGCCCCCTTCATTATTAATCTAAATGATGTCAAGAGTCATAAAAGATATTCTAAAAGGTGTATTTTACAAGTTGCACCCCATATTTTGGGTTAATTGCACTTTACACCAAAATTAGGGTTTCAAGTACAAGGATTGCTCCACAAGCTGCATCTTGATGCCGAATCTTGGGAAATCCATCATACTTCATCATATTCACTATTATGATGTCTCAACACCAAAGGAACATATCAATATGTGTAAATTGCAAGTTAACCCTCTAATTGGGTAATTTACAAATAGGTCCCTGAATAACAAAACAATACTACAACATTGTTTAAAAAGGATAGAAATGGAAACATATGTTCTTCAAGAGTTTTAATTACATGCCAAAAGATAATCACAAGTATCTTAATTACATAATTAGACAAAACACCTAGGGTTAGCTCATAACCCAGGTCAGGGATGTTACAAATTATCCACCCCTTACAAGGATTTCATCCCCGAAATCAACAAAACATATATTAAGAGAAAAGAGCAGGGTATTTCCTTCTCATTTCTTCCTCTAGTTCCCATGTGGCTTCTTCAACACCATGATGATTCCAGAGGACTTTCACAAGACTTATATCTTTCTTCTTTAACTTTTTAATTCTGTTATCAAGGATTGACACTGGTCCTTCCTCATAAGATATATCATCATTCAATTCTACCTTCATAGGCTGTAGAACTGACTCTGTATCAGGGTGAAATTTCCTCAACATAGAAATGTGAAACATAGGGTGTAAATTCTGTAACTCTGATGGTAACTCTAGTCTATAGGCTACCTTTCCAACCCGTTCAATGATTGGATAAGGCCCCCTAAACCTCAGAGCTAACTTCCCTTTCCTTCCAAATCTCAGAACTCCCTTCCAAGGTGAGACCTTGAGATACACTCTGTCTCCAACTTGGAACTCCAAGGGTCTACGACGTCTGTCAGCATAAGACTTCTACCTATCCTATGCAGTTTTAATCTGCTGTTGTATTACTTTAATCTTTTCTGTGGTCTGCTGCACAAGATCAGGACCTAACAGTTGATGTTCACCAGTCTCATACCAGCATAAGGGTGATCTAAAATGTCTACCATACAAGGCTTCATAAGGTGCCATATCAATGCTATGTTGATAGCTATTGTTATAGGCAAACTCTATCAAGCTTACGTGTAGATCCCAACTCCCTGTAAACTGGAGAACACATGCTCTCAACAAATCCTCCAAGGCCTGTATAGTCCTTTCCGACTGTCCATCAGTCTGTGGGTGAAAGGTTGTACTAAACCTTAACTAGGTGCCTAAAGCTTTGTGCAGTCGCTCCCAAAAATGACTCGTAAACTGGGGACCTCTGTCAAAAACTATAGTGACTGGAACTCCGTGCAGCCTCACTATCTCTTCAACATACAACTGTGCTAACTTCTCAGTAGAATAGGTTGTTTTGACAGGTAAGAAATGAGCTGTCTTTGTCAACCTATCAACTATTACCCAAATGGAATCATGTCCTTTGCTTGTCCTGGGTAGGCCAACAACAAAGTCCATGGTCACGTGATCCCACTTCCACTGTGGTATGGGTAAAGGTTGCATTGTTCCTGCAGGCTTCTAGTGTTCAGCTTTAAGCTGCTGACACATAGGACACCTCATCACAAACTTTGCAACATCCTTCTTCATCCCAGGCCACCAATACATATCTTTCAAGTTTCGATACATCTTGGTCCTCCCTGGATGCATGGCATATATCGAAGAATGAGCTTCTTCCAGGACTAAAGTCCTCAAGTTATCCACATCTGGCACTATCATCCTTCCATGATAACATGCTACTTGATCATCTGAGTCACAGAAACCATCTCACTTTTCGTCACCATACTCCGATCTGATATGTTGAACTGCAACATCAACTTGTTGTGCCTCCTTAATCTTCTCTCTTAGGGTAGGTTTTATATGCATCTCAGCTAACAACCCGGTTAGCAATGACACCTTCAACTGTACATTGTCTTGCCTTAAAGAGATAAGAATATCTCTCCTAGAGCATAGTAAAGACTTTAGTTGTGCTCTATCCATGGTTGATGTTGTTGATTTCCTACTCAAGGCATCTGCAACCACATTGGCCTTCCCTGGATGGTAATCAATTATACAATCGTAGTCCTTGATTAACTCCATCCAGCGACGTTGCCTCATGTTAAGTTCATGCTGAGAGAAGATGTACTTAAGGTTCTTATGATAAGTGAAAATCTAGAATGTCTCTCCGTAGAGGTAGTGTCTCCAGATCTTCAAAGCATGAACCACAACAGCTAACTCCAGATCGTGTGTTGGATAATTCTACTCGTGTTTCTTAAGTTGTCGGGAAGCAAAAGAAATCACTTGCTTATCCTGCATCAACACACATCCAAGTCCATTCTTGGAGGCATCACAAAAAACTATGTATCCTTTGCCTTGCTCAGGTAGCACAAGTACAGGTGCACTTGTCAACCTCTCCTTCAAAAGCTGAAAGGATTGCTGACACTTATCACTCCAGACAAAAGGAATTTCTTTACGGGTCAACTTAGTCAAGGGTAAGGCTATGGAACTGATGTTCTTAATGAACCTTCGGTAATAGCCAGCCAACCCTAAGAAACTATGGATCTCCGTCGGTTTTTTCGGTTATTCCCATTATAGAATAGATTATACCTTTTTAGGGTCAACACGAATACCCGAAGCAGATACCACATGTCCAAGGAAAGACACTTTTAGAAACCAGAACTCACATTTGCTAAACTTAGCGTATAGCTTATCTTCTCTTAGCAAAGTTAGAGCCTGACGAAGATGTTGTTCATGCTACTGAGCATCTCTACTAAAGATCAGAATGTCATCTATGAAGACAACAACACACTGATCGAGGAAAGGTTAGAAAATTCTATTCATGAGTTCCATAAATGCAGCTGGTGCATTAGTTAGTCCAAACGACATAACTGTGAACTCATAGTGACCATACCTTGTCCTGAAGGAAGACTTAGATATGTCACTATCCTTTATACGAAGTTGATGATATCCCGACCTCAAGTCTATCTTTCAGAAGACGGTTGCACCACGCAACTGGTCAAAGAGATCATCAATCCTCAGCAGATGGTACTTGTTCTTTATTGTTACTTTATTAAGTTTTCTATAGTCAATGCATAATCACATTGAACCGTCTTTCTTTTTAACGAAAAGGACCGGAGCACCCCAGGGTGAAGTGCTTGGTCAGATGAAACCCTTCTCAAGCAACTCTTGAAGTTGTTTCTTGAGTTCTGCCATCTCGGCAGGTGCCATCCTATATGGTGTCTGTGATATAGGTTGTGTGTCTGAAATCAAATTGATTTCAAAATCAATTTCCCGAGGCGGTGGTACACCTGGAAGTTCTTCAGGAAATACATCTTCAAATTCCCTGACTACAAGAACTTCAGCAGGGTTAGGGCTTTCCATGGTAGTATCTACCACATGGGCCAAGAATGCATAACATCCTTGCCTCATCAGCTTCTCAACAACCATAGCTGACACAAGACAAGTGGATAGAATCTTTCTCTCTCCTTGAAAGATCCATGTGTTGCTATCATCAGCAAACACAACCTGCTTGGATTCACAATCCAAAACAACCTTATACCTTTCCAAGGTATCCATCCCAAGGATTATGTCAAATCCTTGCATCTCAAGTGGTATTAGGTCCACTTGAATGCGATGATAAGAAAAGAAAAGGATACAGGGAGAGCAAACCTCTTGCAACACAGCAGACCCTCTCAATGGAGTCTCAAGCAACAAGCTATCTGCCCTATGACTAACTGTCATATTGTAGTTACGAATCACTCTTCGAGTGATAAAGGAGTGCATAGCACCCGGGTCAATCAAAATAGATACAACATAGGATGTAGACATATCAGAATATAACAACTCCATCTGACCTGCTACAACGCGTGCGTTGATCACTGCATTAGGTGGGTTCATAGCATAGAACCTTGCTGTCACCTGAGGTTGATTCGGTGCTGACGATCCAGCTTGGGATGCTTGTCCACGTCCTCTAGCTGCTCCTTGAAACTTCGTCCTTTGGGATCCTTGCTGACTCTGCCTGTGTGGCTGTGTCACACTGATAGGCCTAGCTCTATAGTCCTTCATCAGGTGTCCCACCTTCCCACAGTTGTAGCATCTTCTCTCCAGTTGTTGTGGTCTTGGTGGTCCTGTAACTGACATTGATGCTGAACTGCGAGCTCCTTGTAGTGGTATGATTCATCCTCTACCTCTACTCGGTGTCCACTGTGTCTTAGTACTAGGTCTAGGTGGTGGTGGTGTAGGAGCAGAAAATCTAGGCTTCTTGAAGTCTCTAGATGAAGATCCCTGGAATTGAGGATATCTCTTATGGGTTTTCCTTTTCTCAGCTACGGACCTTTCTATCCTTCAGACTGACTCAACGAAGGTAGCAAACCTTTCCCGGTTCTCTAGGGCAGATACGAGAGTAGTCAACTCAGCATTCAACCCCTTCTCGAACCGCCTGATCCACTCTTCATCCGTAGCATCCATATGCGGACAGAAACACAATAGCTCCATGAACTTAGCTTTGTATTCGCTAATGTTCATCATACCTTGCCTTAACCTCTCGAACTGAGATATCTTCTCATCCAGGAACATCTTAGGGAAATATCTATTGATAAATTCTTGTCGAAAGACTTCCCAGGCAACCTCCACACCAGGCCTCTTTTTCTCATCCATGGTCCACCAGTGACCAGCACTCCCCTTGAGAAGATAAATTGCATGTCTAACCTTCTCAGCTTCTGGGATGTTCAGGATTCTAAAAGCTTTCTCTGACTCGGTCAACCACAGATCGGCATCTGTAGGATCAACTGTCCCAAAGTATTTGGTTGCTCTGACATGACGAAGTCGCTCGAATGTCTTACTGATACCTTGTCCTTCAGACTGGGCAGGTGCCCTAGGTGCAGGCATAGGCATCCTATCTGTGATATGTGTCATGGCAGTCATAAACTGCCCGAACATGGTCTGGACAGCTGGGTTCTCCATGTCAGCTGGGTTAAACTAAGGTGGCTCCATAGGTGGCTCAGGTACAGGTTGCTCTATCTCTGGGTTTCTTGCACCTTCTCGAGGTGCAGCAACACTACTTTCTGCCACATACTCCTCGTGTGGTCCAGACATCCTTACTTATCTTCTTCTCATGAGGAGCAGAAGACACTATTAGATATACTGGAAAACACTAAGAATAGACTCGACATCATAAGTCCTATGTCTCTGTAGACTCAGCGAACCTAGACCTCTGATACCAGTAAATCTGGCGTCTGAATTACAAAACATGAGATAAACCAAAGGAGAAACGATTAATTAGCAGCGGAAATGAAAATCACTTGAAAATTTAAAACTTTTTGAGCAAATATCTTGAAATCATAAAAACCCTTTTATAATAATCAAGATAAGCAGTTAACATCATGTTTTAACATTACATCTCTGATGAATCACCTCTCGAGTGATTATATACATCCAGATACAAAATCTCGAGGCTTAAAGCCAAAATCTCAAACCTACTGACTCCTAGGACCTGAGAGTACAGAGACGACATAAGACTAGCTAACTATAGGACATGATGACCAGTATCTCCACCTGAGATTCACTGTTGTCCTTGGTGTTAATAATGTTGATACTGCTCACCCTCAGATTGATTTCTTCGTCCTCGACGTCCACCTAAAAAGTTGAAACCTACGGAGTGAGACAATCTGAATAATTGTCCCAGCGAGAGTTATAACTCTCTGCCAGAAGCTTTGTTATAGCATATAAGGAAGAACATAAGCAAGGTAACTTAAAACATTAAGAGCAGGTTTGACAAAGTAAAGCAACATTTACTTAAGCAATTACTTCATTAAAACATATGAAGAACATGTATACTAGATACTTGAACAGGCTAATAACGTAAACAATGTAACATCAATCATTGTTTGTCGTAGTTCAACATAAGCAGATATTCTACGCGGTTGATTATGTTTTACAAACATTATTATGCCCTGTGGAGATGAGGTATACCGCTCAAACTCCAACCGATCACTACTAAGTCGCATCGGTATCACACATAGGTCATCAAAAGAGTCGGATTCTTATGACCTCATCTTCCTCAGTCAGTGTGAGGATCAACATGTAGGACATCTAGTGTCTCTGCTACTATAGCTTACCAGGGTATTCTGGTACTTCGCTATTAGAGTCACAGTGGCATTCTGTACTCTCTTCACCATCGAAAGATCTCTTGTTTATCTCTCATCGATGCGGTATTCAAAGATTCCCTTGGGAGATTTGTGGTACATCACCCTGGCATAAACACATAGTGAAGGGTTGATAGATTAAGATACATCTACATCAATTCCTACACTAGGATGTAAGGATATTCACATCCATATTCCCCCACATACTCAAAAGTATGTGATCCAGGAGTTCCCTTAGGAAAACCTATTTCACCATCATTTTAACTTCTGAAAATGATGGATCTATGATCAGGGCTCTATATGGTATAATTATAATTGATTAGTCAAGTGCATTTTAGTGTTCTTTTAACTTCAGGCATGTTCTCAACATTAATTATTAGAACAAAAGCTATGAAAGTAGAATACTAAATGTAACAAGTTTAGCTCACATCAATTATCATTTGGATATCAATTCTTAATCATCTCATCATAAGTCATCTAATCAGCATGACCTTGAAGTAATTCATGGCTCTTACAGCCTATCAATCTCATATGATGCCACTTACTAGGCAATATGATATGTCACTATTCATAAAGCCAATAACATGCTTTCAATGAATATGATATCATAAACTTTACCTGGATATGATCATCCCCTTATAAGAACCTGCATGGTTAATTCATTTGACAACAATAAACATTTCATTTCCAAATCAACAATTTATAAAGCAGAATTAACCTTTCAATTCAGGGGTTGTACCTTCATGCCTTTACTAAGGCTAGGTTCCTTTATTTACATCAATTAGGGTTATTCAATCCCTTTCATTATGATTAGGAATAATGATTACTCATCTCATACTTTAATCATGAAGATTCATGCTTAAAAGCATAACCTGGAATTAGGGTTTATTGTACATTTCAACACATCACCCTCAATTAGGGTTTACTACTCACATTACATATTATTACCCTAGAATTAGGGTTTACTATTCACTTCATAGTGAATTGAGCTCATAGCATCACCATTTATGAAATTATCATCCTTGATGCCCTCAAATTAGGTTAAGGTTCATTAATCATCATAATTAGGGTTTCCATGATCTCACCTTAATGGATCATACCCTAATCATGTACATTCTTACATATTGGAGATAGGTTAATTGATTCTCATTCATATTAGGAGCCTTCTCTTTCCTTTCATTACTAGATGATGTTTAGATCACTCTAGATTAGGTTAGGTCAAGTCAACTTTGATTAACATAAGCCATGTCACCACTATGATGATTATTAGGGTTTGATTAAACAAGGGTGTCAACTACTTGAACCCTTCAAGGGTACATTGGTAAAGTACACCATTGATTCTCAACATGGGTCAATATATTAATCACTTAGCCCCTTAATGTCTTTAGGTATCATTAGGGTTTAGATTAGACAACCATTGAACCAATTAAGCCTTCAAGTCACTAAGCAATCCTAGCCCTAAAGGTCCCCAAACAGTTTCACACCTCAACCTCCAAACAATTTTGAAACCGTTCGGAAGCGTTGACCATTTGGTCACTTTGACCTACAAGACCGCATGACACTCAAGACCATTTGTCCTTAAACAGTCTTGAGACCATTTGATTGGGTTGACCGTTTGATTAGAGTTGACTTTGAAACCGTTTGAACAAAATCACCTTGAAACCGTTTGATCTTAAACGACCTTGAAACCGTTTGATTCCAAACGGTCTTGAGACCGTTTGGTCCCAAACGGTCTTGAGACCATTTGCCCCTAAATGGTCTTGAGACCGTTTGGTCCCAAACGGTCTTAAGACTGTTTGGATTCAAACTGTCTTGAGACCGTTTGGTCCAAATGGCTCAAAACCGCATGGACCTCAACGGTGCATCAAAGCTTGTAATTGATTAGGGTTTTCAAGGTTGAATCCCTCAATTGACCTCACATGTCTTAACCACTTATCAATTGAGCTAATTAGGGTTAGCCTTAACCAGTTGGACACTCAATTGACCCTCCATTGTTAGCCAATTAGGGTTGAATCCAATCCAATTAGGGTTTGTAATCGGTTAACCATCAATGTTCATCAACATGAGTCTATTTGATGTTGAACCTATCAATTGACCTTCAATTGGGCCCAAACGGTCTTGGTATCATTTGGAAATTCTCCAAACAGTATTGAGACCATTTGCCCAAAGTCACATCAAAATCTAAGTCAAATTGATAAGGGTTGAACCCTAATTAGGTCTAAAATCAGCATTTCAATTAATTCAACAACCTATTGTGATTGGACCTTAAATTGATTAAATTATCTTAACCCTAGACCTACAAACAGTCTTCGGGTGTCACCAAATGGTCTTGAGACCGTTTGGGTGAATCCCAAATGGTTTTGAAACCGTATGGGTCACTCAACCCAAAGTTCAACAAAATCGATCCTTGAAATGATCAATTGAACCCGATTAGGGTTTAGAGGGTTGAAGTGCCTTCAACTTGTGATTGGTTTGCAATTAGGTCATGATTCTTTGTAATTGATTAATTCAATATATATCCCACAAACCTCTAAATGGTCTTCACTTGGTCAACCCTACCAAACGGTCTTGGAGACCGTTTGAATCTAAACGGTCTTGCAAACTGCATGAATTCAAACGGTCTTGAGATCGTTTGATTTCAAACGGTCTTGCAAACCGTTTAGACCAAGTGGTCCAAGATCATTTGGTAAAGTAACCTAGGGAATCACACCCATCATCTTCAACCTCTGTTCAGGTCAGTTACTTCACGGATTTCTTGCAAGTTTACAAGGAAAGGTGGGGAAGAAGAAGAACTAACTACAAGTTGCAAGAATAAGGATGTGCATAAACAAAGCAAGAGGTTTAAAGTTATAAAACCTGCCTTATGGTCATTCCTAGAGCTTCAAGATTCCAAGCTTTAAGCCTTTAATGGCGTCTTGAGCTCCACAAGTCGGCCAAGGGTGTTTCTCCAAGAAAAGGTTGGGAAAGATCTGTAACATCCCTGACCTGGGTTATGAACTAACCCTAGGTGTTTTGCTTAATTATGTAATTAGATACTTGTGATTATCTTTTGGTATGTAATTAAAGCTTCTGAGGAACATATAATTCTATTTATGTCCCTTTTGAACAATGTTATAATATTGTTTTGTAATATAGGGATCTATGTGCAAATTACCCAATTAAAAGGGGTTAACTTGCAAATTGCACATGTTAAGATGTTCCTTTGGTGTTGAGACATCATAAGAATGAATATGATGAAATATGATGGATTCTCCAAGTGTGGGCACTAAGATGCAACTTGTGGAGCAATCCTTGTACTTAAAACCCTAGTTTTGGTGTAAAGTGCAATTTACCCAAAATATGGGGTGCAACTTGTAAAATACACCTTCTAGAGTATCTTGTATGACTCTTGGCATCATTTAGAGTAAGAATGATGAATAGGGCACTTCAATTGAATAATCAAATAAGAATGATAACCCTTATAAATTAAATAATCAAGTTATAAGCCTAATAACCCTTCTATATGTGCAACTTAGTAAGAAGTTGGCTTTCTTCACCTTTATACCTTGGGTTTAAAATGAGTTTTGCTTAAGTATGGAAGGGAGAAACGTGGCTTAGAAGAAGGGAAGGACCTAGATGAGAAATGGAGAAACAAGTTGTCCTTATGTTGGAATTTCACCCAAAGTATATATACACCTTTTCTCACTTAGCAAGGATCGTTTCCTTCACTCCCCTTCTTATCCCCTTGCTTAGATCGACTTAGGACAGAGCTCTGGAGCAGAGGAGGATGGCTAATGAGTTCTAGGTAAGCTTTGGTCATCTTCTTGCTCGGATTCATGGAGGAATTCATGGTGCAAGGTTGGTTTTATGGTCTTCCTTACTTGTTTCTTCTTTCTTGCCGATCTTTCCCAACCAATTCTTGGAGAAACACCCATGGCCGACCTGTGGAGCTCAAGACGCCATTAGAGGCCTGGAAGCTTGAAAGCTTGGAGCTCTAGGAATGACCTTAAGGCAGGTTTTATAACCCTAAACCCTTAAACTTTGTTATACATCTTTCTTTCTTGCAAAAGTAGCTTGTTCTTCTTTCCCCCATCCTTCCTTGCTTTCTAGCAACTAAAACCACGAAGAACAGACCTTGATCTGGAGGTAGAAGAATATGGGCGTGATTACCAATGTTACTTTATCAAACGGTCTTGTTCCCCCCCTTTGGCCAAACGGTTTGCAAAACCGTTTGAAGGGCAAACGGTTCACAAGGTCGGTTGGAGCAAACGGTCTCCAAGACCATTTGGATGAGTTGACCAAGGGTTGACCAAGGGTTGACCGTTTGATATTCCTGTTCATAATTATGTTGATTGATAACCCTCCAAATTTTAGGGATTAACTCCAAAGGAATCGTGAGTTGAAGGCAAATCAATTAGGTAAACCTAAATGGATTAAGTGCTGATTTCCAACCTGATTAACTTGACCTTTTTGAGAAAACGGTTTCAAAACCGTTTGAGTGAGTTAACCAAGCATTGAACTTTTGGGATTCCTGTTCATAATTATGTTAGTTAATAACCCACCAAATTTGATAGGTTAACACCCAAGGAATCGAGAGTTGAAGGCTATTCAAATAGATAAACCTAAATGGATTAAGTGCTGATTTTTCGGCTTGATTGCTTGAACTTTTTGGGCAAACGGTTTCAAAACCGTTTGAGGGCATTGACCAAGCATTGACCGTTTGTGATTCCTGTTCATAATTATGTTGGTTGATAACCCTCCAAATTTGATAGGTTAATTCCAAAGGAATCATGAGTTGAAGGCTAATCAATTAGGTAAACCCTAATTGGATTATGTGTTGACTTTCAACTTGATTGATTTGACTTTTTGGGTTTTCTTGCCCAAACGGTCTCAAGACCGTTTGGGGGTCACCCAAGACCGTTTAAAGGTCTAGGGTCAAGTATGGATATGTGTTTGAAGGTCCAAAGGTACACAATTACAAAGCAATCAATTGCTGATTTGATGATCAACTCAATAGCTCAAACCCTAATGGTTTTTCACTAGAATCTAAGGGTTGGGTGATCCAAACACTCTCAAGACCATTTGGAACTCATCCAAATGGTCTAAAGACCGTTTGGAGGTCTAGGGGTGAGTATGGTTAAGCAATTGATGATCCAATGTTACTAAGTTAAAGTGTAATCAATTACTGATTTGGTGATCAATCCAATGATTCAAACCTTAATTGATTGACTTGGATTTTGATGATATGATGGGCAAACGGTCTCAAGACCATTTGGAGGTCATCCAAACGACCTCAAGACCGTTTGGGGTCAGGTCATACCCAATTTGGATGATGGATCTATAGTTTCAAAGTAACTAGTCTTACATTGATTAGTATTGAAGGATCATCGATTCCAAACCCTAATTCAATTGAATCAAACCCTAATTGATGAACAATTGAGGGTTAATTAAGGGTCAAATCAGTTGAAGGTTGACCTATTAAACTCAATTGAGGTATGAGTATAGGTCCAATTGATGACTGGTTCCATGAATTCAATGATTGAAGTAATCAACATTGGAAACCCTAATTCAATTAGATACCTTATGTAATGGAGGTCCAATGTGATTGAATCTTTGAGAATTAAGATGATGAATGTTCTATTGATCCAATAATGATTAGTAATGACAAACAATGAAGGCACAAAGGTTGAAAGCCTAATAGTACCTAAGTGACTAGTACCAATTAAAGGGAGAATTCTTAATTGCTTATAGGATTAATAGCTTGATACACTATGTTAACCATAGTAGTATGTACTTGATTGAAGGGTTGATGTGACCTAATCAAGTTGAAAGAATGAAAGATTAGAATACATATATATATATATATATATATGTATAAATATGAATCATGTAATGATCTTCTGTAGAACGACCGTGTAAGGGAGCACGTCCGTGGTAGCCTTAACTTGCATGACCGTGCAAGGGAGCACGACTGTGGTAGCCTTACTTTGCACGACCATGCAAGGTGGCACGGCCATGGTGTCCTATGAAGAAATTGAAAAGTTTTGGTATTGTGCTGACATTGTTATATATGCATGTCCTTATTTGTATAAGTCATACAAGTTGATATTATGAGGTGATCATAGCCAGGTAAGAGTTATGATGTCATATTCCTTGAAAACAATTATAAGCTTTTAGAGTAATGATATGTGAAAAGTATATACATTGCTTCAATCACGGTCATGTTGTTAGATGACTTGATGCTTATATGTCACTTGGTAGCAAGTGTTACGATAATATGAAGGTTTGAATAACCATGTTCCTGAATCATATGATGAGATGGTTAAGAATTAATATCCATATGATAACTGATGTGAATTAAACTTGATACATTTAGTATTCTTCTTTTATAGTAGTGTTTTAATGATGAATGATTGAGAACATGCTTGATGCTAAAAGAATGCTAAAATGTACCTAAATAATCAAGTATAATCATATCATGTAGAGCCCTGATCATAGATCCATCATTGTCAGAAGCCAAATGATGGTGAAACAGGTTTTCCTAAGGGAACTCCTGGAACACATAATTTTGAGTATGTGGGGGATTATGGACACGAATATCCTTACGTCCTGGTGTAGGAATTGATGTAGATGTATCTTAAATCTATCAACCCTTCACTATATGTTTATGCTGGGATGATGTATCACTAATCTCCCAAGGGAATCTTTAATGCCGCATCGATGAGAGATAAACAAGAGATATTTCGATGACGAAGAGAGTACAGAACGCCACTGTAACTCTAATAGCAAAGTGCCAGAATACCTTGGTAAGCTATTGTAGCAGAGACACGAGATGTCCTGCATGATTGATCCTCACACTGACTGAGGAAGATGAGGTCATAAGAACCTGGCTCTTTTGATGACCTATGTATGATACCGATGCGACTTAGTAGTGATCGGTTGGAGTATGAGCGGCATACCTCATCTCCGCAGGGCATAATAATAATGATTGGAAATCATAATCAACCGTGTAGCATAACTGCTTAGGTTGAACTACGAGAAATAATGATTGATGTTACATTGTTTATAAATGTTCTAGTCAAGTAACTAGTATACATGTTCTTCATATTCCTTATTGATATGATTGCTTAAGTAAATGTTGTCTTACTTAATACCAAATCTGCTGTTGAATGCCTTGAAGATTATATTGCTTATATTAGTCCTTTATTGCTATAACAAAGCTTCTGGCGGAGAGTTATAACTCTTGCTGGGACAATTATTGAAATTGTCTCACCCCCGTGGGATTCGACTTTTTAGGTGGACGTCGAGGACGGAGGAACCAATCCGAGGGTGGGCAGTATCAGCAGCAGCAACACCAGGGGTAGTAGTGAATCTCAGGTGGAGATACTGAGTGCTGAGTCTTATAGATAGTATGTCTTATGTCGTCTCTGTACTCTCAGGTCCTAGGAGTCAGTAGGTCTGAGGTTTTTGGCATAGTGCCTCGAGATTTTGTATCTTGCCTTCTTCAGATAATAAGGCAATGGATGTATGTAATCACAGAGATGTAATGTCAAGATTTGATGTAAACCGTTTACCTTGTTTTCTTATAAATGAGTTATGGGTTTAAAGATCTCTTTCCAAAAAGTTTTAATTTTCATAATTCCGCTGCTAATAATTTGCTTCTACATTAGTTAATCTCGTTTTCCGCGACGGGTCGTCTCAGTTTAGTGGTATCAGAGCTCTAGGTTCGCTGAGTCTATAGAGACATAGGACTTAGGATGTCGGGTCTATTCTTAGTGTTTTCCAGAATATCTAATAGTGTCTTCTGCTCCTCAGGAGAAGAAGATAAGTTAAGGATGTCTGGAACACATGAGGAATATGTGGCAGAGAGTAGCGTTGCTGCACCACGAGAACGTGCAAGGAACCAGGAGATAGAACAACCTGTACCTGAGCCACCATAGTTCAATCCAACTGACATGGGGAATCCAGCCGTCCAGACCATGTTTGGGCAGTTTATGACTGCCATGACACACATAACAGATAGGATGCCCATGCCTACACCTAGGGCACCTACCCAACCTGAAGGACAAGGAATCGGAAAGATGTTTGAACGACTTCACCGAGTTGGAGCAACTGAGTACTTTGGAACGGCTGATCCCACAGATGCCGACATGTGGTTGACCGAACTAGAGAAAGCTTTTAGAATCCTAAACATCCCAGAAGCTGAGAAGGTTAGACATGCTGTCTATCTTCTCAAAGGGAGTGCCGGGCATTGGTGGACCATGGAAGAGCAGAAGAGGCCTGGTGTGGAGGTTGCGTGGGAAGTCTTTCGACGGGAATTTATCAATAGATATTTCCCTAAGACATTCATGGATGAGAAAATCTCTCAGTTCGAGAGGTTGAGGCAAGGTCTAATGAATGTTAGTGAATATGAATCTAAGTTCATGGAGTTATTGCGGTATTGTCTGCACATGGCTGCTACAGATGAAGAAAGGATTAGACGGTTTGAGAAAGGGTTGAACGCTGAGTTGACTACTCCCGTGTCTTCCCTAGAGAACAGGGAGAGGTTTGCTACCTTCGTTGAGTCAGTCCGAAGGATAGAGAGGTCCGTAGCAGAGAAGAGGCAAACCCATAAGAGATATCCTATGTTCCAGGGATCTTCATCCAGAGACTTCAAGAAGCCTAGATTTTCTGCGCCTACACCACCACCACCTAGACCTAGTGCTCAGACACAGTGGACACTGAGTAGAGGTAGAGGACGAAGCCTACCACTACAAGGGGCTCGTAGTTCAACATATATGTCAGTTACAGGACCACCCAAACCGCAACAACAAGATAGAAGTTGTTATATATGTGGCAATATGGGGCATCTGATGAAAGACTGCAGAGCTAGACCAGCGAGTGTAACCCAACCACAGAGGCAGAGTCAGCAAGGATCGTAGAGGAGACAGTTTCTAGGAGGAGCTAGAGGACGTGGATAAGCGTCCCAAGCTAGATCGTCAGCACCGAATCAACCACAAGAAACAACAAGATTCTATGCAATGAATCCACCTGATGCAGTGATCAACCCTCGGGTTGTGGCAGGTCAGATGAAGTTGTTATATTCTGATATGTCTACATCCTGCATTGTATCTGTTTTGATTGATCTGGGTGCTACACACTCCTTTATCACTCGAAGGATGATTCGTAACTGCAATATGACAGTTAGTCATAGAGCAGATAGTCTGTTGCTAGAGACTCCGTTGAGAGGGTCTGCTGTGTTACAGGAGGTATGCTCTTCCTGCATCCTTTTCTTTTCTGAACACCACATTCAAGTGGAACTTATACCACTTGAGATGCAAGGATTTGACATAATCCTTGGGATGGATACCTTGGAAAGGTATAAGGTTGTTTTGGATTGTGAATCCAAGAAAGCTGTGTTTGCTGATGAAAGCGACACATGGATCTTTCAAGGAGAGAAAAAGATTCTACCCACCTATCTTGTGTCAGCTATGGTTGCTGAGAAGTTGATGAGGCAAGGATGTTATGCATTCTTGGCCTATGTGGTAGATACTACCGTGGAAAGTCCTAATCCTACTGAAGTTCCTGTAGTCAGGGAATTTGAAGATGTATTTCCTGAAGAACTTCCAGGTGTACCACTGCCTCGGGAAATTGCTTTTGAAATCAATTTGATCCCAGACACACAACCTATAGCACAAACACCATATAGGATGGCGCCTGCTGAGATGGCAGAACTCAAGAAACAGTTGTAGGAGTTGCTTGAGAAGAGTTTCATCCGACCGAGTACTTCGCCCTAGGGTGCTCCAGTGCTCTTTGTTAAAAAGAAAGATGGATCAATGCGGTTATGCATTGATTACAGACAGTTAAATAAAGTAACAATAAAGAATAAGTATCCTCTACCGAGGATTGATGATCTTTTTGACCAGTTGCGTGGTGCAACTATCTTCTCAAAGATAGATTTGAGATCGGGATATCATCAACTCCGTATTAAGGACAGTGACATACCCAAGTCTGCCTTTAGAATGAGGTATGGTCACTATGAGTTCACAGTTATGTTGTTTGGACTAACTAATGCACCGGCTGCATTTATGGAACTCATGAATAGAATCTTCCGACCTTTCCTCGATCAGTGTGTTGTTGTCTTTATAGATGACATTCTGATCTATAGTAGAGATGCTCAGCAACATGAACAACATCTTCGTCAGGCTCTAACTTTGCTAAGAGAACACAAGCTATATGCTAAGTTTAGCAAGTGTGAGTTCTGGTTACCAGAAGTATCTTTCCTTGGACACGTGATATCTGCCTCCGGTATTCGTGTTGACCCTACAAAGGTAGAATCTGTTCTACAATGGGAACAACCGAAGACACCGACAGAAATCCGTAGTTTCTTAGGGTTGGCTGGTTATTACCGAAGGTTCATTAAGAACTTCAGTTCCATAGCCCTACCTTTGACTAAGTTGACCGGGAAGGATGTTCCTTTTGTTTGGAGTGATAAGTGTCAGCAATCCTTCCAGTTGCTGAAGGAGAGGTTGACAAGTGCACCTGTACTTGTGTTACCTGAGCAAGGCAAAGGATACATAGTTTTTTGTGATGCCTCCAAGAATGGACTCGGATGTGTGTTGATGCAGGATAAATAGGTGATTTCTTTTGCTTCTCGACAGCTTAAGAAACACGAGGAGAATTATCCGACACACGATCTAGAGCTAGCTGCTATAGTTCATGCCTTGAAGATCTGGAGACACTATCTCTATGGAGAGACATTCCAGATTTACACTGATCATAAGAACCTAAAGTATATCTTCTCTCAACACGAACTTAACATGAGGCAACGTCGCTGGATGGAGTTAATCAAAGATTACGATTGTACAATTGATTACCATCCAGGGAAGGCCAATGTAGTTGCAGATGCTCTGAGTAGGAAATCAGCAACACCAGCCTTAGATAGGGCACAACTAAACTCTTTAGTATGCTCTAGGAGAGATATGCTTATCTCCTTAAGGCAAGACAATGTACAATTGAAGGTGTCATTGTTAGCCGGGTTGTTAGCTGAGATGCATATAAAACCTACTCCGAGAGAGCAGATCAAGGAGGCACAACAAGTTGATGATGTATCCATGACTCTGATGACCAAGTAGTCTGTTATCATGGGAGGATGATAGTGCCAGATGTGGATAACTTGAGAAAGTTAGTCCTGGAAGAAGCTCATTCTTCGATGTATGCTATGCATCCAGGAAGCACCAAGATGTATCGAAACTTGAAAGATATGTATTGGTGGCATGGGATGAAGAAGGATGTTGCTGAATTTGTTATGCGGTGTCCTGTGTGTCAGCAAGTTAAAGCTGAACACCAGAAGCCAGCAGGGACAATGCAACCATTGCCCATACCACAGTGGAAGTGGGATCACGTAGCCATGGACTTTGTTGTTGTCCTACCTAGGACAAGCGAAGGGTATGATTCCATTTGGGTAATAGTTGATAGGTTGACAAAGACAGCACATTTCTTACCTGTCAAAACAACATATTCTGCTGAGAGGCTAGCATAGTTGTATATTCAGGAGATAGTGCGACTGCATGAAGTTCCAGTCACTATAGTTTCAGACAGGGGTCCCCAGTTTACGAGTCATTTCTGGGAACGACTTCATAAAGCTTTAGGCACCCAATTAAGGTTTATTACAACCTTTCATCCTCAGACTAATGGACAGTCTGAAAGGACTATACAGACCTTGGAAGACTTGCTGAGAGCATGTGTTCTTCAGTTTACAGGGAGTTGGGATATGCACCTAAGCTTGATAGAGTTTGCCTACAACAATAGCTATCAACATAGCATTGACATGCCACCTTATGAAGCTTTATATGGTAGATGTTGTAGATCACCCCTATGTTGGTATGAAACCGGTGAATATCAATTGTTAGGTCCTGATCTTGCGCAGCAGACCACAAAAAAGATCAAAGTAATACAACAACAGATCAAGACTGCACAAGATAGGTAGAAATCTTATGCTGACAAGCGTCGTAGACCTTTGGAGTTCTAGGTTGGAGATAGAGTGTACCTCAAGGTCTCACCTTGGAAGGGAATTCTGAGGTTTGGAAGGATAGGGAAGTTAGCTCCTAGGTTTATGGGGCCTTAACTAATCATTGAACGGATTGGAAAAGTAGCCTATAAACTAGAGTTACCCCCAGAGTTACAGAGGTTACACCCTGTGTTTCACGTTTCTATGCTAAGGAAATGTCACCCTAATACTGAGTCAGTTCTACAACCTATGGAGGTAGAATTGAATGATGACATATCTTATGAGGAAGTACCAGTGTCAATCCTTGATAAAAGAATTAAAAAGTTGAAAAAGAAAGATATAAGTCTTGTTAAAGTCCTCTGGAATCACCGTGGTGTTGAAGAAGCCACTTGGGAACTAGAGGAAGATATGAGAAGGAAATACCCTGCTCTTTTCTCTTAATATGTTTTGTTGATTTCAGGGACGAAATCCTTGTAAGGGGTGGATAATTTGTAACATCCCTTACCTGGGTTATGAAATAACCCTAGGTGTTTTGCTTAATTATATAATTAGATACTTGTGATTATCTTTTGGTATGTAATTAAAGATTCTAAGGAACATATAATTCTATTTATGTCCCTTTTGAACAATGTTATAATATTGTTTTGTAATACAAGGATCTATGTGCAAATTACCTAATTAAATGGGGTTAACTTGCAAATTACACATGTTAAGATGTTCCTTTGGTGTTGAGACATCATAAGAATGAATATGATGAAGTATGATGCATTCTCCAAGTTTGGGCACTGAGATGCAACTTGTGGAGCAATCCTTGTACTTAAAACCCTAGTTTTGGTGTAAAGTGCAATTTACCCAAAATATGGGGTGCAATTTGGAAAATACACCTTCTAGAGTATCTTTTATGACTCTTGGCATCATTTAGAGTAAGAATGATGAATAGGGCACTTCAATTGAATAATCAAATAAGAATGATAACCCTTATAAATTAAATAATCAAGGTATAAGCCTAATAACCCTTCTATATGTGCAACTTAGTAAGAAGTTGGCTTTCTTCACCTTTAGACCTTGGGTTTAAAATGAGTTTTGCTTAAGTATGAAGGGATAAACGTGGCTTAGAAGAAGGGAAGGACCTAGATGAGAAATGGAGAAACAAGTTGTCCTTATGTTGGAATTTCACCCAAAGTATATATACACCTTTTCTCACTTAGCAAGGATCGTTTCCTTCACTTACCTTCTTATCCCCTTGCTTAGACCGACTTAGGAAAGATCTCTGGAGCAGAGGAGGACGGCTAAGGAGTTCTAGGTAAGCTTTGGTCATCTTCTTGCTCAGATTCATGGAGGAATTCATGGTGCAAGGTTGGTTTTATGGTCTTCCTTACTTGTTTCTTCTTTCTAGCCGATCTTTCCCAACCAATTCTTTGAGAAACACCCATGGCCGACCTGTGGATCTCAAGACGCCATTAGAGGCCTCGAATCTTGAAAGCTTGGAGCTCTAGGAACGACCGTAAGGCGGGTTTTATAACCCTAAACCCTTAAACTTTGTTATACATCTTTCTTTGTTGCAAAAGTAGCTTGTTCTTCTTTCCCCCATCCTTCCTTGCTTTCTTGCAACTAAAACCATGAAGAACATACCTTGATCTGGAGGTAGAAGAATATGGGCGTGATTACCAATGTTACTTTATCAAACGGTCTTGTTCCCCCCCTTTGGCCAAACGGTTTGCAAAACCGTTTGGGGCAAACGGTTTGCAAAACCGTTTGAAGGTCAAACGGTTTCACAAGGTCAGTTGGAGCAAATGGTCTCCAAGACCGTTTGGGTGAGTTGACCAAGGGTTGACCGTTTGAGATTCCTTTTCATAATTCTGTTGGTTGATAACCCTCCAAAGTTGAGGGATTAACTCCAAAGGAATCGTGAGTTGAAGGCAAATCAATTAGGTAAACCTAAATAGATTAAGTGCTGATTTCCAACCTGATTAACTTGACCTTTTTGAGAAAACTGTATAAACACCTTTTGAGTGAGTTGACCAAGCATTGACCTTTTGGGATTCCTGTTCATAATTATGTTAGTTAATAACCCACAAAATTTTATAGGTTAACTCCCAAGGAATCGAGAGTGGAAGGCTAATCAATTAGATAATCCTAAATGGATTAAGTGCTGATTTTTCAGCTTGATTGATTGAACTTTTTGGGCAAACGGTTTTAAAACCATTTGAGGGCGTTGACCAAGCGTTGACCGTTTGAGATTCCTGTTCATAATTATGATGGTTGATAACCCTCCAAATTTGATAGGTTAATTCCAAAGGAATCATGAGTTGAAGGCTAATCAATTAGGTAAACCCTAATTGGATTATGTGCTGACTTTCAATTTGATTGATTTGACTTTTTGGGTTTTCTTGCCCAAAAGGTCTCAAGACCATTTGGGGGTCACCCAAGACCGTTTAAAGGTCTAGGGTCAAGTATGGATATGTGTTTGAAGGTCCAAAGGTACACAATTACAAAGCAATCAATTGCTGATTTGATGATCAACTCAATAGCTCAAACCCTAATGGTTTTTCACTAGAATCCAAGGGTTGGGTGATCCAAATGGTCTCAAGACCGTTTGGAACTCATCCAAACGGTCTCAAGACCGTTTGGAGGTCTAGAGGTGAGTATGGTTAAGCAATTGATGATCAAATGTTACTAAGTTAAAGTGTAATCAATTGCTGATTTGGTGATCAATCCAATGATCCAAACCTTAATTGATTGACTTGGATTTTGATGATATGATGGGAAAACGGTCTCAAGACCATTTGGAGGTCATCCAAACGACCTCAAGACCGTTTGGGGTAAGGTCATACCCAATTTGGATGATGGATCTATGGTTTCAAAGTAACTAGTCTTACATTGATTAGTATTGAAGGATCATCGATTCCAAACCCTAATTCAATTGAATCAAACCCTAATTGATGAACAATTGAGGGTTAATTAAGGGTCAAATCAGTTGAAGGTTGACCTATTAAACTCAATTGAGGTATGAGTATAGGTCCAATTGATGATTGGTTCCATGAATTCAATGATTGAAGTAATCAACATTGGAAACCCTAATTCAATTGGATACCTTATGTAATGGAGGTCCAATGTGATTGAATCTTTGAGAATTAAGATGATGAATGTTCTATTGATCAAATAATGATTAGTAATGACAAACAATGAAGGCACAAAGGTTGAAATCCTAATAGTACCTAAGTGACTAGTACCAATTAAAGGGATAATTCTTAATTGCTTATAGGATTAATAGCTTGATACACTATGTTAACCATAGTAGTATGTACTTGATTGAAGGGTTGATGTGACCTAATCAAGTTGAAAGAATGAAAGATTAGAATGCATATATATATGTATAAATATGAATCATGTAATGATCTTCTATAGCACGACCGTGTAAGGGAGCACGGCCGTGGTAGCCTTAACTTGCACGACCGTGCAAGGGAGCACGGCCGTGGTAGCCTTACTTTGCATGACCGTGCAAGATGGCACGACCGTGGTGTCCTATGAAGAAATTGAAAAGTTTTGGTATTGTGCTGACATTGTTATATATGCATGTCCTTATTTGTATAAGTCATACAGGTTGATATTATGAGGTGATCATAGCCAAGTAAGAGTTATGATGTCATATTCCTTGAAAACAATTATAAGCTTTTAGAGTAATGATATGTGAAAAGTATATACATTGCTTCAATCATGGTCATGTTGTTAGATGACTTGATGCTTATATGTCACTTGGTAGCAAGTGTTATGATAATCTGAGGGTTTGAATAACCATGTTCCTGAATCATATGATGAGATGGTTAAGAATTAATATCCATATGATAACTGATGTGAATTAAACTTGATACATTTAGTATTCTTCTTTTATAGTAGTGTTTTAATGATTAATGATTGAGAACATGCTTGATGCTAAAAGAATGCTAAAATGTACCTAAATAATCAAGTATAATCATATCATGTAGAGCCCTGATCATAGATCCATCATTGTCAGAAGCCAAATGATGGTGAAACAGGTTTTCCTAATGGAACTCCTGGAACACATACTTTTGAGTATGTGGGGGATTATGGACGTGAATATCCTTACGTCCTGGTGTAGGAAATGATGTAGATGTATCTTAAATCTATCAACCCTTCACTATATGTTTATGCCGGGATGATGTATCACTAATCTCCCGAGGGAATCTTTAATGCCGCATCGATGAGAGATAAACAAGAGATCTTTCGATGATGAAGAGAGTACAAAACGCCACTCTAACTCCAATAGTGAAGTGCCAGAATACCCTGTTAAGCTATAGTAGCAGAGACACGAGATGTCATGCATGATTGATCCTCACACTGACTGAGGAAGATGAGGTCATAAGAATCTGGCTCTTTTGATGACCTATGTATGATACCGGTGTGACTTAGTAGTGATCGGTTGGAGTATGAGCGGCATACCTCATCTCCGCAGGGCATAATAATAATGATTGGAAATCATAATCAGCCACGTAGCATAACTTCTTAGGTTGAACTACGAGAAATAATGATTGATGTTACATTGTTTATAAATGTTATAGTCAAGTAACTAGTATACATGTTCTTCATATTCCTTATTGATATGATTGCTTAAGTAAATGTTGTCTTACTTAATACCAAATCTGTTGTTGAATGCCTTGAAGATTATATTGCATATGTTAGTCCTTTATTGCTATAACAAAGCTTCTGGCGGAGAGTTATAACTCTCGCTAGGACAATTATTCAAATTGTCTCACCCCCATGGGATTCGACTTTTTAGGTGGACGTCGAGGACAGAGGAACCAATCTGAGGGTGGGCAGTATCAGCAGCAGCAACACCAGGGGCAGCAGTGAATCTCAGGTGGAGATACTAAGTGCTGAGTCTTATAGATAGTATGTCTTATGTCATCTCTGTACTCTCAGGTCCTAGGAGTCGGTAGGTTTGAGGTTTTTGGCTTAGTGCCCTGAGATTTTGTATCTTGCCTTCTTGAGATAATAATGCAATGGATGTATGTAATCACAGAGATGTAATGTCAAGCTATGATGTAAACAATTTACCTTATTTTCTTATAAATGAGTTATGGTTTAAAGATCTCTTTCCAAAAAGTTTTAATTTTTATAAATTTTCATAATTCCGCTGCTAATAATTCACTTCCGCATTAGTTAATCTCGTTTTCCGCGACGGGTCGTCTCAAGATCGGCTAGAAAGAAAGAACTAAGTAAGATAACTATGAAACCAACCTTGTAATCCACTTTCCTCCATGGATTTGAGCAAGAAGATGACCCAAGCTTACCTAGCTTCTCCTTGGTCGTTCTCCTCTATTCCAGAGCTCTTCCTTAGTCGGTTTGAGCAAGGTGATATGTGAAGGAAGAAAGGAAACGTTCCTTTGCAATCTAAGGAAAGTTGTATATATACTTTGGGGTTATTTCCAACATAAGGACATCTAATTCTCCATTTCTCATCTAGGTCCTTCCTTTCTTCTTTGCACGCCCCTTCTCTTTATTTTTAAAGCAAAACTCTTTCTAAAACCAAGGACTAAAGGCAAAGAAGGTCAGCTTATTACTAAGGTGTTCATACATAGGGGTTTCCTTACTTTCAACTTGGTGATTTAACTACAAAAGTGTTCCTTCTTATATGATTAATCAAATGAAGAGCACCCTTCATAATTATTACTCTAAATGATGTCAAGAGTCATAAAAGATATTCTAAAAGGTGTATTTTACAAGTTGCACCCCATATTTTTGGTAAATTGCACTTTACACCAAAATTAGGGTTTCAAGTAGAAGGATTTCTCCACAAGCTGCATCTTGATGCCAAATCTTGGGAAATCCATCATACTTCATCATATTCAATCTTATGATGTATCAACACCAAAGGAACATATCAATATGTGTAAATTGCAAGTTAACCCCTATAATTGGGTAATTTACACATAGGTCCCTGAATAACAAAACAATACTACAACATTGTTTAAAAAGGATAGAAATGGAAACATATGTTCCTCAACAGTTTTAATTACATGCCAAAAGATAATCACAAGTATCTTAATTACATAATTAGATAAAACACCTAGGGTTAGCTCATAACCCAGGTCAGGGATGTTACAATTGGGTGCTGCCATCATATCAATTATGACACCCATACCATTTCACTCAAGGTATTAGCCTCAAGGCATCAAGCCTACATGTATATACCTTATATCCATGATACATCTTACTACATCACATTATATCACATACTTATTCAATTTCTTAATATTATAGAGAAAGGAGATAAGCAAGACATAAGTATCCAAATGTGGAAGAAAATTACTCCATCATAAGCATTTTTTCACAAAAATATTGTCATCCATTATTAAATCTCACGTGGATTAAGAAAGCTATGAAATTTTCTTCAAATTCACTTACTAATTACCCCCATTATGCATTACATGTACATTCATATAATTATTCTTTTTGATTTATAATTACTATTTGCCTCATTGGTGAATCCACTAAATTTTCACAACTTTAAGAGATAGAATACAAATTACCATGCATCCCAAGGATCTCATTAGATCACAAGCCATACCTATTGACAATGAAACGCTAATTTCACCACATAATGTCACACTACAGACAAGGCCTTATAAGAATATCAAAACCATCTAAAATTCTGAATTTAGTATCACATCACTACCGACACATTTCTACTAAATTCATCTTAAAATCCAAAGACATGTGAGAGTTGAATCAAATACAATAATACTCATAAAAGGTCAACTCTCAGGCATAGAGGAGATATCTTGAGATCATAAATCTAAGTAAAATGAAAGTGTAGAATCATAATAGTTATGTAAGGGCACACAAATTTCTATATCTCCTCCTAGGAAACAAGAGTAGCATGTATATTGATTTCC
This sequence comes from Alisma plantago-aquatica, assembly GCA_963693085.1. NCBI lineage: Eukaryota > Viridiplantae > Streptophyta > Magnoliopsida > Alismatales > Alismataceae > Alisma > Alisma plantago-aquatica. The sequence goes on from OY856412.1 coordinate 1,442,847,484, forward strand.
ACATCATAAGGAACCAACATACCATAAAGATAACATTTTAATTAACATTTCACATGTATTTTATATTTCAACTAAATATGATTAGATGGACATGGGATTAACAATAGGAATCACTTTTATAAGATTAGGAAGAATAACAATTTCATATTTCCCTTTCCTTTATATATAATAGTTCTCAATACGTCATATTTTTGGCATGGAAGGTGATCATAGAGCAAGATTAGGACATATTAGAGAAATTTTACAGATTTGCATATACAAGGATGTAAAAGAATGCTATCTAATTATATGACTTCTCTCTCATCATGATGCACTACTACAGAAACGGCCTTTGGCGTCGGTCGTTTAACCCCATTTGGCGTCGGTTTCCGACCGACGCCTATGTGGGCGCCGCTAAAGGTCGAACACTTCGGCGTCGGTTTTTTAACCGACGCCTATTTGTCCTATGGGCGTCGGTTGTTTAGTAAATAACCGCCGCCAAAAGTGTTCGCGCCACAGAAAATGGCGTCATCTAGGGCACTTTGTGCGTCGGTTATTTACTACACAACTGACGCCTATATAGAATATAGCGTCGGTGTTTTAGTAGATAACCGACACATAAAGTGCCCTAGATGACGCCATTTTCTGTGGCGCGAACACTTTTGGCGTCGGTTATATACTAAACTACCGACGCCTGTACTTCAAGACGACACGGCCGTGCTTCCCTGCACGGCCGTGTTTAGTACTATAGGCGTCGGTTTTATATGAATAACCGACGCCATTTACACCACGGCCGTGCTATCCTGCACGGTCGGGTTGTTTGTACTATTAGGCGGCGGTTTTTATCAAATAACCGACGCTGTATGTCTTTGCTGACGGTTTTCTATAAATAACCGACGCCTATTTATATTTTTTTTTTCATATCAGTTTGCAGGCCTGCTGTGGCTGGTCAGCAGGATGAGAACCTGTAGTTCAATTTTCTGAACTGCAGGTTTACGACATCCATTGATATCAGCCTACAAACAGGCCGCAAACCTGCAAAAGTCACAAGCAAAATTCTACACAAGTACATACATTCAGACATCAATTCAATTCTCACATTCACACATATAGAAACATTCAAATACATGTATTAACATTCAGAAATATTCATTTACATAGTATCATTCATTATCGCTATCAACATCCCAATTATATCTTACAGTTGCCACTGCTTGTATGGCTTTTGCCCATTCTTCTCTTACTTCATTTAATGCTTCCATCGTATATGGAGCATGTATATTTTTGAAGTGTTTACCTGTAGTGTTGTCAGTTTTAAACACCTGCAAAGAGAATGATGTATATATATAAGTAATAATATAAAAATAAGATAAGATTGATATATTTCATACTAACTAATGAGACTATATATAATACCTCATGTATGGTATTGATGTCCAATGCGGCATATTTGATAATCATCTGCATAAATCGCATCACATAGTATGCGCATGCCCAGCCATTGTCTTGTGTAGCACACTATAAATTGAAACATACAAAATAATACAACTAAGCACAATTCACATCAATAATATATATATTCAAGTCGGGAACTTACTTGTACGTTCTGCCAATTTATTGGCTGGTTCTTTTTCCTTGGGACTGTTCCTCCAGCCTTTTTGAATGCATCTAAACCCCTACATGTTAATATAACACAATAAATTGCATAAGTAAATAGTAATGTAATAAAAGATGTTAACGGATATAAAAATGAAATATTTCTCACCAGAATAATGGCATTCTCATTACGTGTCCAATTTTAGTGTTCAATGTACTCCCCGCAGGATCTAGATAATAAACAGTGAATGTCCCGGGGACAATAACTAGTAACTCCCAATGTCTACCGCTAGAAGTAAGAAGTTAACAATTAATAACTCAAAATGCAAAATAAAAATGGAATTTTCTTAAGTCCAAATTATAAATAAAGTAAACTTACTTGACATTGAATGGAGCTATTATTATCGTCTTCTTTTGCTGACCAAAAATTGTAAAAGCATCTATACAGTATTGTTGAAGATTATCAGGGTCTTTAGCTACCAAACTAATCAATGATGGAATCAAAAATCCCACATGATCAAATGCAAATTGTTTGCAATGATCTTCGACTAAGTAGCTGCAAAACATATAGGCGTATGCATTAATATATAAGAAACCAGATCACCGGATCTTACACAAGGTATATGGATGTATAAACAAGATCTCACCTTATCCATGTCTCTATCATTGATGTATTCAGCCAATCATACATAAACAGCTCAATAATATCTTGTATAAATAAAGAGCTATCGTATGATCGACCTGCATAATCTACATCTAAAGAAACTATTATAGGGCAATGTATATTATGTGCCCGTAGCCAACATGCCATTCCCCTACAAGCAGGACCTAACGGGTATGTTAGGTCAGTTGGAACCCAAGTTGGTAATGCGGGAAGTGGAGGTGGAGGCCTAGGTGCTCCTGGTGTCTTCTTTTTAACCTGTATATATAATTTCAGATCAGTTGACATCATATATACACATCAACAGTCTAAATCAATGTAAATTTATCTTACAATTTCAGTCGTGTAGACGACATCTACTTTGGGCCACAAAATGACCCCGCCTTCTGCCTCACCAAGTGTATCAATATCTGGGTGGGCATATGGCAACGCAACTTCCCTCCAATCGGGTAACACACGTAATGGGCCCACATGAACATAGCCATGTGGCATTGGAGTCCCGTGAAACCTTTCCCCAGGAAGGGACGGGTAAGCTTGCGCCTCTGCAACAACATAGTCTTCTATTCTTAAGCGGCATGGCTTCAATGCCTACAAATTTACGTAAAGAATGTTATACATATATACATATAATCTTGAAAACATATCATCTTGAAAAGACTAGCTACAATGTCATAAACAATACTTACAGCAGACGTGCTAGGCGATGGGTCTCCAGGATTACTCGCAGTCTGTGCATCAGGAGAAGAGTGGGTCGCCATAGGCTGATTGGAAGCCTGAGATGCCTGCCACCACAGCAATTCTTCCTTGACCTTCTCATCAACTACATCGTTGACCTTCTTAGCAACTAAATCCTCAACTCTTTTATTCTCCTATACATGGATAAAAGAAACATTAGCTTCTTATTAATGAATTTTGTTTTGCAGTAACATTCTAAAAAAAGAATAGGTTACCTCTTCTTGAGAAAGTCCCGCTCTGGGTTTGCGCTGGGATGGCCCAAAGAATGCTTTGATGCCAACACCAGCGCCGGCACCTCTAACACGTCCAGGATGCTCTGGGTTACCCAGAGCAACTGTCAATTCATCCCTTGTGCCCTGAGGGATGAGCGTGCCTTGTTTCCTCTGCTCGTGCAGCTCCCGCTAATCACCATAAACAGAAATTGGTAAGTTAACACCACAACTAATCAATATTCAAACGATTTCTCTAAGAGTGTTATTTTACCATTTTTGCAGCCGCCTCAGCAGTTACAGGCTTCTTTATTTCACCCTTCTTGTTTTTCCTGCCAGCTATCCAGATATCATGGCGAGGCATGGGTGTGGCAGACTCCTGAGTAGGAGCAGACTCCTGAGTAGCCGCAGACTCCGCCTGTAGTCTTTGGCGAACGCTTGCATAGCCTTTTGGACCCATAGTGTGGTCATGCACATTCAGTGCACGCCTTGCTTTTTGTGCGTCACTGAGGGCCTAGTTAGTATGCACATTAATGATTTGGTTAGTAGCACTAAATGCTAATCTTGAATAGGTGAATACAATGTATATTAATTAAATTGGGAGTGACGCCTAATACCTTGAATTCTTCAAATTTTGTTGAAGCAAAAAAATTGTCCCAATCTTCTTTGTCCAAGAAGTTCCATTGTTCAAGGGCTGACTTCTTCTTCTTATCACCCTCTTTTATGTATTCTCTGTTCAGATTTGTCCTATAATTCCTAAGCATCTTTCCAGCGCGTTGCATCACATTTTTACGATGCAACTTCTCATCCAATGCAAAAAAATTCTGTAAAATAGAAATGTTATTAACTAGTATCCAAAATAGAATTGCAAATAATAGAATTTGTAATCTACAAAATAGAATTGCAAATAATAAAAACTCACGCATAAATCCTTCCATATCAAGTCTTTTTTCCCTTGAGGAACTTTATGCCAATTGTCATACTTAACACCACAATGGCTCCGAGTGGTACACCCAAGATAGTTCACAAAATTATTGCGGTTCACTCCAATTGGATTTCCTCCATTATCAAACTCCACCACCAATTTGGATCCACTACCACTTAGCGCTAATAACTTCTTCAACAGAGTGATGCCCCTTTTCTTGTTAAGTGTTTGGTGTTGCGCATCAAGTTGCTCCAGTGCTTCAGTGGGTACAGGTGCATCAACCTAAAATTTGACAAAAATAAAACACACTAAATTAGCCCAATATAGAAATATAGGATATATGACATAACTAGAAGATAATGAATTTTATAGAAATACAGGATATGTTTTTAGAACTTACATTAGTATCCTCGCCATGCTCGTCATGGACAGCATGCTCATCATGGACTTCATGCTCATCATGGACATCATGCTCATCATGGTCAGCCATATGAAAATGTCATTAAAAAGGCAAACATTTAGCATTTCTATTAACTAGAAAAAGGCAAACATTTAGCATTTGTATTAACTAGAAAAAGGCAAAAATTTAGCATTTGTATTAACTAGAAAAAGGCAAACATTTAGCATTTGTATAAACATACATGTCTCTAAAATTGTGATCTTTTATCAATTAACAATCCTTCATTGTGATCTCCGCGCACATATAAGTCATCATTAGCTTCAATATTTTGTAGAGTTGGCAACCCAACTGAGAATGGACTGGAGTCATCATACTTATCATAGTACTCTTCTTCATCTATAGGATCTTCAATGAACTGTCTTTTACCATGAAGAACAACCGACCATTTATCATTTGCAGGATCATCGATATAGAATATTTGTTTCGCCTGTGATGCCAATATGAATGGTTCACCCTTCTCGCCAATCTTTTCAAAGTTCACCAAAGTGAAACCCAATTCATCCACTATAACTCCTTTGGTGTTATCAACCCAATTACATTTAAAGAGCGGAATTTTAAAATCTATGTAGTCAAACTCCCAAATGTCCTCAATGACACCGTAATATGACATTTTAGCTTCACGTGGACTCTTATCCTTTGCACTTGCAAAGTACATAGTCGACGCTTGAAGAGTGACCCCACTATTTTGGACGACACTCTTATCATCTTGGCGCTTTGTGTAATATGTGAATCCATTAATGTCAAACCCTTCATAAGACATAACATTCGGTTTTGGTTTAAAGGTGAGGCATTTGATAGTTTCTGTAATATCATTTGGTGTTTGAGATAGTTGATGTAAGACTTTATCTTCAAACCACTTAGTAAAAGTCTTATTATGCTCTCTAGCAAGCCACATTGAACTTGCTTGAGGATGTTGTCTCTTTATGAAATTGGTATGTTCCTCGATATAAACACTCACTTCGTCCATATTGTGTAAAATATACAAGTGAGCTTGTTCCAACTGCTCACGGCTGATTACTTTCACCCGTGATCCCAAAATTCCTTTTCCCTCCTCAATATTCTTGTCATTATCAGGAGTGTCATTACCACTGAGAAAGTCATTGCAAAAATCCATAACCTCTCTCGCCACATAACCTTCAATAATACTCCCTTCAGGCCGATAACGGTTTCGAACATCACCTTTAAAAATGCTCATGTATCGTTCAAAGGGATACATCCAATGCAAGAAAACTGGTCCCAACATTTTCACTTCCCTAGTCAAGTGGACAACAAGATGTAACATGATATCAAAGAATGAAGGAGGGAAATACATCTCAAGCTGACATAGGGTAACAACCACTTCTCTTTGCAAATTATCGAGAGTATCAGGGTCAATAACTTTGCTGCATAGAGTGTTGAAAAAGAAACAAAGTCTGGTAATTGCAAACCTTACATGCTTCGGCAATATAGATCGAATTGCCACGGGCAATATTTGTTGCATTAGAGTGTGACAATCATGAGATTTAAGACCTATCAACTTCAGATCTTTCATTGATACCAATCTACGGATGTTGGATGAGTAACCATGTGGCACCTTAACATTTACCAAGCATTCACAAAAAGTTTTCTTCTCCTTTCTAGACAACGTGTAACAAGTGGGAGGTAAGTATGTTCTTTTATTACCCATTTCACGTAATTCTATTAATTCTGACCTTATTCCCATTTCACATAGGTCCATTCTGGATTTTATCCCATCTTTAGTCTTACCTGGTATATTTAATAGAGTACCAATGATGCTATCACAGACATTTTTCTCAACGTGCATTACATCAATACAATGCCTGACTGTCAAAGAACTCCAATAAGGAAGATCCCAAAATATTGACTTCTTCTTGAATGAAGAATTGTCACTCCATGTGGCCATACTACATTGTGATTTCTTACCAAATTCATTGACAATGTCTTTTACTCTTTCATAAACAACATCCCCTGGTATAGGTTTAGGTGCACTCCGTTCATCATTCCATCCATTGAATGCTTTGCGCTTCCTACGATACGGATGGAATTTTGAAAGAAACCTTCGATGACCAAGATATACAGTCTTGCCGCCATGTTTTAGTCTTATTGAATCAGTGTTTTCTTCACATATAGGACACGCTTTAGCTCCTTTGACACTATATCCAGACAAATTCCCATATGTTGGAAAGTCATTAATAGTGCAAAACAACATAGCGTGCAAACGAAATGTCTCTCTTGCTGAAGCATCATAGGTCATCACACCTTCAGCCCAAAGTTTCTTTAAGTCATCAATCAAAGGTTCAAGATAAACATCGATATCATTTCCGGGTTGTTTAGGGCCCGATATCAACAATGACAACATAACGTACTTATTTTTCATACACATCTAGGGAGGAAGATTGTATATAACAAGCATGACTGGCCAAGTGCTATGTTGGCTGTTCAATGTCCCGTACGGATTCATCCCATCTGTACAAAGCCCAAGTCTTAGATTCCTATCTTCTTCACCAAATTTAGGGTACAATAGATCAATCTTCTTCCACTGTGGGGAATCAGACGCATGTCGTAGGATCCCATCATTATTTTTCTTAACATCTGCATGCCACCTCAAATTCTTCGCATCTTTCGGATTTGCAAACAAGCATTGAAACCGTGATATTATAGGTAGATACCACAACACCTTGGCAGGAGAACCAGTTTTGGACTCCCCCGAAGTCGTCAATTTATACCGTGACGCACCACATTTTGGACAATCTTTCAAATCTACAAAGTCCTTTTGAAATAATACACAATCATTCGGGCATGCGTGTATCTTCTTGGCCTCCATTCCCATTGGGCACAACATTTTATTTACCTGGTATGTTGAGATTGGAAGCTCGTTTCCTTCAGGAAGCATTTCTTTCAACAAAGTCAACAATGAAGTGAAGCTTTTGTCGCTCCATCTATTGTTAGCTTTCAACTTATACAATCTCAACACAGCGCTAAGCTTCGTAAACTTAGCAGAGCCTGTGTATAACGGTATCTCAGCATCATGCACAATGTTTGTAAAGATAGGAGGTGGATCGGTGTGCTCTACCCTACAACTATCCAGCATCGCATCAACGATGTCTGCTGGAACTGGTTCGTTCACATTTACGTCATCGGAGGCAATTTCTTCTTCCACCCAAGCACTGCTATCGACATCTACTGGTTTCGATTTTGAAATCTCTCCATGCCAGTGCCATTGTGTATAGCCTTGTAAAATCCCGTTGCACATGACATGACTTTTGATTTCCTCACCAGTGTTGACTTTCAAGTTGTTACCGCAATGCCTACATGGACAGTAGAACCTATATGTAGGTTTTTTCCTATGTTCCTCGGCAAATCTAATAAACTGATCAAGACCAGATATAAACTCTGGGGTGCAACGATTACGAATGGACATCCATGATCTATCCATTCTATGATCAGAGAAAACAAGTATATATTAGGAAACAAGTATATATTAGGAAAAGATTAGGCAGCATTTCCCCGGTGTTCTCTATGTACATATGTACTTAGAGAACAAACGGGGAAATGCCAACAAACACATGTGATGTAATTCTTATATATAATAAATGTGTACCACCTATCCCATCCTTGAACACCTAATCTCACTAGTAAGTGTATAATGTGTATTGGGTTTTCAAGAAAATTTCGGCAGCATTTCCCCGATGTTCTCTAAGTACATATGTACTTAGAGAACAAACGGGGAAATGCTACCAAAATTTTCTCGAAAACTCAATACACATTATACACTTACATCCTAAGTGAGATTAGGTGTTCAAGAACAGTCCCAAACTGGGGACTATCCAAGATTTACTCCTAATGAGTAAATCTTGGATGGGTTTCTAGGCCAACAAACACAATAATAGATATCTACAATGAAGCCGGACTCCATACAAACAGTATATAATTTTGTGATTGTTCATTCTAATTTATATCAATGTACAAGTAATATAAAAAACAATGATTGTTCACATTCTAGGCCAACAAACACATGTTATGTCATTCTTATATATAATAAATGTGTACCACCTATCCCATCCTTGAACACCTAATCTCACTAGTAAGTGTATAATGTGTATTGGGTTTTCAAGAAAATTTCGGCAGCATTTCCCCGTTGTTCTCTAAGTACATATGTACTTAGAGAACAAACGGGGAAATGCTACCAAAATTTTCTCGAAAACTCAATACACATTATACACTTACATCCTAAGTGAGATTAGGTGTTCAAGAACAGTCCTAAACCGGGGACTATCCAAGATTTACTCCTAATGAGTAAATCTTGGACGGGTTTCTAGGCCAACAAATAATGTGTTGTCATTCTTATACCTAAAATCCTAGTTCTTCAAATTAGGGTGATTATTGATGTCTTTAAAAGCATGATTGGCAATTTAGGGAAAAGTTCATCATTTAAATTCCTAGCATTCACATGTGTGCATTACAGTTCATCATTAAGCAAGAAGGGTGATTAGGATTCTCAATATACTCAACAATAAAATAAGTTAAACATGTGTGCATTACAGTTCATCATTTACATTCCAAACATGTCACATGTGTGCATTACAGTTCATCATCAAGATATCTATAACTTACTTAAACATTCAATTATGAAGTAAATATACACTTAATTAAGAATAGCATGACACACAAAGTTGCAGTCAACATCATTATGTTTTGTTCTATCATGGACTATCAGATTGGTATATCACATATGTATCAGTACATTATTAAATAAACACAATCAGTAAATAACTTTTCAAAAAAAATCCACTAGACGTGCAGCCTAGACGTGCCCTGGCGCCACCCAAGCATCCGCCCAGAGGCCTATCTAGGCAGGGCACCTGGGCTTGGGACCCTAGGCGTGCCCTGGCACCTACTTAGGCGCTGCCTGGGTGAGTTCTAGGTCGGCGGCGGCAGAGAAAAGCAAGGCAGAGGACAAAAAAGGTGGTGAAGGTTTGTGGGTTACCTTGCACGAGGACAGCATGAGTAAAGCTGCTTCTACCGGCGGGGGCGGAGGTGACGACGACAGCACCGTAGCTGCTAGCTTCTATTGGCGGCGACGACTAGAGGAGAGCAGGGGCGGTGGGCAACGACCGGCGGCGATGAGCGGACAGCAGCAGCAGCAGGGGCGGCGGAGAAGAAGGGCGCCGGAGAAGAAGGACGCCGGAGATGGGGCGCCGGAGAGAAGCGCCGGAGAGCAGCAACAGCAGAGAAGCGCCGGAAAGTCGCCGCAATAGGGAAAATCGCCGCAATAGGGTAGCAATGAAACAAAAGAAAGGGGAAGAGTCGGGCGATCGCGGGGGGTTATAAGTTCCCAAATAGCGTCAGTTGTTTACAACAACCGACGCCTAAACATCTTTAGCGCCGGTTGGTTGAAACAACCGACGTCCAATTGGACGATATTTTCATGGAAATTTTTGGCGGGAACCACCTTCAGCGTCGGTTAGACAAGGATAACCGACGCTGAAAGTGACATTGTCCGCGCAAATTTTCATCGCAAATAGGCGTCGGTTTTCTAGGTATATAACCGACGCTGAAAATGACACTATTTTTTTTATCGAAAAATGGATTTCACGGGCGACTTTAAGCGTTGGTTTTTTATAAACAACCGACGCTTAATACAAAGCGGTACCCGTGTCTGGCTGGTCTTCGAATATAGACGTCGGTTTTATTAAACAACCGATGCCTTATATGTTAGGCGTCGGTTTTCCTTAATAACCGACGCCCAGAAAAGCGACACTGAATGCTATTTCTGTAGTAGTGATGATTATAGTGTCCATCTATTAAAGCCACTAATAAGCTTCAAGATCCTATATCAGCCCTAAAACAACCCCACAATCAATGATCCAAGCAAGATTTAGCTTCCTTAAGAATAGAGAGAGGAAAAAGGAAGGTTCTTTTATATATGGGGTAGGTTCCACCAAGGATGTCCATGGGACTGGACCAAAGGTAGAAGATGAAGTGAGGAACAACAATAACTATAAGAAGCCTCCTTTTCACTCCCAAGATGACATCCCCAGCTCAAAGATTACTCATTCATCGTGGATCTAGAAAAAATGAGAAATAAGGTAATGTAGATAGATGAAAAGGCTACCACCATAAAAAGCATGGACTTTGGCAAAGGATAAGTAACATGTGCATAATAGAAAGAAAAAGTGTATATAAGAGATGATATTAAATTTTGATGCAAGAAACAAGGTTGGAAAGCTGGGAAACACCATGGAGTTATTTGATCTTAGATATGCATCTACATACAATCTCCCATATGTGGCTATAACCTTCATTGGAGCATCCAATATCCAAACATGCTCGCCATCATGTTCTAATGACAATGAGGGGTGTGAAATATTTGTTTTCTCTAAGGAAGAGGGGCATACATAGGTTGGGTAGTTAAAATTTCTAAAGAGACCTCCACCAAAAGTCAACATTTAACATAACCAGATTCTATATCGGTCTATAAAGACAAAACTTTCATCAGTTTATAAGTTCCATAAATTCCATTGGTAGGTGACATAGTGATTTATATGGTTCACACTCACTTAGTTCCTTTTTCAGTTACCAAGTCCTAGATTCTCATCAATGGTTAAGCTAGCCTCTTCTTTGGTAGGTAGCACCTAGGTCTGGTTGGTATACATGTCCTATATTTCTATCTATAGTCAACCACCATGAAACCTATCAGTGCTTGAGTCTAGGATTAGTTGATGAATTCATGAACTTCATAGGTTGAGAGGTCTAGAACTTTGTTGGTTGATGAGTTCCACCAATCCTCCTCAATCATCATACTAGCTACATAAGGGTTTGAAACCAGAGGATGAAGTCCGTATATAACACACTCAAAGTTCATAAAATTAAGTATCATCATGAAGGAAATCATGTACATAAATAAAATATACTCAGCCTTCTATTAGGTCCTTGATTAGAGTGAAATTTCACACTAGTCCACAATTGTACATGAAATTGTAAATCAAGGAAAATGAGGTTTTATTGAAGTCGTATTAGAGTCTTATCGTGAACAATTTATACTAGGGATAAAAAAGTATGAATATAAAGGAAAAGTCAAATTTTTATATTTTTACATAGTTTGCAATGAAGTCCTCATGTTTGTTGAATTTACTATTAAGTCCACAACATGCAAGGAAACTTGATGTTAGATAAGCCAAAGTGTAAATGGAACCCATTAATAGATCTATGATGATTAATTAGTATCATAACTAAACCAAACAAACAATATTGATAATAAAAGAATGTTTAGAGGAACATCATGGTTAATCTAGGCTCATGGTCCATAAAATCCTCAAAAGGATTTTCCCCCTTAAATCCCAAGGTTAGGGAATGAGCAACATACTAACCATGTATTGAAAGTGCATAGGAATGAATGATGTTACCTAATAACCATTATTGCTTGATCATCATGAAGTCTCTTCTAGGTTCCCATGTACATTTGTATTGTTGATTTCAAGTTTTCAATCTTATCCAACATTTATTTTTTACCCAAGTTACTTGGCATCTGCTTGGGAATTAGTGAGATTATCAAAAACATTATTTGTAAGTATCATATCTTGATCATCCTTATATCCTATAATTGTCCTTTTACAATTTAGGGTTGAATCATCATATTCCATGTCCATTCTCAAGTAATTACTCTCTTTATCAAATATTATGTCAAGATTTCTTTCATGATTATTATTTTGAACTATTATAGGTTCCCTCTTTGTGTCATTCAACCTCAATTTTAACATGCATTATCATCATACATCCTAGACAGTAATCTAATTCCATACTAAACTAGGATTTCTATATCATGTTGTTTCATATTCACTTCAATTCTTCATTGTTATTATTCACATTCATAGATAAACAAGAGATCATTTCCTTAGTAACTTTCTCTAATATCTCGATTGTGCCATTATTATTTACTTCAATTATTTATTAACACCCCATGGTTGGTTTGAGATCACCTCAAGCTCCAATCTTCTCATCTAACTACACCTTTACTATATAACCCATGCTCATTATCTGAGTTCTCCTTTTCTTATATGGATCTTACACCATAAATCATTCCTTATTACATATATTCTATATGAACTTTCATGTACACATCTATACAATGGACACAGTATATCACATCCCCAGACACTTCACATTAGTAAAGCTTACATATTGGCTTATCTCTCCTTGATCTCATCATTCTCTAGAATCTCAACTTCAAACACGTGATTCATATGTATACATGGTATCCTTTCATGTTTGAGGATCTCCTTAGTACATTATTTATTTTCATGTTCATGCATCATAGAGTCTTATCTTTTCCATTAGTCATCAAACTCTTAGGATTTTAGGAGAAGACTTGGATTTTATCCTTTTCAGGTGATTAGATTAGTATTTATCTTCACTTATATAACCATTTTTATTTATAGTTTTGATGCAACACATCCAGACTTAGTCTGGTTTCCACATCTCTTGTCATCTTTTATTTCATTCTTATCATCATGAGTTATTGTTTTATTATTCTTTAGGGTTGTTTTCCAACTAGTTACCTGGTCAAAGTACTAAGATGGATAACAACCAAAGAGTTCCACATTGACTCTTACTAAATATTTGGATACATGACTAGGGTATGCAAACACTAAGTTCAAGTAGAATCAAAATACTCTTAGGAGGTTCATCACTTAGTTATAATTTTAATACTTATTCCTATTGTCCATGTTGGACTCTACCAACCTAAGCTATGATATCATACTTGTAAGGGCTCATCCCACTTATCAATCCCTAATAGATACTAAGAAAAATACGTTGATATTATCCAACTATAAACTAGCAAACAAAAAAAGTTGAAAGTTCCAAATAAAGAGTTCCAATAGAGATCTAATTGTCAGAAACTACCATAAAAACAATTGATTTTATATTAAAAAGTTTACCACTACACATTTATATTATCCCAAATGTAGACATGATAGGGAATAAACTAAATCCTATCTTTACTTATTTCATCAAAGTATTATAAGACTTTTCCATGTTGATCAAAATATATAAAATAAGAAGGCCGATATAATTTACAACTCATGATCATAGAGAGAAACCAAGAGGAAAAACTTAACATATACATCATCAACTACCCAACCATCTTAGAGAAATGAGAATACAAGGACACTCTACATTTAAGTATTTTATTCCTAATTACATCATGATCAACATGTCCTTTATGATGTGTAAACATACCTACCAGATGTAGACAACCATATGGGTGAGACCCTAAGTCCTGCTATATGAAAAAGAAAAAGTAGCATACTTAGGGTCTCACCCATAGGGCTTCACGCACACTAGTTAATAAAATATGTTAATAGAATATAGCAGGACCCTAAGTCCTGCTATAAAATATGTTTATAGAATATGTTAATAAGATTATTAAAGAAAGACTAATCGATAGTTAAATGTCTCTACACATGATAAATGCATGAAGTACTTATTCTCCTTACATGAATGTATTCTCAGCAAGTAGAAATGATATAATATAAATACACCTGAAGCATACACTAACCTGAATAGAGTAAAAAAAATATGCTATACTTGCAATAAGTAAATGAAACAATTGCACATCCATGTGATTTATCAATTAACCCTAAAAAATAGATTATATGACTGAGTTGCACATTTTATTATGTCCTGGGCAGTGTGAGGTGTACCACTCAAACTATTAGCCAGTGGGTGTGAAGCCCAAACTAGCCTCGTATAAGATCTAAAGATTACTAGACTCCATTACATCTCTCCACCCACCCCAGGTTGAAGTGATGGTAATAAAAGATAGAGTGCTCATAGACTAGTCCACCAATGAATTATTCAAAGGCTAATCCATCAAACTTAGGTCACCCTTGGTACGTAGGTTATGCTACCATAAATATAGATTCTATAATCCAACAAACTAAGATACAACCACAATCATTATCCATCATATATCGTTGAACCATCAGCCTCAACTGAGTCCTCAGAAAAAATAGTTTAAATACGACATGATGTTCGCTATTTAGTGCCTCCATATATTTACTAATATATGGTTCTGGGCATATTCTCACATCTCTAGGATGATATATGATTAACCTATTTCACTATTCCCCCCCCAATGACCTAGGGGAATAGATTGCACTCTACATGCTTAGGGTTATACAAGATTAATTATTCTAACAAATCATATTTCAATTGTAACGAACATTTACAGACTATGCAAAGAGAGATAATATACATATTAATAAATTCTAACATCTTGAAAAGAAATAAAAAACATTAACATATATCAAACTACAAGACCAGGATACAATTAATCATCCGCTACCACAAAAGGACCAACATATCCACCAATCTAATAAGACCCAGTATATTAAGTCATGGATCATCAGCCTTTATCAAGGCATAACAAGGGATATTTCTTTCCCCGCCATTTCATTTCAAAAATGCAAGAAGTATCAGAAAGGTTAGGTCCTTATCCTTTACATAGAGATTCTCACAATCCTCATATAGGACAAATTATGATCATATAATTGATTAATCATTTCCATTCAAGTCTAATGATATCATGAGCAACCTCATTTGGTATTTTTGAAACGGATATTATATCCAATCAACAAATCATCATTATATATATGTTCAATCCTGCTTAGTTACAATAGAGTGTAAAACATCATTTTCCCTCACCTCTATCTGGGAGAGCATCATAGATGATTAGTATATCCAATTCCTTGTCGTGAGGCATCTCGACCAGGACCACCGAAGGAGGATTGTAATCCACTTTAAGCTCAACACAGACATGGGCCGCATCGGCGTATCTACCCTCATCATGGAATTCGATCACCTTCAGGTCACCTACTCCATAGCTAATGATTGTGATCACAAGCCTAGACCAGTGGTGCCTCAGGTCGAGGAGTGTCACCTAGACTGGCACCAAAGTGAGAGAGGCCCTACAAATATTAGTCTCGAGTGACCAACACCTCATCAGGACCAGCTTCTGGTCAAAGAACCAGGGCCCCTCCCCAAGGGCGACCCTCATATCATATTTGGAGGAGAACTGAGCTAGGAAGAGTCTGCCAATGATAGGAGAACACTAGAGTTCCCCTTTAGGCCGCCAACTCCTAAGCATCCATCCATACATTTTTCAGATGATGCACTAGGTCTACATCACTTGAACAATAACAGAACACTTGTGGAAGGCATCCATTTCCGCCACAACAGGGGCTGGCATCATCATCCAAGGCCTCCCATCTTTTGCTCTGAAGACCAGAGCTTTAGAATCCTCAAACACCACCACATGTGAGAAGTTGTGTCAGACAGAGATAGGTTTGGATATCGCAATGGACCAACCCTTCCTAATAGTGATGTCATTATCAAGATCACCCCAAGCACCCACAACTACCTCTCTCCTATTGGAGGATGAGGAGGATCAGCCTTCCCAGCCCCTGGCAGTGCCAACCATGGGTTACCCAAACTAGAAAGGGATCAGAGTTGTCTGGAACTCCTTAGGTTGTTGTTTGGGTATGAGGACTACATACCCAGAGTCGCTCATCGAGAGAGGGAGTGATCTAAGATGAAGGCCAATCACCAGGACCATAGGCAACTGGAGCAGAAGGTGGGGTACCCCTTCAAATCCTAGAGTTGCTAGGGATTATGGCCCTATAATGAAAGATGTGGATGCAGGAGGCATTGTGCCTCATGTTTCCTGATGATGCCATGGCCCTTGAACATATTACTATTTTACAGGGGACTGAGGTCATGCATGCGGACACAACCCAAAAAGAGGATGAGGTATATGTGATTGAGGACATCTAGGATAGGGAGGCCACCCGTGAAGTTGAGGAGATGGATATAGTGGTTCATTCAACCCCCCCAAAAACCAGTAACCAGTCCTCCCTCTTGGAGAATTTGGACACTTACAAACTATTCGATGAAATGTCTGGGACATCAAGGAGAAGGTGTGGGAAGCACAACGCGACCAATGTAAGGGGAAGGTGGACTTCACCCAGGGTGAACACCCCAGGGAGGAGTGGGCACAAAAAACATTAACATGTTAGTCCTCTCTTGGAATGTGAGGGGTGTGTCTTGGCCTAAGAGACAAAGGAGGGTCAGGAAGATCATTCTTGAGTTTGGTTCCTTCCTAGTATTCATTTCGGAAACAAGGATAAATAGGTAGTTCAAGGAGAAGATGGGTGACCTTTTTGCAGTAGGTTGGGGTGTGGAGTCCAATCTAGAACAAATTGATGGGAGAAGAATTTCTATGGGATGTGCAGATAATACATGCCACAGATTAGGGGATGATTTCTAGTTGTATCAATAATGGCAGATTCCATTGTGTGATAATTGGCATTTATGGCCACGGTGAAGAAAGGGCGTCATAGGTACTGCAAGGACACCATCAGGGAAACTACTCAACACCAAGTGCCACATCAGGTAATTGGTGACTTCAACCATGTCAGGAAAGCCAGTGAAAAAATTAGAGGCCTTCCTATTCTAGATTTAGTCTTGAGCAGGTTTAATGTGATTGTGGACGCAACCAATCTCACTAAGTTGAACATGAGTGGTGGGATCATGACATGGTAGAATAAGAGAAGTCTGACTCACAGAATCTTGAGTCAACTTGATAGGGGATTGGTTAACATAGTTTGGTTGGATTTTTTCCAAGAAGCTAAAATCCACTTGGGAGGGCATCCAAATAGAGACCATTCTTGGTTGCAAGTTCCTTTGGTTGATTATATTAGGAAGAATAGATCGTTCATGTTTCTTAATTTCTGGGTGGAATGGCCTAGATTCGAAGAGTTTGTCAGGGAGGATTGAACCGAGAAGGTTGTTGGGAACCTAATCTTCTGTGTGGTAAAAAAACTGAAGAGGACAAAAAAGTTTCTCAAATGCTGGTCTGTTGACCTCTATAATCTGCCCAACATGGTGAGCAAAGAGCAAGATGATTACAGGGACACGTTACATGAACTAAGGCTACATCCTAATGATTCAACAAGAATGAAAGATGAGGAGGAGAAGAAGGATAAGCTATAGAAAATAGAGAAGGGAGAGGAGATCTACCACTAGAAGAGGAGTAGAATGAGTTGAAATAAAGATGGGGATTGAAACACAAAGATATACCACAATGCCACTAAGAAAAATCATATGAAGGACTGCATTTATGGCTTGATCAAAGCAGATGGGTTGTCTACATGAGGTCCGAGAGAGGTTGCAGAGGAGGTGGTTGCATACTTTAAGAACCTCTATAACAAAGAACACCACACTCTGTAGTGTTCCCTTCCAACTTCTAGGGTGGATGAAATAATAAACAAATCTCTTTGTGGTCTAGTGTCTGAATAGGAGGTGAAAGATGTTGTTTTCTCTATTGGCCCATCTAAGGAGCCAGGGCCGGACGGTTTCAATGGCAAGTCCTTCCATCATTGTTGGGAGATCATCAAGGCAGATGTTTGCCATGTTGTTCACTGGTTCATGGTGGGAGGCACCATGGTTAAGTAGGTTAACCATGCCTTCATTAGGCTCATCCCAAAGAAGAGCATTGCGTCCTCTATTGCTGACTACCACCCTATATCTTATTGTTCTATGCAATATAAAGTCTTCTCTAAACTTCTTTCGAGACACCTCAAGAAGATTTTTCCTCTCATCATATCCCCCAATCAGATGGCCTTTGTGGAAGGAAGGGCTATTGTAGATGGTGCCCTGCTAGCATATGAGTTTTTGACCCCGTTCAACCTGAAGAATTTGGTGAAAAAGGCTTTCTTCGAATTGGACATCACCAAAGCCTATGATCATGTTGAATGGCCGGCCTTGTGGAGTGTTATGTCTTCCCTGGGATTTTCTAGTAGCTGGATTAATTTGATGACTCAATGTGTGGAGTCTACGTCTTTCTCTGTTCTTGTGAATGGAGTCCCACACGATTTGTTCAATGCATCTAACGGGCTTTGATAGCGCGACTCCCTCTCTCCAATGTCATTTTCTATTATTATGGAGGCCTTGTCCAATTCCATCACTCTAACAGAAGGTGATGGTAGACTCAAAGTCTTAAAGGTGAAGAATACCCCAACTATTTCACATTTGGTGTTCCCCGATGATGTTATGATATTCACGGCCGGTCACTGCAATATGTTCACCAGGTGACATATATTTTGGAGGAGTTTGGGTAGTGGAATAGGCTATACATAAGTGACATAAAATCAAAGGTGTTCCTCTCATGTTCATGCGATGCCAGACATGGACGACTAAGGACAATAGAAGGTATTACTTGTGGTGTCTTCGCCACAAAGTATTTGGGGATACTGATATCTGAGGGAAAAGGGAGTGGCAAGGACTATGGCTCCTTAGTTGATGACCTCAGGACCAAGATCGACAAATGGGTTGGGTGATCTATTTATATGCTAGGGTGGCTGGTGCTTTGTAACACATCTCTAATTTCCAAAGCTCAATTTTAGTTGAAGAAGACAAAACTTCCCCTATTTATCATTAACAAGTTGTGATGTTTAGTCAATGGAGTTCTATGGGGTGGCAAGGCCCATGGGGTAGCTTGGGATACCATTGCTAAGGACTGTAACCAAGGTGGTTTTGGGTTCGTTGACCTGAGAAACATGGCGACCCTCCAACGCATTGATAGATTCCTCATGCAGCCTGCTTCCCTATGGTATGGGTGGATGAAGCTAAGGTATGTTAACTCCTTGAGGTGATGGTTGACCAAGGAAGTTCTCTGGTTTGGAGGATAATGATCCTTGGTTGGCCTCTCGTTAAATGCTCTTATCAGCAAAGTAAGGAGGGAATCTGGGAGTTCCAGGAAGACAAGTCATGGGAGCTTCAGGTGTGCGGGCCTCTTGTTCCTTGGGCGTCTCTTTTGGGGAACATGCTGCATACCCCGAAATGCAGCTACTGTCTTTATAAAGCCCATCTGGGCCGTCTTCCTACTGCAGATAGACTGTGTGCTTGGGGCTTGGCGGTCAACACCTTGTGCCTTTTGTGTGAAAGGGATAGTGAGTCCCATGTCTATGCATTCTCTAGGTACATGTGGTCACAGGGGCTCTGGAGAATGGCTGGGGTGGGACGCCCCTTGCCAATTTGAAAGATGGCATCCAGTGGATCTTTTCATTGACTCATAGAAACCAAAATATGAGGTTCTTTGGTGGTTTAGGCATTGTTTGCATTACCTTGACAGGAGAGAAATACCAGGTTTCATGGGGGTATGGAACGTGATATGTTTGTAAGCTTTGATATTTTGTCTGATAGGTTTGCCCTTGTTGGTAGGGCCAAACTTTCTATTTATAATGGTTTGGACCTGGTAACTAGAAGACAATGATTTTTTTTAGTTAACCCACCCTCTGTACAGTATAGGTCTCCCTATATGGTTTTTTAAGTTAGTAAAATATTACCTGATAAAAAAACATCATTTTCCCCTAATTAATGTTTAACTGTCTTATCCATCATCTGATATTTTGTGCATGTTCAATTATAGATTAACCTTGACCATTGGGACATTTCATCATCCCAATAATGACACCCATGCCATTGACTTCAATGCATCAAGCCTACATGTATATAACCCATACCTAAGATACATCTTAAAACTTATATTAATTATATACTTATTCAATTCCTTATCATTACTAATAAAGGAGATAATGCATACACATATTCATATTTAGAAGACAATTACTGCATTGGGATCCTTTTTTCATAAAATGCATGTCATAGACTAGTGAACCTCATATTGTTTAAGAAACTTTTAAGCTACTTCATATTCACTTTTTAATTGCCCCGTGATGCATTACATGTGTATTCATTAATTACGCTTCTTGATCCATATATATGTTTCACTTAATTGGTGAATCCATTATGTTTTCCTAATAAAGAGATAAAATACAACTTACCATGTATCCTAAGCTACTGATTAAAGCACAAACCACCATTATTGGCTATGAAAGAATAATTTTTCCACATAATTCCATACTAAGGGAAACACCTTATAATAATATCAAAAACACCTAAAATTATGGATTCAACCTCACATTATTTTGACTGACATCCCTATCGATTTCCACTTAAAATTATAAAAGACCTGAGACTTACATAAAATACAAATACTAATAAAAAGGACCATTGTTATGCAGATAGGACCTATCTTGAGTTTATAGGTCTAACTCAGACAAAATTTCAATAGCATAACGGTTTTGTAAGGGCATGAAGATCATTCTATATCCACTCCCAAGAAGCCAGATTAACATGTGTATACACTTTTACTACATATATCTACCATAAAGATAACTTTAAGTGAGATTTCACATTTTAAAAAAATTATATGGACATGAGATTAACATTAGGGATCACTTTTATAAAAGTAGGAAGAACATTAAATTTTTTGTTTACTTTCACTTATCTATAACAGTTCTCAATAAATAAATTTTAGCATGATATGTAATAATAGATCAAGATCAGGGGATATTGGATTAAGTTTAGGGATTTGCATGTATAAGTACAAAAAAGAACCCTAACAAATGATGTATCACTTGCCTCTAATGGTGATGATTAATAGGTCTATCTAGTACAACCACAAACAAGCTTCCAAATCCTAGATCAACCCTCTAACATCCCCAAAACCAGATCACCAAGGAAGGTCTAGATCCCTTAAGGTCAAAGATAGGAAAAAAGGAAGGTTCTTTAACTAAATGGGGCATAATCCAACATGGAAGTCCATGGGGCACGACCAAAGGAGGAGGATGAAGTGAGAAATTGAGAGAAAACCTCCAATAAGCCTCCTTTTCACACCGAAGTTTACATCTCAAGCTCTAAGATGACTCATTCATGGTGGATCTAGAGAAAACAAGGGCAAAAGAAGATACTTTTTCTATATGAGCAAGTTAGCACTGTGGAAAACCATGCACATCGGCCGAGGAGGAAAAGGATGTGAATAATGGAAAGAAGAAGGGAGTATGAGAGATGATCCTACATTTTTTTGCAAGAAACAAGATTGTAAATCTTGTAAACATCATGGAGTTGCTTTTTCAAAGACATACATCCACATGCACCTACATGCAAGCTCCCATCCATTACCATATCCTGCATTGGAGCTTCCCATGATATACCATGTTATCCATAATTTTACAAAAGTAGGAAGGGAAGTCAAATGGTTGTTTGGTTCAAGAGGTAGGGGTGTATATAAGGTTGAGTGATCAAAAAGTCTAAAGAACCCTCTACTAGAAAAGTTAGTGTTGAACATAACCAACTCCCATGTTGGTCTACAAAGACAATTCTTTAAAATTTGTAATGCTACAAAACTTCATAGATAGGGGACCTACTAAATCTGTCAATTCATATGCAATCAAGCATTTTGTTAGTACATGTACTCAATTTCTTATTTGGTTTCTGATTCTCAAATTCTCATCAGTTGTCAAGCATGTATCCTCATCGGTAGGAAGAACCTAGTTCTCATCGATATACATGTCCTAGATTTCCGTCATTAGTCATATACCATACAATAAATCAACAGTTGAGTGCAAGATTCCCATCATTGTTGGGTTCAAGAAATCCATTGGTTGAGAGGTCCTCGACTCTCATTAGCTGGAGAGTTCCATCGTTCCTCCTAACCTACCATGCTAGGTGTTTAGGTTTAGAAACTCTACGATGAAAATAACAAGCTCTAAGTTTGTCACATATTATGAAGGAATTCATGCAATTAGATAACATACACTCAATTTTACAATTAGGTCCTTGATTAGGGTGAAATTACATATTAGTCCACAATTTTACAAGAAATTGCAAATCAAGGCAAACAAAGTTTAATTGAAGTCAAGTCATACTCATATCATGACAAACTGATTTAAAGTTTCTAAAAAGTATCAGTATTAAGGAAAACTATTTTTAGATTTATTTTCACATAATTTTCATTTAAGGCATCATACTATGTTGAATTTGCAAATAAGTCAACAACTTGAAAGGAATCTTGAAGTTAGGGAAACCAAAGTGAAAATTGAACCAAATAAGAGATATCTATTAATTAATTAGTATTAAATATTAATCAAACACATAACTATGATGATTAAAAATGAATAGAGATAGATTTGGTTTAACAA
Source organism: Alisma plantago-aquatica (assembly GCA_963693085.1). Taxonomy (NCBI): domain Eukaryota; kingdom Viridiplantae; phylum Streptophyta; class Magnoliopsida; order Alismatales; family Alismataceae; genus Alisma; species Alisma plantago-aquatica. The sequence continues at coordinate 1,442,870,153 of OY856412.1, forward strand.
AGGTTCCTAGTCTCACATGGGAAACCAACGTCATGCGAAAAATACATATTTGATTGGCCTTATTAGATCATGTAATATGTGAATGAATAATTTAGTTAGACATTAAACATGAATGAAATGTAATGAATGAAGAAACAATAATAATATTTTAAACAAGACCATGTATGCATGTCATCTTTAAAAGTCAATACAACATTGTATTCATGTCAGTCTTAAAAGTCATGAATCTATCCTAGCTCTCTTTCGCCCATTATTTTTCATGTATTGTTCGCATGCAATTTATGACAATAAAAAGTCATACGCTTGTGTATATGTATAGATATGTTAACTTTATTCTATAATATGCACCTCTAGATTTTATAAGACAATTATTCTTTTAAATTAGATGTGGCTGTCGTGTAAAATAAATTCACAAAGGATTAAAGCATGTTATATAAGAACGAAAATATAAGATATATGTATATATGTACACGATATGGGAAAATATACCTACTTTAAAAGAAAAATCATGTTGTTTTCACAAACAATATCAAATCATTCGTTAACAAGCCAATCTAGTTGGAATAGCTCATGTAAAGAAAAATTTAATTCCATGAATTCTTACATTTTAAAATAAAAATTTTCTTTGTAATAATAGTTTACTACAAACTCAATGAAAAACAATTCACATAGTGATATATGACACAAAAAAGTAAACTTTTAATGTATTTTGTAAGAAAAACTAATATGGTTGATTGTTTGCTCACTATGAGGTATGGCACGAGGTATCAATTTACTTACCTCTTGCTTTATAAACCATCATAAGTGCACTATTTATTGTTAATTATAATCAAGCACTTAGGTAGTTAGTTATTCCACCTAAATTAGTGAACTCTTCTTGGTTGGTAATAATAAATGTGAAGGTGTTAAGTTACAAGTCTATTTTATTATAAATCAAGAACTTCATACTTGAATATAACATATCTTGCCCAATCTAATTCAGTATGAAGGATGAATTATTGTCTCTAGTTCCGATCATTTGGCACCATCTCATATAAAAATGCCAAAAAATGAAATACCAAATACTCTATTCCTATTTTTGTGCTAACTAGATTGTGATTGATCTTTGTACATAGAAAATATAGTCATATGATTTGTATTTACTAGTGTTTTGATCCTATATTGTTTGTTTACAGGAAGAATTTGGTGCGTAGAAGAGGTGCTTCCATTGAACAACAATCTTGATAATGGGCACCATAAAAAAGTGTAGGAAGAATGTTGCAAGTGGTAACAACACATACGTAGGAGGTGAGGTAGGATGAGGATCAAAGTTGTAGCTTGGAATAAGATTCTTACTAGTCAAACCTACTATCCTAGATGTTTCATAGAACCCAAGCATTTTTGGCAACATGCACTTTGTGGAAGGAATACCCAAGAAGCCCAAGGGATCGAAAATGGAGATTGTGCAACATCGCCCATATGAGCAATGCTAGTGATGCCTATTGGTGAGTGGGGTTGTGTTTTTTATTGGTTGGAGATTATTGCATAGAAAAGGAAAGACAAATGCTAAGACATGGATAATCAGGAAGGAATATTGAGTGAGGAATAATATTTTTGTTAGGGTTTTAGAGTAACATTAGCTACACTAGGATTACAAAAATAAATCTTCTTTGGTTTAGTCTTTTATTTTTGACTCGATAGCCCAAATTCTTGCCCTAGTTTATTGTGGTGTTTATTTTCCTAAGTATATTCACATCCAAGAACACATAGTTAACATACACTTTGCCACAAGAAAAGACTAATATGTATTTTTCATATGTTTTATTTTAATAAATCTAAAAACTCACATTTAAACTCAACTTAAGTTAGCATATTCATACCTCAGACATATTTATTTTGAAATTTAAGTCAGGAACGATTAGCAAAGATCAGATCAATAGAGTATTTTCTAGTTATGATACATCTTCATGTTTTATAGATGTGTATGTATATTCTAGAATTGTAATTGTCGTGTGTACATGATCAAGTATACATACTCATATTTTAAAGCATGAAAGATCATTCTCAATGAAGTAAAACCCTTATCTCATTCTCCTTGTATCTCATGCTTGATCTATTGGATTTGATGATATATGTCATGTCGTTGTTGTAACTACTACATAAACATGAGATTAACCTACCACTACACTAGAAGTCCTTCCTTTTGAGGTATGTTCATATGAGCATTCATTACCCTTAGTCTCAACTACATGTCCCTCCTTTTGTAGGAAATAAGATACAATACCATTGTAAGTGTATACGGGAAATTTTGAGTAGGTTCATCTATGGAAAGATTGGTGTTACCCAGATGGCAATGTATGATGCAATCATAGAATATTGATCAACTCAGGCTATCTGTGTTGTCTCATATTTCACTCCTTATGCATTAAGATATAATTCAAAATTGTAATTTTCTTTAGGCCCTTAAACATATCATCTACTTCATTAAATCAAGTTTTTCCAACACCACTAATTCCCATGGAAAGAAATCATTTATATGAAACTATAAATTAGTGCATGTTTAGCAATTACACTAATAAGAGTTTTTTTTTATCAGCTATCATGTTGAACAGAAAAGTTCAAAAAACAAAGGCTAAACACTTTAAGAAATTAGACCAAGATAATCTACTTAGGAGGTAAGGTTCTTTGTTGCTTGGATGGTAAAATGGGAGTCCTCCAAGTATACATACTTAAAATATATGTTTTAAGCATTTGTCATAAATTCTTGATGCACATGCTTCGATAACTCCTATAGACTATACTATAGATTTTGATGGTTGGAGTACCGCCATCAACTGGCATTCGGGGTGGTGAAAACAACACCCAACCCTATCTTGAAATCACCTTCTATCGCAACATCTATATTGATTTGAGTATCAACTTCGTATGACATGTTCTTATGCATTATTGCTTTGTCTAGACTTTGGTTGTCTTTGTCAGTTAGTGATGCCTTCAGTCACTGGTGTTCAACAATCTAAGATCTTATATCTTGCATCAGAGGTCATGATAATAGGTCCATATTGTTAAAGGTTTTGTTGTTTCAACAAGTCCATGTCATTCACCACATGTTATTAGCTTATTGAGATCCATCAGTGTTGTGTAGTTGAAAATTTGATGTAGGCTCGATTGAATTGGTTGGTCCTCACTTTTCCTAGGAATATTACCAAGGCAACTCTTTGTCCTAAGGATCAGTGCACTTGTACGGTGTCTCAACAGGTGAGGCATTGCTTTGGTTTGTGTTGCAAAGAATGACCAATAATTCTCTTTAATTATATGTTTATCTCTAAATTTTGTCTTGGTAGCTTTGTTTCTAGTAGCCACACTTAGTAGGAAACATGATAGTTTCAATGGCTAGGCTTTGTTCCATATATGTTTTCATAATTAATTTGGTTTATTTCTATTCATCACTCTGTTGGTTGATTCACCTATGCAATCAAACTAGTATGTTGTGCATTCTATGAAAACACATATAGAATAGGGAATCCAATAAAAAAAACCTCTTCTCCCACTCAAAATTGAACATGTTCTAAAATTACCTTAACAGTTGCTTTTCACCATGTTTAAAATACTTCTCTATCCCAAGCACTGACGTCATCATGGAGCAAGCCTCAAACTGAATTTCTTGATCTAATCCTTGGGGTCAGAAGTCAGTGAAGTTTTCTTTTGCTTGCATAACTCGATTCTTGTTTTATAGATTAATATTCCTTCAATTTTAGACACCTCACAACTCAATGCAAAAATAGTGCCTCGGGATCCCATATACTTCTCAAAATAAATCTTGGGTTGAGGCCCAAATGTAATTCTAATAAAATATTAGTTGGAAGTATCTAACACTAAATACTCTAAATACAAGGAATCCCAATTTTGTTGCCAACCACTATAATTTATTTTCTTTCAATAATATAATGGCTAAGGTATCATGTCTCTGAACTAAATCTACCATGCTTCTTTGTTTTACAAAGGTTATCCCAACATTGCAAACAACTATGTTGTTGAACGTCTTTTCTCCCAACCAAAAATGACCCACCTTGTTATCGATCTCCTCTATCAGGACAATTAGTAATTGAGAAATACTCATCACATAGGTTAGAATGACATGAGCATTGGCCACAATTCATACCTCTTTGCCTTGCTGTGAGAGAAGTCTATCTTTCCATCCATGTATCTACCTCCAAATTCAATATTTATATTAGCAAAGACAATCTTTTTTAACCTCCCAACTGTTGTAGACAATCCTAGCTATCGCATATGTCTGCCCACCACTTTTTTTAGGTAAGTCTGAAGGCCATGTTATTCATCATGCCCTCCCCGTGATAGTGAATTGAACTGTAAAGTACAATCACTAATCAAGAAATCGAAAAAAAATGAGATAGTACTATTACCCTTACACATATCCCTAGTTAGGATCTCATGGATCTCTTTGGGTGGGAAGGTATAGATTCTATACCCCTAGGGTTATTTTTCTGAATTTTGGCTAAACCATCAGCAATTGCATTATACTCTCAACGAATGAACCTGACTCTCCAACTACCTCTTCTCAGTCTTTGGGTTTCGCTCACCGTCTTAGCATATCAAAGATTCTCCTACGGTGGCTCGGACAACATATTAACCACCACCTGGTAATCTATCTTAAATATTGCTCTTTCAATGTCGTTCCATTCAATTATTTCCACGGCTAAGCAAATACTCAGAAGCTCTGCTTCCACCACGTTCGCCTTCTTCAGGTTTCTCGCTGCTCCTCCTACCCATCTCCTGCTGCAATAATGTATAACTATAACACCTCTTGCACAAGCTTGTTTAACTTCTGCATCGCAGTTCATTTTAGCACTCCTTGATCTGGTGCCTCCCCATGCACAACCTCCTACCTCCATGGGATGGTTTCTCTCATAAAAGCTTCCAACTGGGTCATGGTTTCCTTTCTAATGAAGCGGGCCTTAATAGCGGGATGTATTCTTTCCCCTCTAAAATCCAAATGTGCCTACAAGCAGTAAGGAATCCGAAAGAGGTATCATCATTACCGTCTTTCAACTGGTTGTGATATATTCTTTAACGTTTATTGTATTTAAAAAATTAGTATTTCTACTTCCTTGAGTCAACTGTAACCAGACTTCCTTGGCAATTTGCAGTCACGGATAGCATGCAACACATGACCCTTTGGAAGTCGAAGGTAGACCGATTTGGTGGTATAGCTGCCATTTTTATATAGAGTCCAGACTCGTACGTCTTCCCGGTCTTCCTCCATAGGCGCATTTCGCTTTAGAATATCTTCCACAGTCTGTTGCAGAAACGACTCCTTGATGAACCCCTCGTCCCAACCACCCTGGTGATTAACCATGCTTCCAACTTTAAGGTCTGATAGCTCTGCTGCAATTGGCTTTAGGGTGAGTTCCTTCAGCATTGTGCCATGTTTCCACCATCGTTCCTCCCACACCTGGATATTTTTCTCATTCATTAGGATCATATAGGAATTGGCTTCCATGAAATCTTTTCCTGACACTGTTCCTTTCCCAGTCTGGACAAGTTGCCATTGATGTTTTCTTTTGCTTTCCAATATCAGTCCCTCATCCCATTACACTAGGGCGGGTCTCGATTATTACTTAGCTCCCATGCATTCCTATACAGCAACGCTAGATTCCATTCACACATCCTATGCAAGCCCACTCCTCCTTCGTTCTTTTGGAAACACACCTTATCCTAGGCATCAAGGGTGGGAACCGCCCCAAATGAAATGTCTTATAGAGCTGTCAATTTTATCGTAGAGCTGAACAGGTAACACAACAGTTTGCATGATATAAGGTGGTAGGGAAGATAGCATGGATTTATCCAATGTTAATCTTCCAGCGAGGGACAAACTCATAGCTGACCAAGCATTTACCTTGTTGTTCACTCTTTCAAGAAGCTCACAATACATTTTTTTGTTGACTCGATTATGCACAATTGGAACTCCCATATACTTTCACGTGTCCTCAGTTGCCTGGTACTTACATATATGTGTAATCCTTCTTATCAGGTCCCTATCCACACTTTTGGAGAAGAACAATTTAGTTTTGCTGACGGACACTTTCTGTCCAGAGGTTTTTTCAAAGATAGAAAATCAATCCATGATAGTTCTTATATGTGTAGTGTTGGCTTGGGCGAAGATGATTAAATCATCCACAAAATACACATGAGATATCCTTGGGCCATTTGACCTCATCTTCACTAGTTTCTATCTGCCTTTGGTCACCTCTCGTTCAATAATTTGGTTCAACCTCTTGAGACACAACACGAGCAGGTACGACAACAAAGAATCTCCCTGCTTGAGACCTCTGCTCAATTTGAAAGATCTGAATGTCTTGTCAATCGAAGAAATAGAAGTTTCTCCACCTGTTATGGATGCCATGATGTACTCCAGTATGTTTGTAAGAAGTCCAACACAGTTAAGAGAGTCTCTTATGAACTCCCAAGGCATTTAGTGATAAACTTTCGTCAGATCGACTTTGATAAACATGGATTTGGCTCCTTGTCTATGCTTCATCGTATGGATGAGTTCTTGGACTATTGCAACATTGTCTGTGGTTCGACACCTAGGTACAAAGCTACGTTGGGTCATTGAAATCTATTTAGGCATCATCAGTTTTAACCTCTCCACTACTATCTTCAATGTGAATTTAAGTGTCACATTGTTCAAAAATACGGGTTTCAAATTTTCAAATTTCTTAGATACAACTACATTTGGTATGAGAACTATGGTCGAGTTACATAGTGTTGTTGGTAGTTCCCTTATCGTCAAAGCTTCTTTGACTATCTTTGTTAGGCTTTGGCCAACTACCCTCCAGTTCTTTTAGATAAAGTATCACCTAACTCCATCTGGCCCAGGGGCCTTCACAAGATCCAGTGACATATCTACTCTATGGATTTCCTCTTCTAAAGGGTATGTTCCAAAAGCATCAAACTGTGCCCTTCTCATCTCAGTGCAATTTTTTGGACAAGTTCTTACAACGCTCTTCAGTAGAGGCAGTATGAACCTCACAGGAGGTTCATACTGCCTCTACTGAAGGGCGTTGTAAGAACTTGTTCAAAATAACAAACTACGATTTCTATGAGGGGTCCTTCCTCCGTAAACCACACCCATCCAAAATTTTCAACTTAGTAATTGAATTCCTTTTGTTTCTTTGATTGACAAAATTATAGTAGAATCTGGTGTTGTAATCGCCATCCTTAAGCCAAATGATATGAATTTTATGCTTCCGATCTAGCTCTTCATCCTTTAAAATCTTGTCCAGCTCCTTATGAAGATTTAGGAAAAGAGCATCTGATATCTCATTGTACTGTATTGTCGATTCTATTTGTAATTGTTTTATGTTGTTGATGAGACGATCATTCTGCTTCCTTCTATCCCTACTTTGTTTTTTGTCTCAATCAGTGATATTGCTCTAACCATCTTGTAGTGCTTCCCTATAGTCGAGATTTTGTTTTCCATGTATTTCTGAGCATAGCTGTGAAATTGGAACTCTCCTACTAGGAAGCCTTAGAAATGAATATCCTAGGCCTATTATGGTTATGATGAAATTTCACCAACAATGGGCAACGGTTGGAGCCCATCCTTGGGATATGTTCGACTACCATGGTTGGATAGCAGCTAATGAATTCACTATTAGTGGTGGATTTGTCCAACCATTCTTGTTGGAGACCAAATCTATATGTGAACTCCATGCCCAAGAAGTCTAAGTTGGATAGGCCAACTTCCGTCAGGGTATTGTAGAATTACATAAATTTAGTATATTTAAATATTTCCCTCCTACTCTTTTCACTAGTCCATAACGATATTGAAATCTCCTAGTGTAATCCAAGGGGCTTTGAACCTTCTCCCCATGTGAATGAGATGTTGCCAAAGGTGTCGTTGAGTGCCAATTTGAGGACTGGCTTAAATCAACATAAAGAAGCATGTATTAATGACTTTTCACAATATGAACTACCCGTGACTACACACGATCTCCACCTTGCATTGATTTGCATTCTAAAAAACCCAGATACCCCCCAAGACCCTCTAGTTTTCCACTCCATAGGAGTTAGGGAACCCATGCTTGTGAATAGTTCTAGTATCATTGTCAACATTGATCTTAGGTTCTAGTAAGGCTACTACATTCGGTTTATAGATAGCCATGAGTTCTTTGAAAACCCAATATCTTTCCTCACTACCTATCTCCTTTGTGTTTCAACATAGGTGTTGATCATTGGAATATAGGGAAATTGTGGAAACTCAGGCCATTAGACGTCTTGCACCTACTTCCATATAAACGTTTGTGGAATCTTTCTTTCTATTATTCACTTCCCCTCTATCATGGGCGCTTAACCTCGATCTCTTCCTCCTGTGTTCATACGGTGTATATGCTCTTAGTTTATTTATTTTTTTGTCATTACCCTTTAGTTTTCTCCCCAGGGGTATGGGAGGAATATTATTGGTGATCTCTGTAGGGCAGACACCAGTTTCCTTCCCTTTTTCTTTGTCCCTATCTCTGATTATCTCATCATCTTCCTTCATAATGCAGACACCCACCTCTTCCCCTTCTTTCCCACCCATGTTAGGTTCGACATGTCCCTCTTGGTTATCCTCAGGAATTGAACTAGCTACCCCAAACATTTCTTCATCTTCCACTGTTATTACGTTATCATTTGCAAGCATCTTTCATTTCTTGAATCATTTTATCTACTTTAGGTTGAACAACAACGTGATTCTGATTCGAGTCTGTGTTATCGGACGAGCTATTCCTAGTGTAATCCTCAATTTCCTTTCCAGTCATTTTTCCACTATTACCTAGTGATGTGTCCATTTCTTTATCCATGGGTTTGTTGTTTCTCTTTAGTCTCCATACCTTGGCAGGCCTCTCAACATTGTTGTCCTGGTTTTTCGACTTAGGATCGGCTTCCTGGTCCTTCTGATCCTCTTCAAAGAGAAGGTTAACACATTTATATTGGAGGGAAATATGTCTAGTGTCTTGTCAGAGGACCTTGTATGTTTGTAAGACCTTCACTGTCTGTAACTGTTGTCCCATTGTTGTTGTGATAAATGTATATTCATCCCTTTTATTTACATATTTTAGATATCTCTATAGGATTATTTTGTTATTTATTTTCTTAAGTTTTTGTAGGAAATGACATCAATACTCTTGGAACATAATTGTATAATTTTGAGCAGTCCTGAAATTCATATATACCAGATACCAAAAGTGTCATAACTTTTGCTTTCAAACTCTAAATTTAGTATAAAAGTATTCGTTGGAAAGGATATTTTATTTTCTAAAAGAATATCCTATTATTTGGGCTAGTTATATGCCTTTTACAGAAACTAAATCTATTAGCCATCGCTGTTGTGGAAATCTACATTAAAGAGAGTTACATGGTCTAGATAATTAAAGACAACCAACAACTTTTATTGAGTAGTTTTCTTATTGAGGCAATGGGAATAACCCGTTGGCTATTGTGTTAATCAGATCTAGTCTTATATGATTTGTATATTGATGACGTTTGGTTTAGAAGTTGACTATTTTAACGAAGTAATTAATCATTTTATCAAGTGTTAATCCTAGTGGATGTGACTGTGGAAACCAGGATTTAGAACAACTAAACCATTCTCATAGGAATTCGGATGCGACTATGAAAAATTCCCTATTAGGATGATGGATTAATAAGCATGAGTTCCAGGACCAATGGGCTTGTGTGGAGTTTGCCTTTTTAATATCATTCATGAATGATCTGCATGGCTTCTTCTATCTTTCTTGTCGTATGACTTTTATCTCTTTTCACTTTGGTTAAGGTGGTGAAAACCCCTAAGTCTTGGTTTTTTCCCCTTATGTTCAGTCATTCTTCAATGCTTGTTTTTCATCGCTCTCTTTTTATTCTTGCACATTAATTCTTGTTTAGATAATCTTTCCTTCTAATAATCTTTTTTTCTCTTTGTGTAGTGTAACTTCCAATACCTTGCTTTAGTGTAATCATTTACTTCTTACATTATATTTCTTGTTCTAGTGTATCAATCAACCACCAAATCTAGAATTTACCTTCTGTTCTTTTATTAAAAAATTCCAAAAATAAATAAAGTGAAAAAATCAATCGGGTTTAAAGAGTCCAATCTTAAAAATGTTGTCACGTGGGATCGACCCTTTCTATACTAGCCTTAACTAGAAAGTAAAAAAAAATATTAAACTCTAGACTAATAATCATAGTGAATTGGTGTGCTAAATGAGGCGTATAAATTTTGGCGTGGTTGCCGAGGACAACGACTCATTTTCTCGAACCCCAAAATTTTTGAAATTTATTTTTTATTTTTTATGCCTTTTGAGTAACATTTTGAAAGTGCTATCTCCTCTTTCTGTTGAGTTTCCATTCTAGCAATACATTTTTTGCAATCGATACTAAATGTCATATTAATTGTGCATGAGGCACCCACTGAACGTCGATTATGTGCTATTGATTTTTAATCCAGAACTAGAGAAGCCAAGGATGATTTTAATCAATGAGGATGGCGATGATTATATCATCTCCAATCAAGTAGAACCAACTTTAGTACTAGAATCTCTACCAATCACTTCCATTGTGGATATTAATCTAGTTGTTGTTAATGATCAATCTATTTTTATTGAACCCTTTTTTGTATAATGAGCTGCCACTCTTGGAAGAAGTCCAACGTGAAGTACTAGAGATGCAATACAACCTTGATCAGTAGATGGACAAGTGTTCCAAAGAAATTATGGTTTCTGTAAATGAAGAACTTTGTTTAGCTAGGGAAGCAGCTGTATGGAGCCCCAACTATCCATATAAGTCAGAAAATGAATGGATTTGGACCTATGTGGATAAATTCATGAATCAAGAATCTTTTAACAAAAAGGTTAAAGACTGGTGGGCTCGAAGAACATCCCAACAACCTAAGACTCCACCACCCTTCTCAGTTGCAGACCTAGATTTGGATGTCTACAATAATCATCCCAGCTTTGTTGAGACTATTGTGACCAATATACCATCACTTCCTTAAGATGCATTGATGGATTCTTTGGAAGGCTTCCTCATCAAGAGCACTATGCTCCACATCAACCACGTCTTGTTCCACATCTGGTCGAACCTAATGAGGTGATTCCCCATCCGTAAGAACCTTACATGCCACCATTATATTATAAGGTGACCCCCTTTGAGCCCATTGAGTTGGGCACATGCTCCATGAATAAATCAGTTCTCCCCTTTAGTATAGTAAAGGACCTTGATGGCTCTATAAACATCCATGTTGATGGGATCTTTTATGAAAAAGAGATGGAGAACTCCCCAATAGAGATGGAATATCCTGGCTTAATCATTTTTATAATTATGATGACAATTACACCATCCGCAAGTCGATCACACCAAATCCACTGGATTCCATCTATGGGTTAAAGGATCTGGATGAACCTTGTTGCATAATCCTCCAGGAAAGAATATGGACCGATGTGATTGTTTACAAGACTGAAAAACCAGTTCTTCCAATAAAAAAACTCTTTCCACTACATGTATACCCAAGTGACAAAAAGATACTCGATCCAAATCCTCCACCTGATCTTCCGCATCTGGAACTATATGTGTTACCCAATGAGCACCCACCAATCTCCCCCAATCCACATTCATCTCTAACACTTCCTTCACTACTTAAGGAAGATCTGTGGATCCTACTGGATGGACTGCAAGGTGACAAGCAACATCATTCAGAATACCCTTTCAAGCTTCCATTACCATCCATCCATTGGGTTTACCATGAAGCTCCTTTGTTCAAAGCCCCAACCATCACCGACATCTCCTTCAACTGGACATTTTTTGAGCTACCAGGAACTCCTGGAAATCCCAACAATTTTCTTCCCTCCATTATGAATTTAAATTTGTTCGATACAAGGAAATTTTTAAGTCTGGGGTGGTGGTGGGTGGTATTTAACTATTTCACCCTCCTTATCTTCCCTTTTTACCATTATATCTTTTGTCTTTTATTTGCATATAGTTGCTTTTATTTTCTCTCTCTTATGGCCTTTGTCTAGTTGGACACGTTTTATTTCCTTGGTTGCAAAATGGCCATTATCTAGTTGGTCAGTTTGAATAGATGTTTATCATTGTACCCCTTTGAGTTTAGTAAAACTTTTTATAAAAATCTATTACAAATTGTCATCTCTGAAATCGTCGTATCATCTAGGACCCCTACATAACATCACTCCTTGGAGTAGTTGGCAAATAATAAGGAATCAATAAGAACCAAGCATAATTTTTCCCTATTTTAACAAAATAGATTATATTGTTATAAACTTGTATGATGTGAATCATAGGAATATTCTAACTAGAGCAATGACACTCTCTGAAAAAATATTGAAGGTATAAGCACATGAGCATCTCTTCCTTCCCTCTATTTTTCTTCTAAGGATATAATCATCACTGGACAAAAATCAAGTCTGGCATGACATGCTTCCCAAAAAAAAAATTCCATACCCCACAAAGGGGCGTACCATCGAAAGATGTCAAAAGTGCACATGAAAAAAATTGTAACCAATGTAGACACAACTCTACAAATTCATATACCGAGTCAAATAGAGGTGGGATCAATATTTTTTCTAACACTCCCTTCGTCCTGTTCTTGTGCAACAACTTACAAAAAGATAAAAGTTGAGAGAGTCAAAGCAAAAGTAATAGGAAGCCTATTTTTCTACAAAATCTTATTTTAGAAGCAAGATGTGATAATTGTTTTGATAGGAAATATAGAACTTTGTGCTACATGGTTCTAGGAGATTGGGTCACTTGGCTAAAATTTTAAAGTAAGGATTATAGTGATGTTATAAAAGAGAGGATGACATGTTGTTAAAATAAATTGGAATTTATTTGTAATTTTATTTGCTTGAGAATAAGCAAAGATTCAAGTCTGCGGTATTTTGATAAATGTGTATTCATCCCTTTTATTTACATCTTTTAGACATCGCTTTAGGATTGTTTTATTATTTATTTTCTTAATTTATAAATAATTATATTATTTTATATTTTTCTCTTTAATTGAATTTTTAATTATATTTTCTTGAGATTTGGTAGGAAAATGGTATAAATAGGCTTGAAATATAATTACACAATTTGCAGTAGTCCTGAAATTCATGTATATCTGACACTAAAAGTGTCATAACTTTTGTGTCCAAACTCCAAATTTAGTGTAGAAGTAATTTTTGGAAAGGAAATTTTATTTTCTAAAAGAATATCTTATTATTTGGACTGCTTTTGTGCCTTTTACGAGAATGAAATCCGTTTGAAATCACTTCTATGAAAATCTACATTAAAGAGAGTTTCATGGTCGAGATAATTAAAGACAATCAACAACTTCTGTTGACCAGATCTAGAAAATTCAAAATTTCAACTCCCCCACTCTTTTCCCCCTTTTTTGAGGGCAGCCTACCCCCTCCTCCTCCTATAAAAGGTTGCGGTCTCCTCTTGTAAAGGCATTCATTCTTTACTCAATTTTCATTCTGAATTTTTGTTTTTCTATAAAGCAATCTTTCTTTATGGTGTTGTAATTTCTTTAGATTCAATAATGTACTTTTATTCAAGTTACTTGTTCTTGTTCTTCTTTCTAGATATAGATCTTGTTCGTTCTTGTTTTATTTCCCATTTCTTCTCTTGAAACGGAGGACTAAGGAACTGAGCCATTTAATTGGCACCACCAAGATCTCTATGAAGTTTCATTTTTTTGTGGTCTATGACTTCGTTCCTTCCTTCTCTTGATTACACCCTCATGGCCAGTGAGTAGTTTTCTTATCAAGGCAAGGGGAATAACCTCTTGGCTATTGTGTTAATCAGATCAACTCTTATATATTTTTATATGGTTGGATTCTGGTTTAGAAATAGATGATTTAATGAAGTAATTAACTATTTTATCATGTGTTAATCTTAGTGGATGCGATTTTGGAAACCAAGATTTAGAACAACTAAACCACTCACATAAGGATTTGGATGTGACCATAAAAATTTCTCTATTAGGATTATAGATTAAGAGGCATGAGATCCAGGACCAATGGGCTCGTGTGGAGTTTGTCTTTTGTGTATCATTCACGAATGATCCACATGCCTTCTTCTATCTTTATTCTCATATGACTTTGATCTCGTTTCACTTTGGTTAAGGTGGTGAAAACCCCTAAGTATGGATGTTTTCCCTTCCGTTCAGTCGTTCTTCAACGCTTGTTTTGCATCGCTCTCTTTTATTCTTGTACTCTAATTCTTGTTTAGATGATCTTTCCTTCTAACAATCTTCTTTTCTCTTTGTGCTAGTGTAACTTTTAATTCCTTGCTTTAGTGTAATCATTTACTTCTTGCATTTTATCTTTTGTTCTAGTGTATCAATCAACCCCCAAATCTAAAATTTTCCTTCAGTTCCTTTATTTAAAAATACCAAAAAGAAATAAAGTTCATAAATCAATCGGGTTTATAAAGACTAAACTTAAGGACATTGTCCTGTGGGATCGACCCTTTCTACACTGCCTTAACTAGAAAGTAAAAAAAATAAGATTAAACTCTAGGATAATAATCTTAGTGAGTTGGTGTGCTAAACGATGCATATCATGTTGCCAAGCATCTTTGCGGGTGTTGTCCTCCTCCCTCTGAATCATATCTTTAGTTTGATCCTCGTACCTTGTCGTGCTCATCGGCTTATCTTTGCAGTACTTAGAGTTGTTCCCTACTTTTTCACATGTGGAGCACGTATTAGAGGCCACCTCGTATTCAATATTTTATTCTATATCATTTATCAGGTTATAAGGGCATAGGGTTTGTGTAGTGTCAATTTCTATTGCAAGCCTAGGAAATTTGCTCTTGGTTTGAAAAGTTATGTGATTGTCCACCTTTATGACTTTGCCCAACACCATCCATATATATTCAAATAGTGTGGACACATACAGATGTAAGGGAAGATCCATGTTCCTGAGCCATGTAACCACATAATTGTGGCATATTCTATGTGGGTTTAAATGTCAGGAAACAATCCCAGACTGTTAGGCAACTTTCAAGTAGTTTCCATGGTCCTCCAGTCTTGGAGACCTAATAGTCATCCTTGCAAGATAAATGTACCACATAATGGCCCATATCAATCTTGTACATATTAAATCTCCCCTTAGGGTTCCAGAGAATCTTGATTCTTCCCTGCATAGTCATGAATCCAACATCTGCTCCCAAAAGTTGGATGACCACAACATATCTCCAGGGCCGAGCCAAATCATCCTCTACCTCTGAGTCAATAAATATTGTCAAGCAACCCTCGACCTGCTTCAGTTCTAACATTTTGTAATCAGATGGTCCTCATGCAGTTTCTCTGGAAAAATGTTTCATTTTCATATTGTGATCGTCCTCATTTGCTTGAGCCACCCACAATCTCGTTGAAGAGGGTCTTTGTGTAGTGCTACATCCAGTTGTTTTGACGATTCCTCCCACCTCCCCGGATCCATGGGGGTCAGGTTATTAGAAGTTTGGTTGTCGAGTATGCTTACTCTGATTCCTTCACTCTCGATCACTTCTGTTACCAGATCTTATGTGGCTGAACTTCCTCTCATCCTTGTGATTTGGAAGTCAATTCCCACCAATGGCACTGAAACCCTGACCCCCGTCGCAAGGTTACCTCCCTCTCCTCTCATAATTTTATCAAGGTCTTTATTTTTCCATCGACAATGTCCGCTTCATTGGCAGTACTTCCCAATGGACTCTCCTCCATGCGGCCATGGCCTGTCGGGATCACCTGGCACTGCCACCTCTTCCTCCCTTTCCCCTTCTCCCCCCTCGTTCCCAACGTCTCTCCATTCAAAACTTTTATTGTAATTCCACCTCTTTGATATAGAGAAGATTCTTCAATTCCCTTTTTTGAACTTTTTGCACACATCTGATGAATGAATCCTCGCTCTTAGATAGATTTATTTTTTGTCCCAATGCTTATTTGTATTGAATGATATTGTTAGCTATATATATGTCTTTATGTACAAATCTCTAGTAAAAAGAATTGATTCATCTGCAAAAAAGTGGTGAGAAATGTTTGGTGTCCAAAAGCTCTCTAATCCCATGAATGACATTATTGTTTACTTCAAGATTAACAGAAGTAGTGAAAACTTAAACATATAAAATAAACATGCATGTAGGATGAAAAAGAATCTTTCATTTGTAGCTAGACGGCATGGCTCATCCCTTACATCTCTATATGGAGACACAATCAAATACTTCTTGTCTTCAATTCTCCTTAGACCCCAACTTTCTTATGATATGCTCAAAAAAGCACCACTCACTGTATCATAGACTTTTAAACATATCCACGTTCAGTGCCATATGACCATTTTTATCCCCTTTGCTGCCATTCATCGAATGAAAATATTCATGGGCAATAAGGGCCTTATCAATAATTAACTGTTTTGGAATAAAAACACTTTTGTTTTTTGTTACAATTTTGTCCATGAGAGGTTTTAATCTGTTCGCAATGACCTCTTAGTGATTTTTTTCATTTCATTTATGAGTGAAAAAAGTCAGTAAATAATCAAATTGTTTAAGTTATTGAATCGCTCATTTCATTTATGGGTGGAAAAGTAAAGTAGCAGAATAGACAACGTATCCAATAATACAAGCCGCACCCGACTAACATAGACTTACTATGTTACATTCATGGACTCATTACCATTTTTTTTCGACTGTTTATTGAATGCAGTGACTTTTTATTATTAGCAAACTTTGAACGAAGAGCTAATCAGTACGCGGCTTGCCCGTCAGAGTTGTCGTTGTCAACAACAGACTCAAGCCCGCTTCGAGAGTTTCTAACACCACAGTTGGCCCTGATTTCACCTTGGTTCCCAGTTAGAACATTCAACATCCCCATCTTGACAACCGAGAAAGCAAATTTGTCAAAGAACAGGTCCTCGTCCACGGCGAATGAAGTCACTATATCTCTCGTTCTTATATCCTGGTACAGGTCCTGGTCGGACGTGAACAGCCCCTGGCGGTTCATTAGGTCAATGTAATACTTGTTATCAAATACGTTGGGGGTTCGGATGTCCAGCACGGTGGTGTTGGTGGAGCCGAGGCGTGGACAGGTTCCCTTGAGGCTTTTTGCGAAGAACTGGTTCATGGTCGGGTCTTGGTTAGGGAAGAGCCGCTCCTCGAAGGAGGCACAGTGGCCGATGCCGATGGTGTGGCCGCCGGAGAGGGCGACGAGGTCGTTGACGTCCAGGTTGAGCTGGGAAAGGTTGCCGATCAGCTCCGGGGTCTTGGAAGTGGGTGCTGGGAGGAACTGGAATATGGTGTTGAGGCTTGCTGGGGTGAAGCCGTCACGACGGCCAAGGGGGACGAGATAGCCTGGTCCGCCGGACTGCAAAACAAACGGTAAATACACAATCAAAACCTAAGAAGGAGGTGGAGCACTCACGATTAAATGGTAACAATATACAATAGTGGAATGTTAACAATCAAATTATAAGTTGTACGTAGACCACTCACAAGAAAGACGGCGTCTCTGGCAGCCAGAGCGGTGATGTCAGCACATGACACGATGCGGCCGCACGCCAGCTCGACAGTAGAACGGATGGAGTTGATGAGAGCAAAGGCGGCCGGGCGCAGGGACGTGTTCGGCGGCGCCGTTTTCTCGCTGTTAGGGCCATCCAGGAGCACAGACCCATCACAACCCTACACCACCGAACGTCAACGTTCAGGGTCATGCGTACGCTAGCTAGTTTCTAATCACTGTACTTCAGCTAAGTACCTGGACGAAACAGTCGTGGAAGTGGATGCGGAGCAGCGCCGCGGCAAGGCCGATGTTGCTCTGGAGTGCAGCCTCGATCTGCGACTGAACGATGTCCTCAAGGTCAGGGCATCGGCTATCGTAGAAGTCGTATGACAGACCCCCGACCAGCGGCGGCGCAGGGAAAGCCCTACCTACTGAGAAGCTAGCGCTGAGGAAGGCGAACAAAAGCATAAGACGGGGTGCCATCACAACTACAGGTGTACAGAATCTGTAAGAGCGTGGGGTGGTGTGGTGACCTCGAGCTAGCCATGGCAGATGGGCTTTATAGGCGACTTTTGAGCTGGATCACCAGTCCAGCCTGTGAGGTCACAACGACAATATGGATGACTCACGATCTACCCACTCAGGGTGGCTGCTGCTCTTGTAATTTCTCTGAAAGTGTGTTTGGTTGGCTCAGGCAACCTCTTGCTTGTGCTTGTAAGTATGCCACCGCCCCCTCTGGACCCGTTGTGGAACAGTGGATGGCTCCTTTTGTCTTATAAGATTGTTTTCTCCGTCCACCATACATGCGAGTAACATACTTTAAAAGTCTATTAGTATCTATAGATAAGTGTTGCCTACAATTTGTATTCACATTCTACGTGACGAATAATTGCAAGCTACTAGCATAATACTCGATAATGACAGTTTAATACAACACAAAAAAATGGCAATATGCATGTAGATGTATCTAAACTACCCCATCAAACTGGATTCACGACACATGAAATTGGTTAGAGATTTGCGTGCAATATAAGCGTTTGACTGTGATACATATAGATGCACTTTCAGATGCTAGTTTATATTGAGAAAAAAAAGTGCACCACAAGCATCTCTTGTGTATTGAAATGTTTCGCAATGATACGTAGTTAACATGTTAAACGGCATAAAACCCTATATGAATTACTTGGGCATTCTTGTTAACTTGAATTAGTGCTATATCTTATATGTTTAAGGTTTATCAAGAGCTACATTAAGGTTTGAGAAACATAGGACAATTATTTTCTATTCTTGAAAGATGATTTGACACTTCATTGATGAAGTCAAGGAGATATCATAGTATAATATCCTTACTGGAAGATACTTTTTATGTAATGTCTTTCATAGTAATGTTATTCAAATCAAGTATTGGTATATGTTGTGGTCGTGTGAGAGAAAATCATACATAAAATGCTATTAGTTGCATATTAGGGTTGTAGGCTATAGAAATTTACGAAGAAAATATAAAAATCATGTTGAAGAACAATCTAAAATGATCCACAACAATGAAATAGGGAGGTCGGTCATATGATCCGTAATCGCACTACACACCATGCAAGCTTTAATTAAAACATAAGATTTTATCCTAATCATTACCCGTCATACAAGTGGTTGTGGTTGGATGCACACCCTCAACTTAAGGAAATGAAACGGTGGAAATGTTTACGGATCATGGAATGTATATTCAATGGAGCCCCTCTCTCATATTTCATTTAACTAGGAAAAATAGGGAGTTATGGTGATGGGTGAATTTGTGTTTGACATTAGCAACAAAGATTGGAGGAGACGGGCAGTATGTCACAAGCGAGATAGATGGACTGATATAATAGATAATACAATAAGAAATGATAACCTTTTAGTCTTCTCAATCGCAATTACCTTATTAGACTACATGTTTCTCTTCTAACAATGTATATGAGTGTATTGGGAGTACTCCAATGGACCTGCCAGACCTGTCTATGATGCAACTTTTTGTGATATAATTAATAGTCTTCCTAATTAACACACACACACACACACAGATATATATATATATATATATATATATATATATATATATATATGAGTACGTTTTCATTGCTCGTGCGGGTACTGTAGTGGAGCTGCCCGTTTCAAAAAATGTGGTGGCATCTATTATAAATAATCCAGAAAAGCAAGGACGCGCTAGTACTTACAGAAGAAATACATTCGCGACTCATTCTCTGCCCGAAAACCCCAATTATGCCTTCTTCCCGCTCCAGAACTCCCGAATTCATCCACCTTGGTCTCCATTCCCCAACCCCAACTGTCGAATTCTTCAGCCTGTGGTCTACATTGCCCATAATTTGGGCGATTTGGTTTGTACTTGCGCTGTAGTGTGTGGCGTTCTTCTCCGCTGCAACATTCACCGCTGTTTCTGCCGCAACTGCTTTTGCCAGTCTCTACCGCTGAGATCAAAATGGGGAAAACAAAGGTAAAAGCAAAGAAGGCGACAGGAAAGGAAAGTAAAAAAATAACGGATAGTGAAGATTTGTTGAGCAAGCACTATGAAGATGTGGACAACATGGTAGAAGAGGTAGTTGCAACCATACTGCAAGGAGATGAAACGGGCAAGAGTATTGAAGAACACAACGAACATGATATACCGAGAAAAGAAAAGAAAGTTAAGAAAAAGAAATACAATGTTGAGAAAACTGACACTCTCCATAAGACTGCTGGAGATGACAACGCATCAGGGGAGAAACCAGCCGATGACGTTACTGAGAAACAATTGGCTGTAGTGCATGAAGAGACTGAAGAGCCAGAAACTAACAACGCATCAGGGGAGAAACCAGCCGATGACGTTACTGAGAAATGATTGGCTGTAGTGCATGAAGAGACTGAAGAATCAGAAACAGAAGATGTTGAAGAAGTTGAACATGATGAAGTAGAAGATCGCAAAAGAAACCAGAATAAGACTTTGGAACAAAAACCAAGCAAAAAGGAAAAGCAAAAATTGCAGAAGAAGGTAATATTGATTATTTTTACACTTCTATATGAAAGTGTAACTTGCTGGACTAAAGAGTAACGGTTCTAAAAATAGAGTAACTTTGATCACAGTAATTATCCTTAAAAGTAACTTTGATCCAAGAAAAGTAACTAGATGAACTAACAAGTAACTATATCGACATGAAAGTAACTCTCTGGATCAAAACGTAATTGTTATACATCAAACAGTAACTTTGATCCGAGAAAACTAAACCGCATTTACAAATCTGATATTGTACTATGTGAGAAGGAAAGTAACTAGATGAACTAACAAGTAACTATATGTACTCGATCTATTTATGTACATTTATGTTACATATCAACATGAAAGTAACTAAAGTAACTGAAAAGTAACTATGATCCAAGAAAAATAACTAGATGAACTAACAAGTAACTATATCGACATGAAAGTAACTCTCTGGATAAAAAAGTAACTGTTATACATCAAAAAGTAACTTTGATCCAAGAAAAGTAACTAAAGTAATTAAAAAATAACTTTGATCCAAGAAAAGTAACTAGATGAACTAACAAGTAACTAAAGTAACTAAAGTAACTGAAAAGTAACTATGATCCAAGAAAAGTAACTAGATGAACTAACAAGTAACTATATCGACATGAAAGTAACTATCTGGATCAAAAAGTAACTATTATACATCAAACAGTAAATTTGATCCAACAAAAGTAAACCACATTTGTAAATCTGATACTGTACTATGTGAGAAGGAAAGTAACTAGATGAACTAACAAGTAACTATATGTACTCGATCTATTTATGTACATTTCAGGGCATTTTATGTTCATACTATACTCGATCTATTTATGTACATTTATGTTAGCATAACCAATCTAATACCCCACAAACTCACCTGATCTACAAACAATGACTGAAAAGTAAATTTACTGAATACGACGTAACTCTGAAAAATGAATAGTAACTCTGAAAGTTAAAAAGTGACTACCTAAAAACAAGAGTAATTCTGACGGATAGAAAATAACATGTTGAACTGAAAAAGTAACACTGAAAGCTAAAAAGTAACTCGACAAATTAACACAAACTTTTTCATATAGATGCAGGTATAGGAAAGCTTTTCCATAGATGCTACATAAAAAGTTACAACATCATACAAAATAGCATGCTGTTTAGCACAAATCAAATGAGGATGATGAAATCAACCACATTTGCAAATCTGATAGCCATGCCTCATCTTACTGTAGATGTAACTCTTTTAGAAGATCTGATAGAGAGATATGTTGAAGACGACAAGTTCATGTTAGTACCAGGTTTTGAGGCGAGGATGACTGTAGACGATGTAGGAGTGATACTAGGTTTGCCTAGTAAAGGTATGGGTATAGTTCCACAAAAGCAATCACAGATTGTAAGAAAAATATGGGAGGATTTTGCTAATGCAACAAGAGGAAAAGATAAAGTTGGTGAAAGTAGTAAGAAAATAAGAGAGAAGGATGTGTTACACAAGGAGATATTGAGTAAACTCTGGCAGGAATTTGCAAAGAATGACTCCGAAGAAAACTACCAAAATATGTGTCGTGCATGGATGTTGCACTTGTTAGCAACATTCCTTTTACCGGACACTAGCTATTGTGTCCCCATTTACCTTCTACATTATTTGGATGATGTAACTGCTACAGGGCAGTTAAACTGGGTAAAATTAGTGAACGGCAGCATATTCAAGAAAATGAAAGTTTTAAGTGAGAATATAAGGATGAGGAGAAGAGGGGAAACCAGTAAAAGAACACTCTACACAACTGGATGTGTAATGTGCTTGTGTGTAAGTGACACATTGCATTGTTACTTTGGTTACATTAAACAACCATATATGAACATTTAAAACACTGATTTATACTTTTCTTATCAACACAGGTCTGGGCTTATGAGTTAACAGGGATAACAGAGCCTACATTCCTTGAGGCAAAACCACGAATAAAAAGATGGGCAACTCATGTTAAGATGGTGAAAGATTTTAAAAGTAAGAGCTTTATAATAAATTGATAACTTTTGTGCATAGGTTTCTACAGTGTTGAAGAAGGATGACAATGGTGATTGGGAAGCTACAAAGGCAGTGAAAGATGTGCCTTATTATCTCGCAGCAAATAAAGCAAAGAGCAAGGTAGTTAGTAAGAAGATACTTACATAAAATAACACAAGTAGAGAAGTCTCAGGAAGCTTGGAGAATAGAGTATTGATTCTAGAGGACGAGCTGAGACTGCAGAAGGAAACATACAATAGAATTGCCCTAGAAGCTTTTACTGCTCTAAGAGAAGAAAACGAGCAGTTGAAGAGAAGACTAGAGGAAGTTGAAGCTGAAAATAGATTGCTAAGGATCCAAGCTGACAATTACAAGCATTCACAATCTGCAGCTACACCAACTCCCAATTTCATTGAGAATGAAAGTTGGCATTCAGATGATTTAAGTGTAATAAGACAGAGGATGCAAGATCTGAAGAAAAAGTTGTTGGAAATGGACCAACATGGACCTACACAAGAAAGACCAAGATTGAGCAAGCTTCGACTAAGGAGAAAAGTAGTGGAGAAAATGACAGAAAATGTACCACAAGATTCAAAGAAAGTAGAAGAAGATCGATCTGAAGAAACCAAAGAACCAGCACAAGATGAAATGGAAAAAGATCCATCTAAAGAAGATCTAGCTGAAGAAAAATACACAGAAGAAAAAGAAGTACTAGCAGATAAAAAAGAGCCAGCAGAAGATGTAATGGAAAGCATAATCATGGATATAGACAATGAAGTTGGAGTGAATGAGAAGGAGATAAATTTTTGTGAAGTTGAGATGAAAATAACTAAAATGTTGAGAAAGAGGAAGGGGAAGATGCAGACGGGCATTGGGAGCATAGAAGAAAATATCAAGACAAGAAGGCATTCACAGGTAAAATTTGTTTTGTAATGGTGCTCGTTCCATCAATGATGCAACTGTATGATCTGAAAAGTAAAATATGTCATCCATAAAGTAACTATGTTAATATAAAAAGTAACTGTGATAATGATAGAGTAATATTATGGAATGTAAAGCAATATTATGGACTAAACAGTAGAGTAACTATAATAATATATGTCTTTTACATAGACTACTAACCAAAATTTGTACTTCAAAAATAGCAAAAGAATTCGACATTCATAGGATTCGAGCACTTTAGACCAAAGGAAATGAAAGAGGATGTCAAAGAATTTATTGAAAACATTGATGAAGTGTAAGTAGATACTTTTTAAAGTTCTATCAGTCACATGTTTATTATAAATTAGTTGATCAATCCATAAATTTCTGTCTCACATCTTCAGTATGAATTCTATTGAAGAAAAAAAATACACATGTCAAGAAGAGAATGGATTTTTGGAAAGGAAGCATGGTGCACGGGAAAGGACTTATCAACGCTGTTGTTTAAAGATAAGATGATGCAGTCACCTGTAAGGAATGGAATATTAAACATTTATTACGAAATTATAGATTGCTAATTGATGTTTGTTCATTTTCAGATAATGGATTGCTTTGTACAAATGTTGAAAGAGACAACAAGTAGAAAGAGTAAGAAGGGACTACTTTCTTGGCATTGCTTGAGCACTTATGTTCCGGCAAGACAAACAAACTATCACACTAGATTACATTTATCACAACAAGGCCACTAAAGGTTGCAGAAAAGTAATTCACAATATTGTTTTTACAGCAAAAGCTAAACATGATGGTGGATGAGATAACACTCAAAGAGATTGATATGATGTCACCACTCTTCAATGTACCTAACAAGGAATTTAGGACAATGGACTCCGTGTTTAAAATACTTAACAACGACAATCACTGGCACTTACTTGAAGCAAGTTTTAGGGATGGGGTGAACAAGTCTTATAATTCAATGTCAAGAAGTTCAAAATCTGAGAGAGAAGTGAATAGATGGGTAAGGAACAAAAAAGAAAAACTGTTAGAAAATAGTTGAATGAAATAGTGTAGGTTACATTATACTTATGAATGTTTTGTTGTGCACGCAGGTGGGGTTCGTTCATGAATTCTTCAGGGGGGTGCCTGAGCGTGGAAGTCAACTGTCTCAATGGGAAATAGAGTACCCTGATTTCCCCCAGCAAGAAGATGATGATGTTGACTGTGGAGTCTACATTATGAAGTATCTGGAATGCTTAGTGAATGGAAAAGAAATGAACTTCACGGGCAAAGACATCCCTACAATAAGGGAAGAGATCTTCTAAACAATGATGAAGAAGGGGAGACTGCAGCCAGTTGAAGAACATACTAGAGATCAACAAGAGACCAAAGAAGGAGTAGGTGACAAGAAGAACAAAGAAAAATCAGAAGATGTTGTGCCAAGTCTGAATGCTTGGCTTATGTCAGATTAAAGAGAACTCTTAGATAAACAATGTAATATCACAATGAGAAGTGTATGTTACAAAATATGAAGTAAACTCTGCAACCAGTACTATATGTATATGGTTATGGTTATGTTTTGTTACTTTTTGTTTAACATTTGAACCTATGGGTTCATCAGTTATATTTGTATATGGTTATGGTTTGCTGCCAATTCTGAATGCAAGGCTTATGTTACAGAATCTGAAGTAAACTCTACAAAGTTATAGTACATCAGTTCTATGGGTATATGGTTATGTTTTATTGCTTTGTGTTTGGCATTTGGACCTATCAGTTTGATCTTAGTTGAATGTTCTTATAACTTTAGATAGTTGTTGTTCTTTTAAGGATAATTACTGTGATCAGTAGGTGCTCATTGCATGAGTGGAGTAACTCTCTTCCGAACAAAAAAGTAAATATGTAAACTGAAAAGTAACTATGTGAGAAGGAAAGTAATTAGATGAACTAACAAGTAACTATATCGACATGAAAGTAACTCTCTGGATCAAAAAGTAACTGTTATACATCAAATAGTAACTTTGATCCAAGAAAGGTAAAGTAGCGTTACACAGTGTAACAGAAAGTGATTGTTTCCCTTATCTCAGGTATGTCCAGTAAAAAAGTAACTTGTGTGATGTATAACATAACTTGTGTGATGTATAACAAGTAATGAAAGTAACTCGTCGAACAAAAAAGTAACTGAAAAGTAAATATGTAAAATGAAAAGTAACTATCTGAGAAGGAAAGTAACTAGATGAACAAACAAGTAACTATATCGACATGAAAGTAACATTCTGGATCAAAAAGTAACTCGTCCAACAAAAAAGTAACTTGTGTGATGTATAACGTAACTTATTGAATCGGGAATGTAACTCGTCCAACAAAAAAGTAACTTGTGATGTATAACGTAACTCTCTGGATCAAAAAGTAACTCGTCCAACAAAAAAGTAACTTGTGTGATGTATAACGTAACTTATTGAATCGGGAAAGTAACTCGTCAAATGAAAAAGTAACTTGTGTGATGTATAACGTAACTTATTGAATCAGGAAAGTAACACAACAAATGAAAAAGTAACTATGTAAATTACAGCGTAACTATAAAAAGTACTTGTTAAGTTTTTTTTTGTGAAAGCATCATATCTGCCAGACATTCCCGTTCTTCAGTGCAGACGTGGTATTATTAAGGATGAAGATTTTGTTGAGCTTTAATTAATTATATGAACTGTAAAGTAACAGTAACAACTAAAAAGTATCTGATGCACACAAAATGTTTGTTTTAGACAGGAAGAGTAACTCTGAGATAGAAAAAGTAACCTTCGAAAATATGTAACTTATCAAAAACAGTAGAATGTTTGCAAACTCTACTATGCATCTTTGCATCACCAAAAGCACAGATCACTGCTACCCTCATTTTGCCCTTTCACCCAGAGCTCTCATTTCGCCCTTTCACCCAGTGCTCTCATCTCGCCCTTTCACTCACTTTTGAACAGCCTACCTTCTTCACATCCTACCTTCTTCACAACCTACCTTCTTCACAGCCTACCTTCTTCTACCATTACTAGTTTTCTCACAACCCTCAACACAACCTACCATGGAGCCGTTCATCCAGTCCATGAACTACACCCTTGACGACAAGACAATGGAATCCATTCAACTTCCTATAGAATGGAAATATCTCCATTTTCACATTAAACCAAGCAACACCACCTTCCATATCGGAAACCAGACATTTCAGATCACCCTTATTTAGAATGAAAACATATTACTTTCAACTGGTAACGGCTGGAAAAGGATGATCACACAACTCAATATTCATAAAGATTGGATCATCTTCCTCAAGCCAACTGATCACCAGACTATCACAACATGGATTACATATCATTTCTTAGAAACACCAACCGACTTTCTTCTGCTCTTCATAATGCCTCGTGAAGCAGTATTCTCTGGAATAGACGACTCTGCAGATCAGCTGTTTGTTAGGGACAAATACCAAGCACCACCAGGATCAGCTGTAAATCCTTTACAGGTTGACTCATCTACAACAGCTGACACCTCAACATCTGCAGAAGACACTGCTTCTTCTGTCCAGCCTTCCTATCATAAATAGGTATGCATCTCTGCCCTTTTCTCCTTGCCTTTTGGTCGATAATCTTCCCCATCACTACCTACACAGTCTACCCCTCCTAGAGATTTTTACTTCACAGAGCTATATATTGTCTGATTTGATCTTGATTCTTAAGTGTTTTTTGGTTTTGACTGGCTATTCCTGCTATGTACCGGTGTGCTGGTGCTGACCCGTTGCACTAGAGATCAAGAAGAGACCAAAGAAGGAGCATGTGACAAGAAGAATGAAGAAAAATCAGAACATGGTGTGCCAAGTCTGAAAGCATGAAAGAAATAGTAACTTTGAGGTGCAAGAAGTAACCTTCACAAAAGGCAGATCAGCTGTTTATGGTTATGGTTTGTTACTTTTTGTTTGACATTTGAACATATGGGTTCATCAGTTCTATGGGTATATAGTTATGTTTTGTTGCTTTGTGTTTGGAATTTGGACCTATCTGTTTGATCTTAGTTGAATGTTCTTATAACTTTAGCTAGTTGTTGTTCGTTAATGGATGATGATTGTGATCAGTAGGTGCTCATTGCAAGTGTAGAGTAACTCTCTTCCGAACTGAAAAGTACATATGTAAAATAAAAAGTTGAAAAGGAAAGTAACTAGATGAACTAACAAGTAACTATATCAACATGAAAGTAACTCTCCGGATCAAAAAGTAACTGTTATACATCAAATAGTAACTTTGGTCCAAGAAAAGTAACTAGATGAACTAACAAGTAACTATAGCAACATGAAAGTAACTCTTCGGATCAAAAAACAACTGCTATACATCAAACAGTAACTTTGATCCAAGAAAAGTAACTAGATGAACTAACAAGTAACTATATAAACATGAAAGTAACTCTCTGGATAAAAAGGCTACTTCTATACATCAAATAGTAACTTTGATCCAAGAAAAGTAACTAGATGAACTAACAAGTAACTATATCAACATGAAAGTAACTCTCCGGATCAAAAAGCGATTGTTATACATCAAATAGTAAATTTGATCTAAGAAAAGTAACTAGACAAACTAAAAAGTAACTATATCAACATGAAAGTAACTCTCCAGATCAAAAAGTAACTGCTACACATCAAATAGTAACTTTGATCCAAGGAAAGTAACTAGATGAACTAACAAGTAACTATATCGACATGAAAGTAACTCTCTGGATCAAAAAGTAACTGCTATACATCAAATAGTAACTTTGATCCAAGAAAAGTAAAGTAGTGTTACACATTTTAACAGGAAGTGATTCTTCAGTGCGGCCATTTTTCAGTAAAAAGCATCATATCTCCTAGACATGCCCGTTCTTCAATGCGGTCGGAGTATTATCAAGGATGAAGATAATAAAGATTCATATTTCTATTTATAAAGTAATTCTGTTGACCTTTAAGTAATTATATGGACTGTAAAGTAATAGGAACAGATAAAAAGTAACTGGTGCACATAAAATGTTTGATTTAGATAGGAAGAGTAACTCTGAGATACAAAAAGTAACCTTCGAAAATACAAGTAAGTTAGTGATTAAGTATGGGAGAATGACCCTAATC
This sequence comes from Alisma plantago-aquatica, assembly GCA_963693085.1. Taxonomy (NCBI): domain Eukaryota; kingdom Viridiplantae; phylum Streptophyta; class Magnoliopsida; order Alismatales; family Alismataceae; genus Alisma; species Alisma plantago-aquatica. The sequence goes on from OY856412.1 coordinate 1,442,898,729, forward strand.
TTAAGCAATGATTAATTTTTATCAAAAAAGAATTCTGAAGTATGATGCTAATATAAAGGAAATATGAGACTAATTAAGAAATACATATATAACATAAAATGGAAAAACATATCACACATCAAACAAATTTTGGATGATCTTTATAAAAGATTTAAATTTGATACAATTGAAGCTACCTATGAAATAGTAGCAATAAAACTAAAGTATAATCAAATATCAATTACAACTGTCACACAGTACATCTTGGCCATTACAATTACATCAAAATTTGACATGACTCACACACTAAACAATTGGATACTAGTGAATAAATCAATTTCAATAACAACATTGTCAGTAGTAGCAGAAAATCTGCAGCTTCAGGAAGCACAACAGGAATACCACAGCAGACCACAACAACAGTAGCACCAAATTTGCAACTTCAGTAAGCCATGAAAAAAATGAAACCCACAGCAGACCACAGCAGTAGTAACAGCAGTACCATTACAGGTCAACCAAGAGAAGAAAACTTATCAAGTTAGGAACACCACGATTCAAAAAAAGTAACTCTGTAAATATAAAAAGTAATCTTGAGAATATAAAAATAACTATGTGAAATAAAAAAATAGAAGAAGAAGCTAAATTCAAACACACACCTATTTCTTTAATGGGCAATTTCTGTTGTCATGGTTAACACCATATTGTAAACAATTCTTACATTGTCTCATTTTAGATTGAGCAATTTCAACTCCAGATTTAAACCGCACATGAGTAGATCTAGGTCTACCTTTAGTTTTACAAACACTGGGAATATGGACCTTGATAGAAGAAGAAGAAGCTGTATTCGAACCAGTTACACCAACATCAACAACATCTAATTCTAATGGCTCCTTTCACAAAGCAATGAGTTTTTCAAGACACATATCTATAGCGTTGTTCCTACACGCTATATTAACAATTGAATTGCAAGCAGATACCAACTGCAGTCTCTTCCCAGTGGATAGCTGCATGACAGATGATTTGCTGAAAATCAAAGGATGATCTCTATATCCTTTAGTCCACCTCTTCAGTATATATGGCTCAGGAAGAATGCAAAAATCATGACTATTTAGATAAGCAAGTATGTGTCTACATGGAATTCCTTTGAATTCTAACATGAAACAATTACATGATACCATACCTATTACAACCCCAAATTTTGGGTTCCTTTGGTGAGAAATGTAATTTCTCATATTAAAGATATTTGGACAAATAATGATATAATTTGTTGTGAATAAATGGATTTCATTTAAAATAGCCTTGTTGTTTGATTTGTGGGCTTTATTGGCTATTGAGCCCAATAACCAGGAAATTCAATTAAGTAATGAATAATTGAGTTGTTGAGAAAAGGGAGATGAGGTTGAAACCTCTAGAAGGCAAAAGAATGTGATCCAAGGATGGATTTCGTGCCTCTTGGGTTCCTTGGGTTCCAAGGAGTCCCAAGTTGCAAAAAGAAAGCAATAAGAAAAGAAAAAGTTAATTAAGTATTTCTTTAGTAAGAAAGAAATTGGAAATAATGGTATTATGTGGGAAATAAGAAAAAAGAGGTATAATCAAGTTATCCTTAGTGGAATTTCGTATCCCAAGGATTCCTAATAATAAAAGGAATACCAATGAGGAAAATAAAAGAGAAATAAAGAGAAATCCTCAAAAGGAGATATTTTAATTAGGATTAAACAAGATAATGTGAAATAAAGCATACGAAAGCATTTAAGGATAATAAGTATTCCTTAAAAAGGAATTTCGAATTCTTTGAGTTTCTTGGGGTCCAAGGAGCCCCAATAAAGAGGAAAGAAAGAGAAAATACCAAGATTGCAAATAATAGCATAATGTGATATACTATTGATGAATTTTGTAATATGGATAAAAGGGAGTATTTTCTATTAAAAGAAAACATGATTTCGTGATAAATAATTAAGAGGCAAGTAATAAGAAGATAAAGGAAGAGATTTTCGTAATACTAATATCCCAAGGAAAAGGAATATCAAAGGAATGAAGGAGAAAGAGAAGATTTGCGTCTTAATTAAGGAAAGTCGTTTCCTTTTAGGAAAGGGACTTGTTCCCTCTTATATGAACGCCTTGGGGCTTCGTACTCTCCCCTATATAAGGGGTAGAGCCCTGGTTCAGAGGAAAGGAGAACCCCACGATCCTCTGCTCTCTTTTTCAACCTCACTATAGAGTTAACCCTAACCGGAAAGAGGAAGTGCGATCCCAGGAGCTATGAGAGTAGTTGAGAGGTTTGCAATGCTTTCACAAAGTCGGAGAGGTCTGGGCGGCTGTTTCCGTGACTCCTCTCACCCGTGCGACGCCTGCAAGAAGATTGCAGGATAGCTACAACTCGTCCATGGAGGCAGGCCTATTAGCCTTGATCTTGGCCGATCGGCCACATGCATAGAAGTCCTCACCTGCGAGAGGGCGCGACGGAGGCGGGGGAAGGAGTTGGGAGAGCCAACGGGTCCATATCCAAGGGAGGAAGATCTCCCCGAACCTACAGCAGTGGCGCCCTAGGGCTGCTCGTGAGGAAGATGAGCAAGGGTGACAGAGGACAATTATACCCTTCACGGGCTGAAGACCTTATCGACTCAAATGAGGGCAATAACGTAATTTGGTTATAAACTAAAGTTGGGCTGCGTTGCATGGAAACTAATGATGTGGCGCTTCCCTATTGGCCAAGTAAGTGATTTAATGCAAAAATCATAACTCCTAATTGGTAGCTCCGATGAGAACATATAATACATGAATTTTGCTCAGAAAAATGAGAGGAATCCATTAAAAGTATAATTGAAGCCTGATTATGTTTGAAATTCGAAAAATAATAGAAGTTATTAACTTTAGTGTAATGATGATTAAAAAAACCCTACTTTGATATGATTAATGTGATTAATAGGGTTTAATTGATGATTAAAGTTGATATTAGCCTGTTAATGATAAAAAGGAACATTAGGAAGAAAAAGGATGAACTTTGCATATAATTAGTTATTTAGAGTTTCTTGTGCATAAATATGTTTTAATGGGCCTTGAAACCCTAATGTTGGTAATAGGACTACTAATGGCTTTAATTATTCAATTTCATGCATAAAACTAAGTTTTCATGGTCATAAGCTATTTCAAGCATTAAAGTTCCTAATTTGTGGATAAATACCCTAAATGTAGTAATTAGGGTTTTCTCATGAATAAAGAATAGAATTAATGGCAAATCGAGTTCATATGTGAATTGTACTATGAATTGACGATAAATGAGCATAATGATCTTGTCACATATTAAAAGGATAAAAATAGTAGATTTAATTTGAAAGAGGCTTAATGGACTTATTTAATGGTTAATTATGCCTTTAATCTGAAACTGAGGATTAGATGTTGAAATAATTAGGGTTTAAAATAGTAAAAGATGAAGGGAAACCCTAAACGCAATGGAAACCCTAAAAGTGGACTAGAAACCCTAAGAAGCGAGCTAGATTTGATAGATCTTAATGACATGAGTAATAAAAGGAAATTGTATAATTGTTTCAGGATCTTATTGAATGCTTGCATGCTCATTGTTGTTTGGATTATTCATGCGCCTGAATCTACATGTACAGGTATGTGGTTATGCTTATGACTACCCGAATTAGTTTTCTAAGATTTTATCGATGTTTCCCTCGTGGCTTGAATTAAACTGTTGGATGTATTTAATTCATGCAAAGTATAATGTGAATATGACTATTACATAAGAAATATGCCTACTAGCTCAGATCCTAGTCCCCTCTGTAGCTTAATGGGTTGACCTTGTAAATGGATACCAATGGGGTAGGCCCATCAGGTCATTGGATGACTTAGTAAATGGCTACCAATGGGGTAGGTCCATCAAGTCACATTGAGTTAGAGATTTGACTACCTATGGGTAGTGCCATGCGACTCAACCCTAGATATTGATCTACCTATTAGGTAGGATCATGCGGGGTTTAATAAGGATCTACCTAGGGAGAGGTAGTATCGCAGTCCACTGCAGGGACAACACAGAGATCGGGGGATAGGAAAGGATTGAGTAGTATGGTTTAAAACGTAACCTTGACTGTTAAATGATAATTGGCTGATTACTTTGTTACTATAGTTGCACAATTATTGTTTCCCCCACATACCAGCTTCTTGCTGACCGACATTTTGTTTGTCGGCATTTTAGGTATAAATGAAAGGAACAAACAATAAAGCGACATATGTGGAATTAAATGAGAAATAAAGTGCACATGAGGATTAGATAGATTAGCATCTTCATGGATAGAAGTTTAGAAATCCCAATTTTTCCAAGGTAAGAAAAGATTTATTTTATACCAGTTTTCAGTTTAGTTGGTAAAGTTTATTAATTGTTATTGATTATTTGTCGAACCTTTAATCCTGTTATTTGGATAACGGCACCGACCTTCGGGTCTCCCTTAATTAGGGGTTATCGGGAGGCGGGGTCATTACAATTGGTATGAGAGCATAGGTTCCTCAAGTAATCTTTAATAATTATTAAATTTTACAAATTTTGTAGAACCCAAGGGAGTTATTAGAGGATTATCCGAAAGACAAAGGTGTCTAGAAAAGGATCACGACCAGGGGCTGACAATATTTTCCTCCGCACCGCTAGTCAGAATACGAGGACTCCCGGATCCATGTGACTGCCTGCCCAAAGTCTTAGGGTATGATTCGAAATAAGATACCTTTAGGACTCTCTCATCTTGTTCATCCCCTCTCAACTCAAATTTTGTTAAGGACCTTAAGGATTAGGGTTTTCTCTCTTATCCTTACCCTCTTGAGGTATGGGAAAAGTTAATAAGGTCTAAGGAATCATCCATCAAATTAATAAAAAGCATGTAAATAAGATGTCATGGACATAAGCTTAATAGATCAAGCGCAAACTAAAGAATAGATACATGCTTAGGTCGTATGACACGAGTTGCCTTTTCCCTCAGGAGAGACCTGAGGATAGACCTCCTTGTCTGGAGGATGAGTAAAGAGAATTAGTCTTGGAGATGGAGACCTTCATTAAAAGTAGATACCTAGCACATCCTTTGAGGATGATGTTAACCCTAACCCTAAGTGGAGGTTAGAGAGAGAGTTGACATGATGAGTTAGATGTCATAGTTGACCGAGTGTTTGGTTGGACATGCTTGATTCGTGGTTAGGAGGTTGAACATGTAGTTGGATACCCAAAGGAGAACCTAGGGTTCCTAGGCCTAAGAGGGGAAGCAGTGTATCCAATGCTCATGATGAGATTTGAGTCTCTATAGTTTCGAGCATGGTACTCCTCACGTGTAGGGATAAAGGAAATCCCTTACGTTAAGGGTATGTTTGATGAACCCCTCACAACTAAGTTGATGTAATGTTGAGGATGAGAATAAGTGCAACCCAGCATGGTTTTGTAGGTACGCTTGTGCCTTAGTAGTTGTTGGTTTAAGCATGCTCATATGGATGTAAACCCTAAGAATGCTTGTGACCTTTGGTATAAAGGTGTAGTTTCCTCCCATCCTGGGAGAGCGACCCTTTGGTAGGGAGTTTACCAGTTTGGTTGGTTTTGAGGTAACCTAAGGAGGTTTCGTAGGATCTTGAGAAGCTAAGTGAAGAGTACATGGCATGAGAATGAACCTATAGACCCATAGATAACCATCTCTATGTGCATGTGGATGTGTTACCATGGAGGTAACCGGTATGGGGCTCAACCAAGGTAGGCAGGTCGCCATGACCCTTATGAAAGGATAAAAGACAGCCCAAGAATGCAGAGAGAGATGATGAAGGATTAGGTAGGGTTTTGAGTTGAACATGTACTATGATAGAATCCTAAGTCTATCCAAGGGTCAGGTAGGGATAAGACCGATGAAAGACGGAGTTTCCTAATTCCCTAGTTGCACATGACCATAGGGTCGGGAGGTAACATCTATCACTGTCTGAGGGCCATGGGTTAGGAGATTGATCACCTTCATGAACTCATGGGACCCAAAGGGCAGATGAGTAGGGCACTCTCTGGATGCATAAGGGAAGAGGGATGACCCCAAAAAGTGTCGGCACCCTATAGACCTAGAGGAGATGACCAAGGATTGTGTGGTGACCCAAGTAGGTCTCAGATCAGTTTTCCATGGAAGTAAATTTTGATATCATGATGTTTGTGATGTGGAGACATGAGTTGCACGCTTCAACTTAGATTTGAAGGTGTACTGGCAAGGTGGGATGTACCATCTCTACTCCTGGAATAGGAAGAACTCTATATTTGGATGACCGCCAAATGCTTATTTCTTCTTGTTATGGGAGTGAGAGATAGGACAGTACGCATGCCTTACACCAAGGATAAAGATGATGTAAGTTGGAACGTAGCTACAAGGTATGAGGATAAAGATGATAACATAACCTGGTGAAGTGAATGATACACGGATGATTCGCAAACACTAAGATAGGTAGTGTAGTCATCTTATGAGGATGTTTTATCAGGAACTATGTGGAATTTGCAAGATAACCAAGGTCGAGTTCAATCACAGTGAGGATGAGCTCAGAGCTTCTTGATGAAGATAGACTTAGAGTTTGAGATGAGATGATAAGTATAATACATGGAGGTGTATGTTACCTAACACTTAAGGATGAGAGGCGATAATGAATGCTCTGGTTGAGATCTAGCTGCCTAATTTAGTTAGAGGCTAGAAGAAGTTGAGGATTGTTTGGCTAACCCTAAGTTTGAGAAGAAGATGTGTTTTGGCTAACACTCTGATGTAATAAGATATGTTGAACAAGTTAATGGTAGTTTGGGTAGCCAGTATAGTCCTTGATGTAGTAAAAGGATGGTGATAGAACCTCAGATACACTTCTTTGGATAGGAAGGTAATAAAACCCTTTTGAGAGTGGTTTAGGGTTTCCGAGGTATCAAGCTTGAGGAATCATAACAATGTAGGAGGTCATGACATACCTTGATACTACAAAGATAGTAAGTGATGGTAGCATTCTGGATGCTTAAAACAAAGTTGCATGTAGCATGTGGCCATGCAAGCCAGGAGGTGAAGGACGAACACCATTAACCCAGTGCATGGATATAAAGTATAAAGAGTTCCCAAAAGTGAATGGGAGCTCATCACTATGGATGTTGTGAGTCTCTCCTAGACCAAGAAGGTCAAGATACAATATGGGTTATGGTAGATCGCCTTACCTAGATGAAATGAGAGAGGAAGAGTTCTGTCAAGGGACAGATCTGCTTGAACTACATATGAAAAGAGATGGTTCAACTACACCATGATTCGAATTCAAGAGTTCTTGATGTGACCCAAAGGTTCACTTCCATGAGGTGGGAGTAGATACATGAAGAGCTAAGTGTTTGTACAGTTTATCACCCCATACTAATGGACAGTATGATCCAGACTAGAGGGTCTAATGAGAGCATGTGTTCTCATTTAGGGTGATACATAGAGACAATTCTTAAGATGTGATGTTAACCACCATAGCCTTTATCGGGATGCAAGAAGTCTTATGGAGAGGTTGTGTCGGTCACCACTACATTAAGATGATGTTGGTGAAGGAGGCCTCGCGAAGGTCAGAAAAGAACCATAGTGTGTGCAGATGAAGTCGCTTTGATCATGCAATGGCTAAGAGAGAGCCTAGTGGTGACATGAGTCACGAGCTGATGCAAAGTAGACTGACATGCAGTTCACTATGGGAGAATATGTGATGTGAAAATCCAACCCCTCTAAGCTACAGCTGAGAAAGCTGAGTTCCCGATATATGGGTCCATTTGAGATGGATTGGTGGAGATGGTTGTGTAACCTTACCCCTCAGGAAAAAATGATGTGTTGCATGAGTCCGATATAGAGCACTATGTGAGGTACCCAAGCCAGGTGCTGAGCCCTGAACCTATTCAGCTTTTGAAAGGATGAAAAGTCCTGAGTCACCTATGAGGGTATGATATACCAAGGTAAGAAAGAACTCAGATGGAAGAAAATGAGATAATGAAGGTTCTTGGGAAACACCATGGAAAGGGTAAAGCCACATGGGAGCCCTGATGGACGTAAGAAGACTTATCCTGTTTGTTTGCTTGCTTGATGGAATTTTGAGGGCAAAATTCTCATAAGAGGGGAAGGATGTTACAACCCCAAATTTTGGGTTCCTTTGGTGAGAAATGTAATTTCTCATATTAAAGATATTTGGACAAATAATGATATAATTTGTTGTGAATAAATGGATTTCATTTAAAATAGCCTTGTTGTTTGATTTGTGGGATTTATTGGCTATTGGGCCCAATAACAAGGAAATTCAATTAAGAAATGAATAATTGAGTTGTTGAGAAAAGGGAGATGAGGTAGAAACCTCTAGAAGGCAAAAGAATGTGATCCAAGGATGGATTTCGTGCCTCTTGGGTTCCAAGGAGTCCCAAGTTGCAAAAAGAAAGCAATAACAAAAGAAAAAGTTAATTATGTATTTTTTTAGTAAGAAAGAAATTGAAAATAATGGTATTATGTGGGAAATAAGAAAAAAGAGGTATAATCAAGTTATCCTTAGTGGAATTTCGTATCCCAAGGATTCCTAATAATAAAAGGAATACCAATGAGGAAAATAAAATAGAAATAAAGAGAAATTCTCAAAAGGAGATATTTTAATGAAGATTAAACAAGATAATATGAAATAAAGCATACGGAAGCATTTAAGGATAATAAGTATTCCTTAAAAAGGAATTTCGAATTCTTTGAGTTTCTTGGGGTCCAAGGAGCCCCAATAAAGAGGAAAGAAAGAGAAAATACCAAGATTGCAAAAAATAGCATAATGTGATATATTATTGGTGAATTTTGTAATATGGATAAAAGGGAGTATTTTCTATTAAAAGAAAACATTATTTCATGATAAATAATTAAGAGGCAAGTAATAAAAAGATAAAGGAAGAGATTTTTGGAATACTAATATCCCAAGGAAAAGGAATATCAAAGGAATGAGGGAGAAAGAGAAGATTTGCTTCTTAATTAAGGAAAGTCATTTCCTTTTAGGAAAGGGACTTGTTCCCTCTTATATGAATGCCTTGGGGCTTCGTACTCTCCCCTATATAAGGGGTAGAGCCCTGGTTCAGAGGAAAGGAGAACCCCACGTTCCTCTGCTCTCTTCTTCAACCTCACTATAGAGTTAACCCTAACCGGAAGGAGGAAGTGCGATCCCAGGAGCTATGAGAGTAGTTGCGAGGTTTGCAATGCTTTCACAAAGTCAGAGACATCTGGGCGGCTGTTTCCGTGACTCCTCTCACCCGCACGACACCTGCAAGAAGACTGCAGGATAGCTACAGCTCGTCCATGGCGGCAGGCCTGTTGGCCTTGATCCTGGCCGATCGGCCACATGCATGAGACGTCCTCACCTGCGAGAGGGTGTGGCGGAGGCGGGGGAAGGAGCTAGGAGAGCCAACAGGTCCATATCCAAGGGAGGAAGATCTCGCCAAACTTGCAGCAGCGGTGCCCTAGGGCTGCTCGCGAGGAAGATGAGCAAGGGCGACAGAGGACGATTATACCCTTCACAGGCTGAAGACTTGATCGACTCAAACGGGGGCAATACCGTAATTTGGTTATAAACTTAAGTTGGGCCGCGTTGCATGGAAACTAATGACGTGGCGCTTCCCTATTGGCCAAGTAAGTGATTTAATGCAAAAATCATAACTCCTAATTGGTAGCTCCGATGAGAACATATAATACATGAATTTTTCTCAAAAAACAAGATGAATCCATTAAAAATATAATTGGAGCCTGATTATGTTTGCAATTCAAAAAATAATAGAAGTTATTAACTTTAGTGTAATGATGATTAAAGAAACCCTACTTTGATATGATTCATGTGATTAATAGGGTTTAATTGATGATTAAAGTTGATATTAGCGTGTTAATGAAAAAAAGGAACATTAGGAAGAAAAAGGATGAACTTTGCATATAATTAGTTAATTCAGAGTTTGTTGTGCATAAATGTGTTTTAATGGGCCTTGAAACCCTAATGTTGGTAATAGGACTACTAATGGCTTTAATAATTCGATTTCATGCATAAAACTAAGTTTTCATGGTTATAAGCTATTTCAAGCATTAAAGTTCCTAATTTGTGGATAAATACCCTAAATGTAGTAATTAGGGTTTTCTCATGAATAAAGAATAGAATTAATGACAAATCGAGTTCATATGTGAATTGGACTATGAATTGACGATAAATGAGCATAATGATCTTGTCACATATTAAAAGGATAAAAATAGTAGATTTAATGTGAAAGAGGCTAAATGGACTTATTTAATGGTTAATTATGCCTTTAATCCGAAAATGAGGATTAGATGTTGAAATAATTAGGGTTTAAATAGTAAAAGATGAAGGGAAACCCTAAAAGTGGACTAGAAACCCTAAGAAGCGAGCTAGATTTGATAGATCTTAATGACATGAGTAATAAAAGGAAATTGTATAATTGTTTCAGGATCTTATTGAATGCTTGCATGCTCATTGTTGTTTGGATTATTCCTGCGCCTGAATCTACATGTACAAGTATGTGGTTACGCTTATGACTACCTAAATTAGTTTTCCGGGATTTTATCGATGTTTCCCTCGTGGCTTGAATTAAACTGTTGGATGTATTTAATTCATGCAAATTATAATGTGAATATGACTATCACATAAGAAATATGCCTACTAGCTCATATCCTAGTCCCCTCTGTAGCTTAATGGGTTGACCTAGTAAATGGCTACCAATGGGGTAGGCCCATCAGGTCATTGGATGACTTAGTAAATGGCTACCAATGGGGTAGGTCCATCAAGTCACATTGAGTTAGAGATTGGACTAATATGGGTAGTGCCATGCGACTCAACCCTAGATATTGATCTACCTGTTAGGTAGGATCATGCGGGGTTTAATAAGGATCTACCTAGAGAGAGGTAGTATCCCAGTCCGCTACAGGGACAACACATATATAGGGGATAGGAAAAGATTGAGTAGTATGGTTTAAAACATAACCTTGACTGTTAAATGATAATTGGATGATTACTTTGTTACTATAGTTGCACAATTATTGTTTCGCCCACATACCAGCTTCTTGCTGACTGACGTTTTGTTTGTCGGCGTTTTAGGTATAAATGAAAGGAACAAACAGTAAAGCGACATATGTGGAATTAAATGAGAAATAAAGTGCACAAGAGGATTAGATATATTAGCATCTTCATGGATAGAAGTTTAGAAATCCCAGTTTGTCCAAGGTAAGAAAAGATTTATTTTATACCAGTTTTTAGTTTAGTTGGTAAAGTTTATTAATTGTTATTGATTATTTGTCGAACCTTTGATCCTATTATTTGGATAACGACACTGACCTTTGGGTCTCCCTTAATTGGGGGTTACCGGGAGGCGGGGTCGTTACAATACCAATGGATGAGTCTTTCTTCAAAAGACGAGGAGAACAAGAATAACCAAGACGATATACCTCAAACACAACATCATCATAAGTTTCCTTTACATTATACACCATACTTTGATGAACTTCAACTTGAAAGATCTTAAAAATTGCCTTGGTGTATATACCTCTCATTTGTTCCTCTAAAGGCCACACTGATGACAAAGGAAGATTGTTGTAATCATCATCAAAATCTTTGAAATTTTCAATCTCCCGTACATGAGAGTAAGAAGTCTCTAAGCAACATACAAGTTCAAAAAGTGTTTTCCTATAGTTGACATGACTTCGAATGAAAGCATTCAAGCTCTCACTTCTTTGTGTTGTCCTCATTCCAGCAAAGAAAGAATCCTGCATAAAACATGGAACCCAATCCCACTGCATAGCATACATATCAGAAAGCCAACTAATATAAAATAGGTCATTCTCTTGAACTACAGAATTCCACCTCTCTTCAAATGTGTCTGTATTGTCTGTATTCCATACACAATCATTAAAAGAGCTAACAATCTGATCCTTGTTTGGAACACCGCCAAGCTTAGATGGAAGCTTTTGTAGGATGTGCCTTTTGTAGAAACGATGCTTACAATTTGGAAAAACAATAATGATAGCAGCATTCATAGCCGGGTCTTGGTCGGTTATAATGGAAACCGGCTCTTTGCCAAAACAAAGTAAGTATTGCTTGAAAACCCAAACAAAAGAGGCATACTTCTCATCAGCTAACAGAGCTGAAGCAAACAACACCGTCTTGTGATGGTGATCCACACCACCAAACATTCCAAAAACCATGGAATACTTGTTGGTACGGTAAGTGGTGTCAAATACAATAGCATCTCCAAATAATGCACAATCATCAACAGAAACCGGATCAGACCAAAACAAATGTTTCAAGCAACCATCAGAATCATTCTGATAAGAGTAAAAGAATTTAGAATCTAAAACCTTCAAGCTTGCAAAACGATCCAAAACCATGTCCACATTATATAAAGATGACTCCTTCCTCTTGCTACTTAGATGTCCATGAGCTTGTCTACTTGTAAATGTAAAGTTTGCATAACCACCAGACTCAGTTGCTATCAATGCAAGTTGTCTGGAGATAAGTATATTTGCTTGACTCATAGAAGAAAGCATCTCTTTTTGAATTTGGTCAAGAGATGAATTACACATCAAGTAGCGCAAGTGAGAATCATCGACAAGATCATGATTGTGTTCATCAACAAAAGTAGTAACAAAACGTACAGATAAAGACTTATTTAGTGTAAATCGGATCATTGATGTACAACAACACCTTTTCATAGAATGCTTGTGCTTCTTAGATAAATTCTCATGCAAATCACCAATATTGTCACACACATGACTAAGAAGACCTTTGGATCTCTTAGAACAACTACTCTGACCTAGCTTATCACATACCAAATCTTTAGCAAGTAAGATCATAGTACCTCGTTCATAAGGATTATCATCTTTCCTAATATTAAACCCAATCAAACCAGCATACCTATAGTAAAACGATATGCCATCATCTAAACTTCCAAATTGTAATCCAATTCTAGGGACATCAACTGAGGACACAGTATCAGTAGCAACAGATGAAGAAGAATGAACATTATCATCGTCAATGTCAATAATAGCATTAGCAGCATCAGTATCAAGACTAGCATCCATTACAGAGATCGAAAAGTAACTCTATAAACAAAACTGTAACTATATAAATATAAAAGTGACTAATACAACATGAAAAGTAACTACAACAAACAAATCATATAAAAGTAACTACAAAATAAAATAGGTAGTACGACTGTGTTACTACTAAATGGACAGATACATATACATTGAAAAATACTAAAAAACTTCATTTAAAAACATATAGCACGAAAAGAAGGGAAATAGAAGGGATTATACTTAGAAGATAATCAACTGCTCAACATAGAATTTGGTATCAGGATGTAAACCAAAATTCAAAAATACACCTACTTCTTCAATGTGGGTTGCTGGTCATCTGTTGGTGGGGCAAGGCAGTTTCTGACTTTGAGCACTTTTACCCCTATCCTGCCAATAAGGCATTTCGGGAGGGAGCCTACTAGTCGATTACCAGATACATCCACAAACTCGAGCACCTTTTCACATGTGACCACATCCGCACTACCAGATGTTCCACTAAATTTATGTGTAGCAATGAATGCGATTACCTCCAAGGGCCGTCGCCATCGAGCTACCTTGGTTCTTCAAGTTCTTCTTCTACAGAACCCATCCCTTGCTCTCTAAATCGTCAGTCACTGTCCCATGTGACAAAAGTGAAGACTGTTATGCCGTCGATGACTCTGATGACGATGCATATGAGCTTCCCGTGGTTTCCTCCCTTGAGCTCTGCTTCCCCGACTTTGGCTTCAATTTTTGCGGTCCGATGGCGGAAGACGGGAAATGGGAGATTTGAAATAAATTACAAATACTGCCACCGCGTCAAGCAGACGGGTAGCGTAACTACAGTGCCCACGCGGGCAATAAAAAAACTACCTATATATATTACTGGTATATATAATTTTATTTTTAATAAATTATATGTCATTACATACAACAACAATAATTATAATTATATTAACATATTCAAGCCAGATCCAGATATGAAACATGTAGAATAAACAATGCATGAGAACAAAATTTAAGCAGAGTTAGAAACTCCAACTAGATCATTTATTGAGAAAGGAATGTGATACTTGGGAAAAAAATCAACAACTTGTAATCCTCAAAATGAGTGTCATTCTTCTAGTCAACCTGGCCACATACCTGTTGTGGATAGTCATCTTGGTTGCACTTGATGAAAATCAATGTGCACCACCACCTGGATATATCGCATATCTGAGAGAGGAAGGATGAAATCACTTTGTACTGGAGAGAAATATCTAGAAGTAGTTTAGGAGAGATGGTGGCAAAACAAGATAGACTAAATTAGGGTTTCATACACAAACAGTTGAAGGCTGGTGATCGAAACCTGAGTTTAACACTAACAATCAGAGACTTATATATAGCATTTTCATGCCCCCACGTCCTATTTCTAGCATGACATGATCACACGATTATTCATGTACATGTAATGACAAGCCACAAGGCAAATACTTTTCAAATAGGATTAATAAATTCATTTTGAACATTCAATTAATTAATTTAATTGTTGTATTTTATGTAAAAAGAAGATGAAAGACAACTCTCACAAGCCATAAATCACAATCCACAAACCATAAGCCACATGTCACAAGCCCTAGCATGTGCCTATGGAGTGAACATGCACATACATACGTCCTTGTATGTTGTAGTCTCCATACCCACCACAAGGGTAAGCATACTCTCCCATATAGCCCATTAGACACTAGTGGTAAATGTGATCTTATAAATAAGGACCACAAAAGTTCTAGGAGTGAGAAATCTCAGACTAAAGTCTCTTCTCCTTTGCATAATAAACAAAACTATTTTTCCTCTACGTATTAGCTACACTATATTGAGATTAATCCATGTAGATGGATGGTTATAGTAGACATACCTCTAACAATCCCCCAAAAAGTCTAATGTATAGTGTGCTTTTTGCCACTCCATCATCCATAGTGTGATTTTAGTGAATACCTTTCCGTTTGAATATACCTAAGTTATCCAACTTTGACCCCTAGTGCACACATTGGTCTTCCTCAAGTGCGACCAAGATGACTATCTGCTACAGGTTTGTGATCAGGTCGACTAGAAGAATGATGTTCATCTTGAGGATTATGAGTTATTGGTTTTTTTTCTATGTTTGATCTGGTTTGAGTTTCTAACTCTGCTTAAATTTTGTTCCTCTACACTATTTATTCTACGTGTTTCATATCTGGATCTCGCTTCAATTCGTTAATATAATTGCAACTATTGTTGCTGCATGTAATGACATATAAATTGTTAACAATAGTAGCATATATACCAGTAATATATATATATATATATATATGAATTAGAAGAATATTACATCACAAAGAAACTTACAACATCAGACACGCCTGGTGGGTCCATTGGAGTACTCTCAATACCCTCATATACCTTGTTAGAAGAGAAACATGTAGTGTAATCAGGTAATGGAGATTGAGATGACTGAAAGACTCTCATTAATTAACTTCTATGTACTAGATACACTACATTGAGATTAATCCATGTAGATAGATGGTTGTAGCAGACATACGTCTCATAGTCCCCCACAAAGTCCAATGCGTAGTGTTCTTTGCCACTCAATCCTTCATACTATGCTTTCAGAAGATACATTTTGGTTTGAATATACTCAAGTTATGCAACCTTGACCCCTGTAGGAACTAGGTGAACAAAAGTCTTGAACCTGAACTTTGAGTGCAAAGAGTATTGGTCGATAACAACACAATAAAGACAATGCAGAAAACAAAATAGGTTGCATTAAGGACATGCATCCAAAACATATCATGATTGATAACAGGGAACAACCCAATTCCCTTATTGCATCCTACACAATATCAATCATTTAGTTGGAGTCTCCAAGGATGTAGTGCTAATATCCTATATTAAGATTTGACATCATTTAGAGACTAATATTTACGAACTTGTAGTCATGAAACTAGTGGGTTTCCCAAGAGATAGATACATAGATGCAAGAAGAATCAATGGAAAAAAACTTAGTCTCATCTAGTTCACTTGATAATTTGTTATTACCAAATCGAACCCAGTTTGTAGGATCTCCACTATTATGGGTTGGGTTGCTATTGATTGCAAACCTTAAGGGGTAATAGTCCCATCCTCAACCATATTCCTCCACTAAGGCTAGTTTTAGACCTTTAGTGAAAGGATCAACCATATTATATTTGATAGCAAAGCAGTCAACAACCACGACTCCATTAGACACCAAATTCCTTATAGACTTCAGTCCAACTTGGATGTGTCTGTGTTGTTTTTTATTATACTTCAAAGTCTTTATTTTAGTAATGGTAGTAGTTCTATCAAACTAAATTGAAATTATAGAAAGAGGCTACTTTACTATAGGTAAACTGGACACAAGTCCTTGCATCCATTCAACTTTCAATCTAATTTTATCTAAAGCACACAACTCTACCTCAAAAGTAGACTGGACAAGATGGTTTGTTTTTTATACCTCTAGGAAACAACACCTCCTCCCAATAGGAATATATATTCTGAGACGCCATTACTTCATGACAATCCATCTTGCATCACTATATCCATCCACTATAAAAGGATATTTGCCATAATGCAACCCAAGGAAACAAGATATATTGATATAACTTAGTACTCTGTCAAGAACTTCCCAATGAGTCTTCTTAGGAGAACTGGCGTATCTATATAACTTGCCCATGACAAACACAATGTTTGATCATGTGCAGTTCATAAGATACGTCAAACATCCATTAATTTAATAGTATCATAACTAAGACAATGGAACTCTAATATTTTCTTGAACATGGTCTTGAATGAATCATATAGAGTCTTAACATGTTTACATGATGTGTACTCAAAACTCTCCAATATCTTCTCAACAAAGTGAGATGAAGAGAGAACTATAACATCAATAGACCTTGTGATTTTAAGCCTTAAAATCACACAAGTGCCACCCATATCCTTCATCTCAAACTTAGTACACAAGAATGACTTCATCTCATTTACTGCTTCCATGTCAGAATCAAAAAGTAGGATATCATCGATACATAAGCACAATAGAATGAATCCATTGTTTATAATTTTATAGTAAACAAATTTATCAAAATAAATATAAATAAAGTGAAATTTTAATATCACATAATCAAACAACTTATACAATTGCTTAGGGGATCCTTTCAAATTATATAATAACTTAATAAGTTTGTACACTTTGGACTCATTCCCACAACCCTCAAATCTCTTAGGTTGTTCCATATATATCACTTCATGAAGATCATTGTGTAAGAACATGGTCTTTACATCCATCTGATGGACATCGAGATTATAAATGGAAGCAAATTAATACAATAAGCATTTGTATTATTGCCATACGAGAAATAAAGAACAAGTATCAAAATAATATATTCATTCCCTCTCTGTGTAACCGTTAGCAATCAATCTAGCTTTATACTTATTGATTGTCAGGTCTACATTAAGTATCATCTTAAAGATCTGTTTGCATTCAACTATAAAAAAAACAAGATGTAAATCCACTAATTCATAAGTACCATTAAAGATAATTGAATGGATTTCATCGGTTATAGCTTACTTAGCTTTTGGATAATCCATCACTTGTTTGAAAGATACATGATCATCGTCACTATTTTAAGTTAGAAACTCACTTTCCAAATCCTTGGATGTCCTTGGCCATTTACTTCTCCTTAGTTAAATCATTTCTTCATAATCATCAGAATTAGACATAGCTTGTTCTGAGTCACGCCAACATTTGTCATCCTTTCCATGTGCTCGAGAAATGAAACCTATTGAATTCTCTTGAGATACTTATTTTTCCATACCAAATATCATTGAAACACATCATGTAAGTATGTAGCATCACAAAGTTCTACAATTTTACTAATATCAATGCCTGAGATACCAGATTTTACAACAAAGATCTATAGGAATAAATTGTCTCTACATAACCTAATAAGACGGCATCAACATTTTTTAGTCTTACATTCTTCCTTTTGTGTTCATGAACAAGTACTTTAGCAAGGAACCCCCATACTTAATAAAATATTTGAGAATTAATTTTCTCCCTCCTATTGCTCAAGTGGATTACTTTCTTTATATTTATGGGGAACTCTATTTAGAATATAGCAATCCATATTCAAAGTTCCCCCATATAAAGTTGGACGACCTAAAGTTTAGAGTAATCTATTTACCATATTTATTAATGTTCAACTCTTACATTCTTCTATCCTATTAGACTATGGTGTATAAGGAGGGATAACCTAATGAACTATGCCATAAAATTGACAAAATTCTAAAAACAAGTTTGAGGTGTACTCTCCTCCCCTATGAAACCTTGAACATTTGAGTACTTTACTAGTCTAAGTTTCAGCTTCTTTCTTAAAGATTTTAAATTTTTCTAATGCCTCATATTTACTTTTAAGTAAATATACATAAAAACATCTACTTGAATCATCAATAAAAGTTATGAAATAATATTTTTGACCTTAGTAGTAATCCCAATAAACTCACTAGTCAATGTGTACTAAATTACAAATTTCTGAATTCCTATTCACATAATGAAAAGGCTTTCTAGGAAGTTTAACTTGCATACATATTTTGTATCTACTAACATTAATGTTAGTTCTAGGAATTAATTATAGATTCATCATTCATTTGATTGATGCAAAATTAACATGTACCAAATGACTATACCATACTCAAAAGATATAAGAGCCATAAAAACAAAACTATTATCATTCAAATTTAAAACTAAAAATGGAATAGGTTCAACAAGAATCTTAAATAAGTTCTCCATGTCGCATAAATACCCCTTGCCAAAAAAAATGAGTCACAAAGGTGTGTAATAATTTCCTAATTAAATTTGTAGTCATACTAAAACCATCCCTGACAAGAACTGCATCCCTAAGGATATTGTGCCAAATGGATGGAATATGTCTGATTCTAGAAGTGTCAAAACCTTCTTTGAAAGAAACTTTAAGTCCACCCATTCTTTTCTTTTGACCTCTATAGAGATGGAATTGCCCAAAGTCACGGACCGACTAACTGAGGCTTGGTAAGGCACACAAAAATCTTATCAGGACAAACATGTACAGTAGCCAATATAAGTATCTAGTAAAGTGGTTCCAAAATTAAAAGAATTTCACAATTTATAGACATGTATCCATCATTGAGGTTCAAAGATACAATCATCATGTTGACTATAGCCTCCTCAATTATAGATGTGGAAACTTTCTTTGCCTTCTACAATAGATAGTTTTTTTTTGCGTGGTCAACATGTTCACATGTCCAATAAGGTTTATTTTTTGGTTTCTTTTAGATCTTAGCCTTAGGTTTAGGCATGTTCTTTGATTTAATATTTTTATTTTTAGCAACACAAATTGGACAATAGAATTTAAATCAGTAGGTAAGTTGACACTCTTCTATTTCAAGTGTTCTTCATGTATGTTAATGTCGCTCGCAAGATCGTTCATTAACAAGTCTCCTTTGTGATGCTTAAGAGTCATTCCAAATGACCCCATTTTCTTATGTGTAAAGTTGGTGGTTTTTGAACACTGCAAAGATTATAATATAATCAAATGATTATAATGATTAAGTATGAACTTATACTACAAATAGGATTATACACATGATCTGAGTTTATATAACTTGTTATAGATTTTGAATGTCCTGTGTGCTGTCCTAGCAATGACATCTGAATACTTGATCACATAGTATTCACACACACATTCATTATTTTTTATAAATCACTACAAATTCACAACTATTCCATACATTAATAAATAAAATAACCCAAATTGGAAATAGATTTGGAGAAAAACAACTACCTTAACAGTCCTCTAGGATAATGATTTCTTTTGTCTATCTATAGCTCCTCCGTGTGCAATAGATTTGGAGTAAAACAATTACCTTAACATTCCTCTTATAAAACAAATATAGTTGTTTATTCTCTATATATAGTGCAAATCAGTGATGTTATTAGGAGTCTCATAGTGACTAAACTAAATGTTCTAATATCAACACATAAGTATATATAAGAATATATGTAATGGATTCAATATAATGAGCCATTTAGTCACATGATTTCATCATATCCAAAATTATATTGTAGAGGTATTTAGACGTACATACTCAAATATCTCATTAATATATTGAATGAAGAGTTAGTGTCAGAATATTTTTCTATGACATCCTCTTACATTTGGACCAACGTATTTGACCATTGTCGAATACTCCCTAACTATCGACATAAGTCTTGACATCGAGGATTGAGCAAATTGAACAATTCATGTGGAATTTTAAGTATGTATAGGAATCTTTAGAAGCAAAACTATAGGAGGTTTCTTAGCTATCTTGATTTGTTAATATTCTCATATAAATCAAAAACATATATATAAGAAACAAAAATACTAAGAAATATATATTCAATATAAATTTGGTACAATTTACCATAGACAATTGAGTTTTTGGGTTACCTAATGAAGCTGCCTTCTGCATATCATAATATATTATATACTTTGTGAGGTATTGATAATGGTCTATCTATTATTAGTAGATACACAAGTTGACGAGACACAAAGACCACATCATTTGCCATTACAGTATAATATGGTGTGACATCACTGCATGGAAAAACCTTGCCCTCAGCCAAGACCATGAGTACATGATCAAAAACTACAAGAAGCCATTTTCTAACCAACTATAATTTTTTATAGTATTTTCTAGATATATGGCTGCTACAGCCATCTATGTGCATGGTTAAGCCCAATATATTGCATCTAGTATAGAGAGGAAAAGTATTTTTTTTCCTGTGAAAATGAGGAAGAGCCTTTAGTCCCACATTGATCACTAGTAGATATTTTGGTCTTTATTTATAGGATCACATGCTATACTAGTATCTAAAGTACTTTAGGGGAGAGTATGATCACCCTTGTGGTGGAAATAGTAACTACAACAGACACATATGCATGCCCATGATTGATTCACCTCCCCTGGTCGGGCACGGGCTTGGTTTTGTTGGTTGTGGGTTGTTCTACTTTCTGTCTTCTTTCTACATAAGGATACAACTCAATAATTACTTATTTATTTTATTAATTATTCCTTTCCAAAATGGGTTAATTAATCCTAACTGGAAAGTGTTTTCTTTGTGATTTTCTGAAATGTTTATAAGAGCAATATGTGATCATGTATTATTCACAATAGGATGTGGGGGTGTGAAAGGGATACAAATAAGTCTTTGGTCAATCGGGTTAAACATCACTTTCAAACACCGGTTGTCATCCATTTGTGTGTGTAAGCCTAACTCAGTTGCTCTTCTTCTTCCAACTGTCGCTCCCAAACTGCTTATTGAGATTTCTCTCCTATACTAACCGAGTTCATCCTTCCTTTCTCAGTGATGATATCTATCTGGGTGGTGTTACATGTGATTTCTTGGCATCACTAGTAGTACACGTAGATCATCGTCAAGTTTGAGCAATAGGACTATCTACTACAGATTCATGACCGAGTCGACTAGAAGAACGGAAATCATCTTGAGGATTGCAAGCTACTGATTTGTATAAGTATCACATTCATTACTCGACAAACAATACAGTTTGAGTTTCTAATTCTATTTAATTTTTGTTCTCCTACATTATTTATTCTACATGTTTCTTATCTGGATCTGGCCTAAATTCATTAACATAACTACAAAATTTTTTGTTGCATGCAACATGATATAATTTGTCAACAATAGTGTTATAGAAATAATCTTTGTTGTAGTTAGTTAAAAATGGCTGACCATAGTTTTGACACTAAAATTGACACTGTGAATATGCCTAAAAATTCAGTGTTACAAACTTTTCTTATTGTCAAAGTAGGATGCAAATTTGGGTAGATATGGTAAGTTATGATTAGTTCTTAGATGAAGATGAACAAAAACATGATGTAAATGCCCCTGACAATCAGAAATTTAGTTGAAAATTGGAAGAAGGGTGATAAGATTGTCAAGGGTTGATCTTGTTTTCTTTAAATAACAAATTGTATGATTCATATCTAAGCTTCCTTTTACTATTCCCAAAGTTTTGTAGGGTGATTAGAAAAGAAATATACATGGAAATCCAGGATGTTGTAAAGTATTGTATCTCTCAAATTTGATATTGTTGAGGGTAAATATGTTTCTGAACAAACTCATGACTTTAAATTGTTGTATCACTAGCCCTTAGATTCAAGCATGGAATTCCCTTAGAAATTTGTTGTTATGTCCATCATAGAGAAATTTCCTAAGTAGTCAAAGCACTTCATTCAAGAAGTTGCCATTGATTTTGATTGGGATGATGATTATGCATGAAACGTTGAATCTGATTGTTTGGATAATTATATATGTGGATCCATCAATAAAATTTTTTTGAAAACAAATTATAATAAATCCAAGTTGCTTTGGATTTTGACTCAATTGGGCAATTGAAGTTATGGACGTGAATATAAATGTGAATTGTTAATGTGTGTGTAAAAATAATTGTATTTTGAATATGTGTATATGAATGCAATGGGGAAATGGAATATGTGGATGTGTATATATATGTTATCATTATTGTAGGTTTTTCAGGTGGAAATGACCTATTATTAAGCTTAACACATGACAAAATGTTTTATTCATTAAAATAGTAGGTTCTACAACCTACAAAATAGTCAGATAGAGGGTCTAGATCTATTAAAAATATTTCAATGTCAGTTATAGAAGTAAATAGATGTTTAAATATTGTAAATCAGTTCAAACCTAACATTATTGAGCAATGTTATCAATGAACATTTTAAGTGATAAGTCTTATATGACAGTTTTGGGGATAGAAATTGATGTTGAATATGTATAATGTCGGTTTTGTACAAAAGTGGACAACACTGACGAACTTCAACAATCTAAAATATAGCTACCTACTACGTCATTTATGTCACCAAATTGTCATCATAATGTTCTTATTACATCAATTTTTTCTTGAAAACAGAAGTGATAGTCCCCCTCTTCAAAAAAATTTGATGATAGACAAGTTATTGGTGTTGGATTTTATTATCCTAGATGTTGATCATGAGAACCACATTATGGTAGACTTCAATTTTGTCATCTATGAGAGATCTACATTATAGTCATCAATCAACAACATCGCCCACCTAAAACCACCTCAAAATGGACATCTAAAGCCATTGTTAACCAACACTAAAAGATATGTGTGTAATAGTGATGTCAGTAATATTTTCATTTTATTATGTGTTATGATCCATTTTACCAAAAACTTATAACAAATATAAGTTTATGTTTGCATTTAGAAAACACCATGAGATGATTATCATTTGTTTCTATAATGAGTACAAGAAGATAAATAAACATCTATGCAGATTAGAGCAACATTCTTATGCAAGTATTTCAGTTATAACTTGATAAAGCAACATGTCTCTCATTCAATATGAAATAAAAGAACATAAATAACATTTATGTATCAAGGACATGCTAAGTAGTATAACATCAACCAATGATTCTCGTATTTCAATCTTATGCAAATATGCTACACGGCTGATTATATTTTACAAATAGATTTAAGCTCTGAGGAGATGAGGTATACCGCTCATTCTCCAACTGACCATTTCTACAATCAAAATCGGTACCATAATTAGGTCAATGGAAGAGCCAGATTCCCATGACCTCCCATATCCTGGACAGCACAGGACTACAAGCAGGACTGTGCCGACTGCTCAAATAGCTTTCCAGGGTATACTGGAACTTTGCGATAGAGTTACAACGTCAACTGCACTCTCATCGGCAATCGAGAGCATAAATGTTTATCTCCATCGACCCGACATAAAATAACATTGGGAGATTAATGATACATCCATCCCAACCATCGGGAGATTTATGATACATCTATCCCGACACATGAAGGATTGACAGGTTTAGTATTTACCTTCCCTCAATCTCTTCACCTGGACATAAGGATATTTTTGCCCATTTACCCCCACATATTCAAAATATGCAAATTTCAGGAATTCCATAGAAAACCTATTTCACCATCACCAACTACTGACGATGATGGATCTATGGTCAGAGCACTACATGAATAGATTTCCACTTGATTAATTAAGTACATTTTCATATTCTTTTAGCATCATGCAAGTTCTCAAACATAACTTATTATATCAATGCTATAAAGAAACATGTACTAATTTCATCAACTACTTAACAATCTTAAAAGATATTGGGAACTCAATCCCTTATTTCAAAATTGGGAATTCTCATCCCTTCACAATTTCATCACCATAATCATATGGCCCTAGGTAATTAAACCCTTGATTCATCATTAAGAATTATTACCACTTTTCCAGGTAACCATCACCTACAGGTCAATTGACCAAGGCAAACATGATACTTGCTATTACAAGCATCACTTCATGGTACTTGAGGCCCATTAACTCTCTTGTTACCTCTTACCAGGAAGAAAGGTATATTATGGCACTCAAAGCCCATTCACAATAGTGAATTAAACATCATAGCTCATACCTGGCCATGATCATCATTTTAACATACCTGCATGGTTAGCACAGATGATAACAGTGCTATCAATTGCATATTAGAACCATGTACAACAAATATGAATTCACTATTCATGGGTAACACCACTATTCCCTTACCAGGATTAGGGTTTCCCATTTCATGTCATATGAGGATAATCATCCCATTATCACATCAAAGATATGATTTATCACCATAATCATAGCACATTAAATATCAGGGTTTCTCATGAAACCATCCTTAGTTAGGGTTTCACATCAAATTCACCCTATGATAGGAACTATATTCAATGATCCACAATTAGGGTTTACTATTCATCCCAATTAGGGTTTCATATTCCATTACCCATAATTAGGGTTTACTATTCATCCCAATTAGGGTTTCATGTTCCATCACCCATAATTAGGGTTTACTATTCATCCCAATTAGGGTTTCATGTTCCATCACCCATAATTAGGGTTTACTATTCATCCCAATTAGGGTTTCATGTTCCATCACCCATAATTAGGGTTTACTATTCATCCCAATTAGGGTTTCATGTTCCATCACCCATAATTAGGGTTTACTATTCTTCCCAATTAGGGTTTTGGATCACATTACTCTTAATTAGGTCTACACACATCATCATCCTAAATTATGGTTACATCCATACCTTGAATTAGGGTTTCAATTATAATTGCCTTAGATTAGGGTTATGGTTCAACAACCTTGTCAATTAGGGTTTATGTTCATGATTAGGGTTTCATGATCTCTTTACTTAAGGAGTGAGGTAAAAATGGTGTGTTCTAATTATTATTTAGTATCCAAAAATGATGAAAAGGAGCCAAACATTAATACAAGCTTTACATGACTCAAGAGATCAATTCCAAGGATAGGGGCACATGGCTACTCATCAAGGTTTATGCACACCTCACATGGTATTTTGTCATTGACACTCTTGGAAATATGGACCCAACCACTCATGAAGGGTTATTTACTCAAGGGGTCCATTAGGGTGTCTTATCCTCTTTAAGGAATTATCCCATTTTAGGTAATTTCATTATAATTTTAGACATGTTATGATCATATAATCACGACCCCAAAATTTCTACAATAGTCCATTTGTTAACTTTTATGTTACAAAATTTTCAAGTTAACTACTTAATCAATCAAATAATAGAACACAAATATTACATGTATATTTTCTAAGAGAATGTTTAAAAATCAATCAAGGAGGGAATTGGCAACATTTGGTTATTCAAATATCATAACAACAACTTAAAATATTAAGAGATGAAAAAATTAACTTGAGATAATGAAGTATAATGCATGCTCATAAAAGAATAAAGAAAATAACATTGATGCATGTTGCAATCAATTTTAAAATTATCTCAAAAGTGTTTTTATCAATAATAATTAATAAAATTTTGTAGAGATGATAGGATCAGATCTAGATAGATTTTTTTCAAAATAAATTTGAATATTTTTTAATAACACAAAAGATAAGAACTTTGAAGCAAGTGTCACACTCATAAAAACAAAATTTAAATAATACACAAACATATTTTGACAAAATAAAACAAACACACAATCAATAAAAACAATCTAACTACATAGTTGATATTCCATTCTTTTTCTTTTTGCAAAGGAAGAATAAAATGAATACTTACCCATCCTTCATCCATGGATGAGGTGGTGTGGCAGTTTGTAAACATACAACATCTAATTTTGTGAGTGGAAAATAACAGGTCTTTAATTTACCTCCATGTTGGTTGTTGGAGCAATATGGATTTACCTTTCTATTATTGCAAAGTAGATCATTAAACTTGTATGAGAAAACTCAGCTAATGTATAGTGATGAATTTAATCAGTATGTTATAAAAAGATACCATCAATCTAGTATGTAAGTGCACTTACAACAATGGGGAGAGTATTACAATTTCTCCATCTTGTAATTATTTAAAATCAAATGGTTTACAAACTATGTAGTGGTTATCAAAAGTTTAGTTTGTCCCTTGATAAAGCAACATCATGTACATTTTTATGGGGTGCCAATCTATCTCTTGCGATTCTTGGATATGTCAAGGTTGTCAAATTTATAATGACCCATTCAATTGTAACTTTTTGACAAATGGTATTTGAAATCTTTTGTTTGTTCCTAAAGGTAGATCTGATATGGGTACTATATCAAAATGAAAATTTATAATATGACATAGTAGTATTTCTAACACTTGCTAGGAGGGAAAGAATCAAGTGTTGTGTGAATGAGAAAAAATCAAATTAGGTCCAGATTGGACTTCGTTTACTTAGGTTTTACAAATTTATGTAATTGTTTGAACCTTTTTGCAACTTCCCTTTTTCTAGCAATCTAACTGCAATTTTAACATATATATTTTTTGGTACATAGTATTCTTAATAATATAATAAAATTTTTCTGATTTGAATGCTTTAGAATCTTATTTCATAAAGGTATCAACTCTTAATGTTTATTTTGTGTGGAAGTGAAGGTATTTGCACATTCTGATGCTTGTTTGGGTTCAAGAACTAATGGTTATTCTGCACTTTCAAAAACTGGTGGTTGCACTAGGTCTGAAAATAAATGATTTTCCTTGAGGGATGCAAACTAATGGTTGCATTGAGTGTGCAAACCGATGGTTGCACTCGGTGTGTAAACATATGGTTTTCCTTGAGGGCTGAAAAGTAATAGTTGCACTAAGTGTGCAAACCAATAGTTTTCTTTGAGGGTTGCAAATCGATAGCTGCACTGGGTTTGCAAACTAATGGTTTTCCTTGAGGGTTGTAAACTGATGGTTGCACTGGTATTCCTTGAAGGATGCAAACCAATGGTTGCAATTGGTGTGCAAACCTATGGTTTTTCTTGAGGACTAAAAATTGATTGTTGCATAGGAGTATGCAAATCAAATGTTTTCTATGAGCACTACAAACCAATAGTTTCATTGGGTGTGCAAACTAATGAATTTTCTTGAGGGATGCAAACGAAGAGATTCTAATTTTACAAGTAGATGGAAAACTTGACCTTTTACTGATGGTAGAGAAATTCTCAACATTTGACATCTTTTCTCTCTCCTCATAGCTATATATACCTATCCTCTCTTCCCTCAAACAAACATTTATACCCCAAACCTAATCTCACAATTGGAGACCATCTGAAGCCATTAGTTAACAAAGGAGGAGCTTCTCAAGGTCAAATATTTGCTAGGTCATTGTTTAATGTTGTTGTACGACTTGGATCTAGTTCTTCTAGGATAGATCGAAGCTTTCTTGCCTAGTTTCTTTCTTCATGCACATAAGATATTCTTATCTAACCTCATTTTCTTATTGTCTTCTTTCTTTTCTCTTATTTCAAGGATGGAATCCATGGTGTTCCTAGATGGAAACTTGTACACATTGATGAAGCACTATATTTCTTCTCTGTTTCTCTTTAGGTCTACCCCATTCTTAAAGATAGGAGCTACCTTCGAGGTTTTGGAGTGCAAAGCTCATGTTTTACCTTCTCTTCTTCATGATACCTTCCTATTTGGACGTTCTTATTCACCTTAAGGTGAGTGACATAACATCTAATATATTTCTTGTCTACTCATAACCTATTTCATGTAAATCTTTCTCTAGAAAACTCGTAATATGAGAAAAGATGGCCTTTTGTGCACTATTTGATATGATAATGATGATGATACAAGTGTTTAAGCCTCTCTTAGACCCTATAAACATGTCTTCTTTTGTGAATTATCTTTTACTTGAACATGCAAGGTCTAAAATACAAAAATATTGGTGTTATGACTAACAAAAATGTCATATATGTGTTGTTTCGGTACCCAATGCACACAAATTCGACCCACACTTTAGACCTTACCATATACTGGTTAATCAATGGTGTTTATAATGATTTTATTCTCTATTTTGGTGTTGAAATGGTAATTATACAAAATCATAATAATGAAAGTATATCATTCATGCTAGGATTTGAACATATAAATGGTTAATTCTTGGAAATACTATAACTTTTACGTCAAATGGAATTTTATACTAAAACTTTAGGTGACACATTGGCTATGATAAATTGATATCTTTGTAAATTTTGAGAGGATAATAATGTTCCTATAAGAAGTTATTATTATTTTTCCTACAAAACATTTTGGGTTGTTATGCACCCTAGTTTGGATCTAGTCATTTTTATGGATGGGAGTGGATGAATATGCCATGATGGGGTAACGTGGAACAAATTTTATATGTTTTACATCATTGGAAACTGTATTCTACAAATTATTTTCTACGCATACTACAAGAGTTTTTGTAACTTGGTTGTTGCAGTCAAAATACTTAAACAACAAAATTAATCAAGTGTGACCTAACCTTGTAGCACCTCAAGATTATAGATCTATCTCAGTATTAGAAAATTTTGGAAGGTGAAACAACTACTCACAAGTGGAGCTCAGAGTCGTCTACTATTAAGTATATGGTGGTGCAGAGAGGGTATATCTCTATCATACAGATCCCAAGTTTTACAGAGCGGTCGAGGCTGTGTCTCGGAGTTGATATGTATTAAGAGTAATTGTGGTCATAACTCAAATTTTAGGATTCACACCCCAGTTTCTAGTGTCATGGCATGTGCGCCTAGGGTAGATTTGTCTATTTTAGTAGTTGGGTCGATGTTCCACCATGTTTTTTACTCGAACTAACCGAGGATAGGAGATATTAGGATTTTGGTCATCCTAGTTCTTATATGGGGCTGACTATAATTTTGTAGTGATCTGCTAGTAGTTTGTGCGATACTCCTCAAACTACCCAGATCTTAATGAAATATGTAATTCATCTTTGTAGCATATCTTTTAGGGTTACTTAGAGTCTCACATTGGATGAAGATCCTTGATTTGTTTCTATTATTTTGTAGATGATTTATTATGTGGTAAGAGAAATCAATTGTACTTATTGGTGGTATGTATGCCCAGAGATCCAATCATATGATGATTCTAGTGGGTCATTGATCGACCTTTTTCACGCGTCCAGAAATGAATGCGGTACAAAGGAAGGAATCAAGCTTTAAATTTATAACTTGAAACCTTCTAGGCCCCCGCAACTTTATTACGGGGTCGGAGTAGATATACGGGGTCAAACACAGGGACGTGGTGACGTTTAGGACGCCACAGATCTCGTTCTTTAGTCAGATAAGCCAAGATGATAATCGATAAAAGTAAGTGCTAGAACTAGTCTAGTGGGTTGTCACGATATAAAACAAAACAAAGAAAACAAAACAAAACAAAACAAAATAGAGCTCGTGATTCTACTAAATAGAGAAAGAGAGTTCCTAGCTATGTAACCACAAACGAGACAGTATATGCACTCGTTCTCGGGCGTAGACAACCCTTGAACACCCAAGCAAGCATCTAGTATGCACGGTGGCATCTGTCATGTGGAGTCATGCCACACGCTCTCACGATGTGTGACTAAAACCATCAACAATATGTCAATGACCCTCTCTTGAGGAATGTCATATCAACACCTCAAAATACACTAAGTTCCCTCTCAGGTCTTAGGATATTTCGGGGTGTTAGGAACAGAATACCTTGGATCGTCCTCCTCTCGGGCTTAGATCCAAACTATCGTCTCTTAGCTATTCCTATAATGGATCTCTCGATACAGGTAGAAACAACAGTTCAAGTGAGTAAGAGATCAACCAAACTAGCAATCATAAATTAGAAAGTGAAAATATAACATGCAACATACTAGATCTGATATGAATCTACTTGCTTAAGGCAAAAGTATATAAACATGCCTAGATCGGGCTACATAGCCAAGAAGGAGCTAACTAGCCATAGACAAGCATAGCTGGCACCGAACAAAGATGGATGAACATCGTTTGTACAAGAAACAAAGAAATGCAGTAGAATGAAAGAGAAGAGGAAAGAGATATAGCCCATAAAGGAGAGGTGGCTCTCGCTCCTCAGCCTCTGTGCAGGCTGGATCTCACCCCTTGGGTCTTCTCTTCATCCCTCTGGACTCCTCGGCTCTCTCTCTCTAGACCGTATCGGGCAGTCCGTATCGAGCAACCGTATCGGGCAACCGTATCGGGCAGACCGTATCAGGCAGACCGTATCGGGAAACCGTATCAGGCAGTAGACTTTTGGGGAACTCGACGCACTAGCTCCTTGGTCTAGGCACTAGCTCTTGCAGGGTCCTCCCTCCGGCTCTCCCCTTTGCTTTGTAGGTTGGCAGCTACTATTTATAGGCAGCGAGTTGATGGGAGTTGTAGCTTTTATTGGTCCACGTGTCCTTCACATGTGGCTTCGATCTTGAGACATCAGGTGGGCCAATATGACAGTCGCCCGAAGACCGTGTCGGGTAGGGGGAGTGTCAGGCACCTGTATCGGGCAGGCCGTATCAGGCAGCCATATCGGGCAGTCGTATTGGCCAGACCATATCGGGCAGCTGTATCGGCCAGACCGTATCGGGCAGCCGTATCGGCCAGGCCGTATCGGGCAACTGTATTGGCCAGTCCATATCGGGTGGCCATATCAGCCAGCTGCTGGATTCTTGTCTATTCAGGTTTGGTACTTGAGAGTCCCGAAATTGGCTAGTTTCGGTGCCTGTAAGTCAAAAATGGTCTAATTAGCTACATTATTGGCTATTTTTACTATTTTTATCTAATGCGAGACAGAAATCATAAAACATGAACAAAATAGTGCATATTAAGACTAAAGTGATATAAAATCATAGATAAAATGCATAGAAAATATGTGCTAATTTGGGTGTTATAAACTACCCCAAGCTTAAAACTTGCTTGTCCTAAAGAAGACTGTGCTCAAAGAACAAAAGATAACATCCAAATTAAGCTTGGCAATAAATGCTAAACTTAAGAAAAATAGTTTAAAGCATCAATACTCTTGATCCATGTCATTTCAGAACAACCCCCCACCAAACAAGCACAATCCTGCCAAAGCAAGATCAAAGAGTGTCTAGGAAAGATTAAGCGAATTAACTACAGCCTGCCGATACTCATGAGGGTTTGAATCATAATTATTTAAACATGAAAGAGTTATCATTTAGGTGATCAAGCAGGTGATGAGCAATGAGCCATCACCATGAATCCATGCATACCAATTTGGAACAACGCGCCTCTCACATATTCATGTCCTAAGAAACAAAGCAAAACGACTCTAATGACTTCTGAGGATCTCGATCTGCGTCAGGTTGGTCCATGTAATGAGAAACAGTCCCTGCAGTCCGAGCCAGTTGGCCCAAAGTAGTGAGACGAACTCCTCGTACTACGCTTGAACCAACTCTGCTACTAATATGATCTCATAGGTCACCTAAGGGTTCCTAGTGACTCTCAAATGAGCTTTTAGAGTGATACTGCCAGGCACGACATACATGCGTTCATGAGCACAGTCATACACTGGTTGAGCATCATCCTCAACTCTCCTAAAAGAGAAAACATCACTCATTTATTGTTCACACTCAGGCTTTTATCATCTGCATTCTATTTTTGTGGGCTTGGGTGAGAACTATATAGATATTTTGGGAATTTGTGGGCAGCCAAGCCTCTTTTGCACATTTTTATATTTTTCATCTTTTTGACTCAATCTAATGTGAGAAGGCACGTAGTCTATCAAGGAGAACCATTTCATCTTGATCATAGCTCAAAGCCCATCATACTTCGCTTGATACCTGTGTGAGAAGTTGCAATTATGATTCAAGAATCCTTAGAATAGAGGCAAGCTTGTGAATCCACAGCTAGGATTCTTTGATCATGTTTTAGCTCATTCCAACGGTCCTTTACCATGAGTTCGCCATTCATGACATAGATCAAGGGAATCTAGATTTAAGCTATGAAAAAGGGACATAACCTTAGATTGATTTCCAAACTCAAGGAAAGAGTCAAAGAGCAATTCAAGCAAAAGGTCAAGCAATTTTTAAGATGAAAATTGTGCATCTAGGCATACAGTCAAGCATTTATCTATTAGAGTCGCACCATATAGCCATAATTGCAAAGCCAAAAAGCTGAAAATTTTGAAAATTTAAGACTAAATGCAAGAAATAGACATGCATGCAAGAAGGGTGAAGAGAAAAGAAGGGCGAAGCCTACCACCCCAAGCTTAAAATTTTGCTCGTCCTTGAGCAAGACTCAAACTTGAAACAGTGAGGAAGGAATGCATGAGTTTAACGACAGTTATTGAATTTCTAAAGATGATGCATGGGTGCAATGATATGAAAATAGTTAGAGGAAAGAAATTAACCAACAAGAACATTAAAAGTAAAATTTATTGTAATAAAAGGGCGGGAGGGTGGGTGATAGAAAAGGGGGTGGTTGCCCCACGATACGGACACTGGGATCCCAAATCCTATGTTTTGGGACCAGTGTCACCTATGTCTTGCCGGTGGGTTCTGCCACATAGTAGGAGTAGAATTGGCCGATGTGTTGGCCCTGCCGAGTCCGAAGAAGTGAAGTGAAATCCGGTGACTTGGTGAAGTCATCTTTGTGCTGGAAGTGGCTTGAAATGCACTGGAATGAATTCTTCAGCAAATCATCCTCAAGGTACCTTTCATTATATGAATCTAAAAATGAAGGTCCTGGGATGTCGACACAGGATGAAATAGATGAGAGAGGTTGGACGTCATCTTGAGAACTCATATCTTCTCTCTCCATCTCTGCACTTGAGGTTGGATGCTCAGATAAATCTTCATGTATTGTCTGAGTCATCCAATCATCTTCTGAGCAAAAAGTACCCCCTGAAGAATCTATTTGTAGTTCTACCACCCCAAGCTTATCACCTGACGTGGAGTCAGGGGTGTCTTCATGCTCAGCAGCCATGTTGTAGTGAACTGTCCATCCTGCCCCCTTGACATCCACCAAGCCTTGTAAAGGGATGGTGGCAAATGATGGCTCATGCTTCTCCAAGTCGTCTTCGTTACTATACTCACTGCTCCGTGTCAAGAAGTTGTCATCATCGTCATCGTCAAACAAATTGTTCCAAACCATGGTTGGCGTACTGCTCAAAGCGAAATGACAAATCTCAATATCAGAGATGTCACTCTGGTCTGGTTCAATATCTGACTCTGGTTCCTCTAGCCAACCTTCTGGTTGTGAGTTCGATTGGCTTTTTGAGTCTTCATCATCGTCATCATAGATCCATTCAGGTCTATGACTCATATCTTCTATTAGTTCATCAGGTGGGTCATCTGGATATAATGAAGGGTTTCCTAGAGTGGGTTGGTCTTCACAAAAAAATCCTGGTGAATCCAGTTGATGGTCTGAATAGGATGGTGATGCATACTCCACTTCATACACAATGGAATGGTCTTGATGACTAATGTCTTCATTATCTTGTGATGGCATTTGTAATTGGATTGTAACTAAATCAATGAGCTCTTGGAGCCTCCTGCCTTGTTCAACATCTTTATCATGAAGTTGTTGTACTTGAGCAGCAATGCTTTTGAGACCCGCCGATTCTGCCATGCACATCGGTTGCTGACCTGCTGTACCAAACTGATGCACTTGAACGAATCATCACTCAACAGTTTGAACTAGACTTCTACTGCAGTCTACAGCCTCAGTGGCTACTTTGAGATGATGATCTTGCTCTTCTAGCAGTTGTTGCATTGGATCGACATCTTCTTAGAGATGAGGGGCTAAGGAGGTGAGTGCTTGAATACTTTCCCTAGCCAACTCCACTGCCTTAATCAGTTCTTGATCCCATGATAGAATGGGGGTTGATGGTTGACTGGCAGTCTCCTTTGTTGGAATTTCAACATATGATGACGGTGGAGGTGAGTATAACTTGACTAGTTGTAGAGCATGACCTTCAATTATTTGCCTGCAGTTGGAACTGCGGAAAAACTCGGGAGGACAGGTGGACAAGATGACTTGTCTTGCGGAAGCAACGTCCATGGCTGAAAAAGGTATGAGAAAAAGAAAAGTGATTTAGTATATATGAACAAGTATGTGTAAAGCAAGAGGAAAACTATGCATGTATATACAGACTTATAGTGACAGAACAAAAATCTACTAGGCGTGTAAACGTGGAAAACCACATCCCCGACAACAGCGCCAAAAGTTGATCGACCTTTTTCACGCGTCCAGAAATGAACGCGGGACAAAGGAAGGAATCAAGCTTTAAATTTATAATCCGAAATCTTCTAGGCCCTCATAACTTTATTACGGGGTTGGAGTAGATATACGGGATCAAACACAGGGATGTGGTGATGTTTAGGACGCCACAGATCTCGTTCTTTAGTCAGATAAGCCAAGACGATAGTTGATAAAAGTAAGTGCTAGAACTAGTCTAGTGGGTTGTCACGATATAAAACAAAACAAAGAAAAGAAAACAAAACAAAACAAAGCTCGTGATTCTACTAAATAGAGAAAGATAGTTCATGGCTATGTAACCACAAACGGGGCAGTCTATGCACTCATTCTCGGGCGTAGACAACCCTTGAACACCCAAGCAAGCATATAGTATGCACGGTGGCATCTGTCCTGTGGGGTCATCCCACTCGCTCTCGCGATGCGTGACTAAAACCATCAACAATATGTCAATGGCCCTCTCTCGAGGAATGACATATCAACACCTCGGAATACACTAAGTTCCCTCTCGGGTCTTAGGATATTCCGGGGTGTTAGGAACAGAATACCTTGGATCGTCCTCCTCTCGGGCTTAGATCCAAACTATCGTCTCTTAGTGATTCCTACAACGGATCTCTCGATATAGGCAGAAATAGCAGCTCAAGCGAGTAAGAGATCAACCAAACTAGCAATCATAATTTAGAAAGAGAAAATATAACATGCAACATACTAGATCTGATATGAATCTACTTGCTTAAGGCAAAAGTATATAAACATGCCCAGATCGGGCTACATAGCCAAGAAGGAGCTAACTAGCCATAGACAAGCATAGCTGGCACCGAACAAAGATGGATGAATATCGTTTGTACAAGAAACAAAGAAATGCAGTAGAATGAAAGAGAAGAGGAAAGAGATATAGCCCATAAAGGAGAGGTGGCTCTCGCTCCTCATCCTCTGTGCAGGTTGGATCTCGCCCTTTGGGTCTTCTCTTCGTCCCTCTGGACTCCTCAGCTCTATCTCTCTCTAGACCATCGGGCAGACCGTATCGGGCAGTCCGTATCGAGCAACCGTATCGGGAAGACCGTATCGAGCAGACTGAATCGGGCAGTAGACTTTTGGGGAACTCGACGCACTAGTTCCTTGGTCTAGGCACTAGCTCTTGCAGGGTCCTCCAGCTCTCCCCTTTGCTCTGTAGGTTGGCAGCTGCTATTTATAGGAAGCGATTTGATGGGAGTTGTAGCTTTTATTGGTCCACATGTCCTTCACCTGTGGCTTCGATCTTGAAGCATCAGGTGGGCCAATATGAATGTTGCCCGAAGACCGTGTCAGGCAGGGGGAGTGTCAGGCACCTGTATCGGGCAGCCATATTGGCCAGACCATATCGGACAGTTGTATCGGCCAAGCCGTATCGGGCAACCGTATTGGCCATGCCATATCAGGTGGCCGTATTGGCCAGCTGGTGGAATTCTTATCTTTTCAGGTTCGGTACTTGAGAGTCCCGAAATTGGCATGTTTCGGTGCCTGTAAGTCAAAAATTGGCTAATTAGCTACATTATTGGCTATTTTTACTAATTTTATCTAATGCGAGACAGAAATCATAAAACATGAACAAAATAATGCATATTAAGACTAAAGTGATATAAAATCATAGATAAAATGCATAGAAAATATGCGCTAATTTGGGTGTTATCAGTCATATACTTGATTTGATAATTATAAAGGTATTTTATCTATTGTATTTGTTTCTATCATGCGATGGTGACACATATATAGGTAGATGTCCAAAAAATGATGTTACTCGATGACATTTGTATTTAGATTGAGGACTTCAACAATGAAATCATATGCATGATAAGAGTACATTCATTCTTGTTATCTCCCTAGTCAAATATTACTATGGAAGTAAAATAGACAATAGTAATACATAAGACTAGAGTGTATGTTGACTTATTACAAAGTCTCATTAGTCATGATATGAGATACCAAGTCAAGCACACAAGTGCATGTTAGATATAGTGTATCAGATAGACCCACCCTGACAGTGATACATGGAGACCACAAAATGGTAACCAGAATCAACTCTCAAAGTGATAGTTGTGAATGTGTTTCTTATTCTTGAAGTCATTACACTTGTCATATGTCGCTCGATGTAATTTGACACCATCCAACATGATCTTGAATAAGGGTTTCCATAAAGGTGGTGCTCAGGTGCATTGTGACACATGGGGATTGAGTGTGAGTGATGTAGATGGGGTTTGTCCCTCCTACATGAGTTTGGTATCTGATCCACTTCATAAGTCGAAATGAAAAATGTATAGTCGTACTCGTGTGATTTAGTATGTGATATGTGAGTTCAGATGCATCTCATATAGTTTTCTCTAGTTTAAGGGGCATAGATAAAATGTAGAAGAGGATAATGATTCCATGCCTTGAGTTCAATACAGATATTAGAGACAAAGGAACTATACAATCTTGGTAACACTTATGACATATTATAGGTTGAAGTTGTTCTCCAACATTTTGATTACTTGGGTAGCAATGATGTATCTAGATGCTACTTATTTCTTGTGATATCATAAGTTGGCTATGGAAATTCACTACCAATGTAATTTGGGACCTATAGGATCACACACATAGAATTCACTTGGAATAAGAGTTTACTAATGAATAGAGTTTAAGTTGAGCAAAATGCTTAGGTATTCAATTTACACAACATTGGTTGTATATTGGATGAACTAGAATCTCAACCGACAGGCTCAGAAATAAACCACTCAATTTACAACATGAAATGACTATTTCAAAGTGAGAATCGATAGCTTCATATGTGAAATTATTGTTTCAATGATTTGTATGATTAGATCAAGGATTCATGTTGACATTCTATTGTACATTATTCATAACATTAAAACCCAATACAATTGCGAATAGAAAATGATGTGAACTGACCATTTCAAGTGTTGAACCGATTGATTCACATTTGAACTTACCAATTCAAGTGTTGAACCGGTGGTTTCACTAATGACCCGATCGGTTCGGTGATGAACCGATTGTTTGATGGTTCACAACAACCTAAAAATTATTTATACTCTATCTCTTCGGCTCATGCTCAGACTAGAAGCCCTGACACTAACCCTCCTAGGAATAGAGGGGTAGTCAAGGCTATCAGAGACACAAAAAACTCTCTATCAAGTTGTTGTCCTCTCTAGTTGTAGTAACTAGAGAGTCCGAGCAAGTCCTATCCGTAAAAGGAAATGATAGCAAGGGAAGACAACACAAGATAGCGAATCAACCCTAGCAGGTTGACGTTCGAGGGGGAAAATTATTTCGATTGGCTCTAGTTGTGAAACGTGGGATTTCCAGTGATCTGAATGGACTATTCTAGACGTGAAGAGGCCTTTGACACCTTCTAGGAGGATGCAGTCAATTGTCATCTATGGTAATCAACCAGGAGGCAATTGTTGACGTTATCCAGGTACAACTTGAAGAAAGGATCATACTTCAGCAAGGGATAATCATTGGACTTTCTTTGAGACAAGGTATATCTCTTGCAACCCTCTTTTCATTACATAGTTGTTGACGCGATCTCACTGGGACATGAGTCTCACCTCGTGGGTCACAACATCTTTTTAGGTGATCGTTAGTAGACTGTCAGACCCATGGTAGTGAGGAGGAGTAGTTTGGATATCTATAGAGGAAGAAGGTTTGTGGGTTATTTAGTGAGTTCTAGAGTCGTACCTTTACTATCAGGTCTGTGTGGAGAAGTTTTGTATATGATGTACATCAACTCAAGATATTGGTAGTGTATTTGTTGTATGTAAATGTTGTAAACATGTTAAAAATATCTTTTATAAATAGGTTGTGACTATGTTCATGGTACAAATGTAAAGATACATGGTACGATATACACACACACACACACACACACACACACACACACATATATATATATATATATATATATGTATGTATGTATATTATATATATATATATATATATATATATATATATATATATTTGTGTGTGTGTGCTTGTGAACACACACGTGCACATGCACATGTTGTTCTATACTTGAATATTTTTATTAGATTATTATGTTAATGAAAAAGGTCACTTTTGTTACATTTGTCAAATAAAATTTAGTAGACACTAACAAATATTTTAAAAAATATCATTTTTTTAGTAAGTAAATGTGTATAATGTTTTGAAATAATAAAAATGTAATGTTGGTTACCCGATCATCATTAGATTTATTATGAATAAATTAATATCAATTTATTTAAGAATAGGGAGGTTCAATTAATGGATTGTCTTTAATGAGGGAGTAAAATTAGGAAAGTGGGCAAAAGTGTAAGAGTAAGGAGAATCAAGGAATATGCATCATTTAAAAACTACTTAGAAGATGGCTTTTTCATGCATCATTATCTAGGGAGAGCCCAGTGAACTACGAGAAATTTTTTTGGTGTCTGAGGAATTGTTACATTTTATACTGAGGAAAAGGGTTGTCATGACGCCTTGATAATCTTGAAGAGAGAAAGGTGCTAAAGATAAGAATGACATGCTGATTAAAGAGTTACAAATAAAAAATAGAAACATGACAAAGGATAGAAAGGAAGAGGTGGAGTGGTTTAGACTGAACATGGAATCTGAAAATATTAATTCTTAGTTTTTTGACCCGATTAATAAATACACCATGTGTTCATTTTTTTATGTTGAAGTTTTTTTTGTTCATTGTTAATTTTGAGAGGTGAAGAGAAAAAATGGTCTAGTTGGAAAACTTGAGAGGAACTAAGAGAGATCCAATGTGACATGTCAACATTTATAATGGAAGATCGCAATTTAGCGAAGGAGACTTAAAATGCTTTATAGGGAGGGTGGGGGTTTAATGGTTTATTAGGGGTGTGATTTATAGAATTGTGTAAATTGAGAACCCAAGACTATAACCATTTGTAGATATATTCTTATTATTATTGTTGCATTATCACTGGTTTTGTTCATGAAAGATGACATTGTGGTAGGGTTCAATTAGTTGTTAGTGGTTTACAATATTCATTTAAAAGTATTTCCAAAATATTTTAGTAGAATAAGAGAATAGAGATAAGAAAAAATAGGTGACACTATATGTGATTATATATATAGAGTTCATCTTTCCACTTTAATAAAAGATAATATCATATAAGAGAACTTATATAAAAAATAGAAGAGATTAAATTTAAAAATCTAAAAAACATTCATGACTCTTTTTTTAACGGAGTAATATCTAAGAACAACTAATAAAGAGAGTGTAAAGGGATGGGTGGGTGTGGGTGTTATTGTGGCTTTGGTTAAGACCCACATTTGTTTAGAGATGGTGATGTTTTTGTTTTAACTTACCACAAAATGTGGGAATTGAATTTTCTGATAAACATCCCTTCAAATAAACTTCACAGTTGACGTTATCTAAAGGAGAGAGGGTAACAATAGAAAATGAATGTACTAAGAGATGTCTGAGTGAGTTAAAAAAAATAGGAGAAATATAAAAAATGCAAATGCAATTTGTATCTATGTGTATATTTTAAATTAACTTCCTCTTATTTTTTCACCTCTTTCCCTACTTTCTTTTTGTCTCTTTTCATTCTCTTTTTCTTGAACTCCTCTCAAATCTCCACATTTTCTTCCTTTTTTACGTCCATGCTCTTTGTTTTCATTTTTTTAATTAATTTCTATTTTTTCTTAAAAGCATATTTTCCAACTCCCATCTCATAGCACAAAATTGTTATAACATCATTACTAAGTCAATGAATGCTTCTATATTGCAACTGAAATTATCTATTTGAATGACACTATTTTTCCCATGTTTTGAGGAAGGTGGGTTTAATGGTCTGTTAGGGGTGTGATGTAGAATTGCAAAATAAAAATCCAAGTCTACAACCATTCATAGATATTTTCTCCCTATTGTTGTTTTTTGTATTATCACTGCACTTCTCTAGATTATTAAGGGAAGTGAGAAAGGAATTTGATCTGAAAAGGTCGGCCGTGAAAAAGGGACTTGGGAAAAAAAGGGTAGAGTTTAAGTTACAAAATACATGGGAAAACACAGTCACAAAAAGGTAAGAAAATTCTAATGCTTATTTATAATTAAAAGACCATATAACTAAATTGGGAAAAGGAGAGGTTTGGCAATTGGTCATGCAAGATGATATTGTAGCAGGGTTTAGTTGGTTGCTAGTGCTCTACAATGTTCATTTACAATTATTTTCAGAATATTTTAATGGAATAAGATAGAGAGATAAAAAAAATAGTTACACAATCTATCATTATTTATAAAAAAATCATCTTTTGAATGTAATATAGACAATATCATATAAGAGAATTTTTGTAAAAAAAATAAGAGATTAATTTTAACAATGTAACATGCATTCATGAGTCTTTTTCTATTTTAAAATGAATATCCCTAGGAGCAACTAATGAAGAGAATGGAGAGGGATAGGTGTGTGTTATTGTTGCTTTTTTTAAGACCCACATTTGTTTCAAGTTGGTTTAGAGATTGTGATGTTTTAGTTTTATTTTCCCACAAAACATGGGAAGTTGAATTTTCTAATAAATATTACTTCAAATAAAATTCACAACAAATGTGAACTAAAGTAGAGAAGGTAATAGGAAAAATGTAACTTTATGAGAAATACTTGAGAGCATCGAAATAAAAGAAAAATAGTGAGGAAAACTATGAAAAAAATAAAATCGGAAAGAGTGCACTGTTTTCAAAATAATAATTATATGACTCACATTGTATATTCATAGAATTTGCATAGTTGATAGTTGATGTTAGAAAAGTACACACTTTCCTTGACTTTGTCATAAATGTGATTGCATCCAAGGAGAAAAAGTATTTGCCACCTACTTATAAAATTTTCTAAAGATTATTGGAAAAAATAATATATGTAATATGACTATGGGGCTGAGCAAAGTGAATTGTTATGAGGCTTTTGATATATCCTACCACTTGTGGCATGCATGGCGTGTCATAGCCTAGTTTATTTTGTTTCTTGAGAAATTTTGCATCAACAAGTCCAAACAAAATGAGTGGTGTTATACACAGGTGGCGATGCAAGTACACCTTAATGTTAGCAATACCTGGAATAGAGAAAAGTTCATAGATGTCTTACCAACTGAAATCAACTTTGTTGTCTGAAACATCGATTTTCATTTACACGTGAAAGAACAAAGAGATTGCCTGATAGTGTGAACATATTTTCATGCTTTAATAGGTTTTCAATCATGTATTGTGATAAACTATCTTAGTGTGTTATGCAAAGCAAAGAAACATAATAGTTCCACAAATAATTAATTGTTAACTTGCATGCAAGATGTGCTACAATAAAAATTTGTTCTATAATGTTTACTTTGAGTATCTCATTTTAGTACTAAATGGAATTATAGAGACATGCCAAGTGCTAAAAAAGGAGTCATACATCAAAATCACAAAATTACTGGGAAGTGATTTATGTCATTGATCGACATATGAAAGTGTAATAGCTGAATACAGAGTAAAAATCAGCAATTGTAATGCCTCAATAGAAGTTTTTCTTATCTATATTGTGTCTTGATAGTTGATATAATATTTAGTCACATGGTGATTGTCTCTACTTGCTTGAAAAACTAAACAACTTCGTGAAGTTGTACTGCACGCTTTCGGCAAAAAAATGTCAATGAAGTAGTTATATATTAACATATAAGAAATATTATCAACCAAATCATTTCTTGCCAGTTCATACAAAGAGGACGATGATCTATAAGGAGTATTGATGACCTATTAGTATGACTCTTTTCTCGTGACCTTGAGCAAGCTTGTATGTGCACCTAAACATCTATATCTACACGACTTTTGTCCAATCAAGATACTATAAAAGAAGACACAAATAAAGCAATTATTTACTTTGTAGTTAGTATCCTGCACGTCATGGATCACATGATTGAAGTGATTTAGAAATTGAAATGAAGTATGATAATAGCTACTCACTCATTTGTTTTTGTTGACGTTCGACATTAACCAGAAGGAGGAACTCCATTGATTGTCGATTCACAGGCGCCCCACATTGTAAAACACCATTAAGCCTCCCTTTAGGAATGAACAAATATATAAATTGGTGGTACACATTCCTGAATCTAGATCTATGGGTGTCTTCCGTAATAGGTATAGATGTAATTGACGTAGAAGTGAAATACTATTTGATGTAATGGGATTACTTTTATAATCACCCCAATTATAGAGTAGTAGGAGAAGTCTAAGAGAACATTGTGGTACTATCGTCATGGTTTCGAAAGAAAAATATCTAAATGGGATTGCAGAGTAGAGGGAGAAGTTTAACAAAAGATCATGGAACTGTAGCAATTTCGAAGGAAAAACGTAAAATGCAACTACTCAGTAGTGGGAAAGTTCAAGAGAAGAATGTGGAACTACCATAGCAATTTCGAGAGAAAAAATATCTACAAATGTGAGAAAATTTTAGAGAGGAGAGTGAACCAATGAGATGACATCATTTTGAATTTATTGCAAGATGATTGGTTGAAGTATTTTTGTGTAAAAGAAATTGACAAGATTGTAATTTTTAAAGAACATTCACTCTTTTTATAGTATATATATACATATATATACATATATACATACATATATATATGTATATACATACATATATATATATGTATGTATATGTGTGTGTGTATATATATATATAGAGAGAGAGAGAGTCAGGCTAGAATATACTTGAGTGTATTCAGAGCATAATACACTCAAGTAGTTATTCATGATGCAATATTTTTTTAAAAAAATATAATCCATTAATCTTCTTAAACATCTTGTGAGTAGCTTGTATGCAAAATTTGAGCACATTTTGACATTTCTAGGTCATGTTATAAAGACTGCAAAAATTACGTATTTCAAATTAGTTTTGCGCAAAAGGTTTGTTGCCCTTAGATGAGTGACTTACACTCATCCAAATGGGCTCAAAATTTGTATGTAGCCTAGTTATAGTATGACCGTATAGAAAATCAATAGTTTACGTTTTGTAAAAAATAGAATTAATATGCAAACAAACTTGAGTGCATTCGTGCGATCTGTACACTCGAGTGTATTCTAGCCTGACTCTCTCTCTCTCTCTCTCTCTCTCTATATATATATATATATATATATATATATATATATGTATATATATATATATGTATGTATATATATATATATATATATGCAATATGTTGTACCTTTCTATAAATATTCCCTAGCATGATTGGAAAAATTTACTTGGTTTTAATTCTACATCCTTTTCGGTAATATGAATAATTTGTGGTCGATCAATGTTTCGGTTTTGAATAATCTTGTTTAGCATGGTGGGTTGTCATAATGTATATATATATATATTTTTTGTCTATGTTATCATGTTTTAGTTTGTCATTATCCTTAAATGCTTTGAATTCTGTCAAAATATGCTCATCATAATTTTCTTGACCAGCAAATATATAGGAAATTCATACTTAATATATATAATAAATGTTGCATCTGTTTATCTGCGTGCATAATATTTTTTCAAATAAATAGAAAACCTTATGGTGTCTGACTCTGATTGGGGATAGGTGAAGAGATTAATATTATCTTATCATAGGTTAGAGATGTCAAACCTTCCTTGTCACAAATGAACAAACTAAATACATAAATAACTAAATCAATCTAAAACATTGATGAATTTGTTGGTAAAATATGGAAGTCATAGATACATATTTCGAAATATGTTAGCATGGTATTAAAGTGATATCACATGAACACATAAGTAGGAAAATAAATCTATTAACATATTAAAAAATTAGAAGGAATGACACACCTTACTTCTATGTAGATATGCTCTTGGCTGAAGTGGTGACTGTCATCCACTTGCATGATAGCACTACT
This sequence comes from Alisma plantago-aquatica, assembly GCA_963693085.1. NCBI lineage: Eukaryota > Viridiplantae > Streptophyta > Magnoliopsida > Alismatales > Alismataceae > Alisma > Alisma plantago-aquatica. The sequence continues at coordinate 1,442,943,299 of OY856412.1, forward strand.
GACACCACCTATAACATACCGAAACTTGAATGATTGGAATGTGTTACTCTCCCCAATATAAAATATTTTATAGGTGATTGAAATGTATTACTCTCCCTCGCCTATTTGGTTGAGGTCCGACCCTAATTAGTTAATGTAGTCAATATTAATCATGCATGCAAACTTTTTACTATTTTCTTATTCTGACAAGCTTCTAGTTGATTATCCCTCATTCTATTGCCTTCTCATCTTATGATGAATGTATGCCCTTATGTTTCATTGTTGTTTATATCTTTAATTTTTGTTCAAATTGTTGACACATACCTTGTTTCCCTCTCTTGTTGAGTGACTTCCCAACCACCCAGGTAAAGCACAATGTGTTGAACAAGATCAAGGAGAACAAGATTTTGGCCTGGACCTAGCTCTTGGAGATGTTGCTTTGGATCAAAGAGTTGAAGTGGTTTGGAATTCCCTCTACCTCAGATCCTTCCATGTATTTTACATGTATTTGAATCATGCTTATTTACTTGGATTATTATACATGCATCCTGCAATATCTATTATTCTTGGAAAAAGGTGGATGTTTTGTATTTTCTTTAAATTTTAATAAGGAGGTAGAAAAATTAATATACTGCCACTTTAATAAAAAAATCCCTAGTATTATCCGTCAAATGAATTGGAACTTTAAATACCACACTTAGAACATGCCGCAACAGGTTGTTAAGTTGAAAATTAAAAAAGGTGACATCTTTTACTTATCTTATTTTTCTATATTTTTTGTCAAAAGCTTTTTAGGTAAGGCTGTCTAATCAATGATTCAAATTATTATTATGTTGTTACATGAAAACAAGTCTAATTATAAAATATGAAAATATGAGACATGGTCAGAGTACTTCTCCTATCTAAATGATGCTTCCAGCCTTTGTTAACAAAATACCAAAGGAAATCCCCTTAATGAGCATCGTCAACACCTAGTCCAAAATTAGGGAGAGATCACTCCTAATTCCTACCATGGATCCAAGTTTACATGTTTAGGTGGCTCATCTTCACCACATAAATTGCAAACATGTCAACGAACAACTCATGATCAATGAAGAAACTGCTGACAATGTTTTTCATCCTATGATTCATGTTCAGGAAGTCTTAGTCAGACATGAATAACGCCTAGTAGTTCATGAGATAAGGGGATATTACTAAACTTATTATTGTAGAAGATCCAATTCTTGACATATACAAAAAAACTCAAACTTCTACACATTGATTAGGGCCACACACTGACCCATTGTCTTTAAAAAGAAGTGTAGATGGCATATTATATGGTGGATTGGGCTTATCTAAGCGTCATCAAGGCACATGAGTTTCATGGACATGGTCATTGACCTACTTTTGGTATTCTTTATATAGGTAGGATCTCAGTGGCCATGAATGGGCACTTCAAAGGCTTCTTCATGATAGGGACAGAGCTAAAACAAGGAAACCCATTGTCACCATCATTTTTCATCATCTTTGATAGGGTATTTGTAGGGATACTGAAGAAAGAAGTGGATGTTAGTAGGATGGATCATTTTTGACGTTGTTGATGGGTGTCGTCCCTAAAAATTATGATGTTCACCAATTATATCATTGTCTTTTCAACCGCCATGAGGGTTGGATAACCTGCATTTTGTGATGGGGAAATATGAGAGATGATCACACTGATAGATGAACAATACAAAATTGGGGTTCCTCATGGGCGCAAAAGACCTCATGGCGGTGTAGTGAGAGTACTAACGTGTAGATGGGTTGTAGGGGGAACAGTACATGGGTGCATTGCTAGTCGCAGCAATCAAGCTACCACCACTTGCACTCCTTGGTCGAGATAATAAGAAGAAAGATAGATGGATGGATGATTAGGTTAATATCCTTCACTGGAAGAATCATCCTCATCACTCACACACTATCTTCTTTCCTGATGTATCTTCTAGCTACATCACTAATCCCCTCACCACAAAGAAGGCTGTTGAGAGATCTCTTTTAAATTTCCTCTAGAGGGTCAGAGACGGAAGTAGAAGGAAGATGTTGGCGGCATGGAGTAGGGTTATCAAACCTACGTGTGGGGTCGTTTGGGCGTACCATTGTTAAGGATAATATATATGAGACTCTCCTATTGAAGAGATGTTTGTAGGTTTGCAATTGGGATTCTCCATGTGCAATTTTTTTGTGAAACAAATATAATAGGGTGTGTGTGAGGGAAGATAATGAGCATGAATGGAAGTATGCATTCACCAATCACATGTCTCCATACTGGAAAAGGATTTGGGTAGCTCTCCATGAGTTCATTCTTAGGATAAGGTAGCATGATGGGCAAAGAAATGTGTCCTATTTTGATAGGTGGTGAGGACCATCACCACACAAAAAGTAGAGCACATTGAAAGTTAACAAATTTATCTTGTTCAACCACCTTTGTCTTGAAGGAGTATGTGACCATAGTACTATTGATGATGATGGGTTGGACATGATCATAAACCTGCTACTTGAGAGTTTTGAGGAGGAAGACATTATGATGTGCATACCAAGCCATTTTGGGGATTTTAATGTTAAATATGTGAAGATGTTAGGGAGGAATACAGAGAGAATAAAATATATCATTGTCTATGGAGGAAGGAGGTACCTCCCATAGACAACACCATTAGTTAAAATGTGCTATGGAAAGCTTTACCAATGGATGAGAACATCCAAAGATGTATGATTCATATAGTATCAATATGCCATTGATGTAAGGAGCCCCAACCAAAAACTATGGAGCACTTGTTGGTTGAAAGCGATGTAGTGAGAAGTGTGTGTAGGTAGGGGATGCCTGTGCTAGAGATTCTGAGCAATGTTTGAGTCAAATAATTGGTCGATGTTGGGGAGAGGCAACTACAAATCCCTAGAGGGATGAATGAAAGGGGTACTAGGATGATTTGGATGCACAAGTGCAGAGCAAGGTATTATGGATCATTAATGGTAGCTTCAAAGGTGTGGTCAGAGGTCATATCTATAGTTGATAGGATGAGTGGGGCGTTATGTTTCAAGCTTGGGGGCGGTCGACTGTTGCTTGAAGCGATGAAGAACTATAATAGTGAGGCACCGAGGGTCAATATGAAGCACCTTTCCTTATTCAGATGGAACCCACCAAACATTTCCAACCTAAATGCACTTTGGGATGGACCTTGACAAGGGTTGGGAGAGCACGAAGAAGGGGTGCATGTCATGTGTGGTGTGGAATCATAGAGGACGATTGGTGGTTGCCATCAGAGCTTGGTTATGCATGAAATTGTTCATGGTAGTAAGGATCAGTAGATCATTGTGGCCTTGAAGGTTTTGGCCAATAAATTCCTCCAGGTCTTGGCTTTTGAGAGGACAACATCATTGTAGCAGATACGATGTGGGGGCAGAGAAAACTGTCGTGAGGCTCTAGACTTTGCACTAGTCAGTATGGTGGCAACTGGCAAGGGAGTTCGGCAAATGGGGAGCTCCCTCTAACGATATCATCATAATCAATGATCCGTGTAGCTTACCACCGAGAGTGAGAGTTTTGATGACCATGGAGAGGGAGAGTATACCATACATTATAAATATATGGCGCGAAATATAGATTCAGTGGACGATACATGGATAAATATCCTTGTGTTTCATTGACCCGAACGAACTTCCTTTTTTGAGTGGACTGACCTACCTTTTAATAATCAGGAATGTATCACTCTGATGATTTTGGCCTACAGGAGGAGGATAGGATGAATTGGAGTCCTCCTTGCTTGAGTAAATAAAAAAAGATACAACCAATCGTCTTCGTATTATCTTTGCTTTATTACAATTAGTCCACTGAACTTATAACCCCACGACACCTACCTCCTTGCCTCCTTGGTAGGCCCATTAAAAGTTGATAGTGTTTGAAAGCGTCCTTCTCTAGTTTGTTGGTGACAGTGTTCATAATGATGCTCTTTGAATACAACTTTCATTTAAATGGACAGAAACAAACCGGAACAAACAACAAACACCACATGTACTATAATAGTATTATTAGTATGGCTCTAGTTACGTACGTACACGTTTGGCTCCATTTTTCGTTCCTCGCACCCTTTAATTTTTTTTTTGGGTAACCCAGGAGACTCAGATCGACCCCATCCCGTAAGGAGCGTAGCCATTAAGTCGCGCAGAAACCAACTACGCTACGGGAGAAATAATTTCGAACAACACCACTAGGGGGATTCGAATCTGGAACCCTTCATGAGGGGTCACGTGTTGCGACCACGTGAACTACTGCTTGCCGGCTTCGCTCCCTCCAATTACCGATGCTTCCTACTGGACGTTGAAAAAGTGTGTTTCAGCTACTCACCATTGGAAGTCAAAAGACCGTGTCTTCTAGATAGGGTTATTCCTCTTTTCGTGTTCGATTAATTATTAGTTCATTGCATACAAAGTTGGTAGGGCATGTGCCCTATCTAAAATTTAATATCCTCCATCTATCTATATGAAGATTGGCTTAAGACAAAGGGAAACATGCTTCCGTACCCTACCCTATGATCATTTCGTATGGTCTTGTATTGAGTTGTGCCCCCCATGCACAATTTCTTGGGTACGCCACTGTCCACTACTCCAATCAGTCAGGTAGCAATCTGCCGCGTGCGCGCACGCATCAATTCTCCCTGGAAGCCTCTTGCACATGTGTTGTCCAAAACCTTTAATAAAAGTGACGTCAACCACGGCTTACGATTTGGGGTTTGGTTGTTAAAATATAGTTGGGCTATAAACTATAAAATTGTCTTGTAAAAGATAATCGAGTTTGCAGTTTGTCCTTCGACTACATCTAACCATATAGACTCTTACTGTTGAACATTTTCTTGGTTGAGATAGTTCCTTCATCTCAAGTATGCAAACGGAGGACGTTACCCTTCTCCACGGTGGAAGACAGAGAAAATGGAGAATTTGAGGCGAATACCTGCCCCAAGTTGATCGGTAGCGGAAAAAACTTCAGCTGAAAACGTGGAAAAGAGAAAGCGCATATCATCAATTCCAACAACTGGTTGCGTTGACCCTCGATGTTGATGGATACCAAAAGAAAAAGCTTTTCATTCGAATAATTTTACCAACCACTGTCCCTAAAAGTGGGGTTTTAAGTATGACCAATAATAAAGATAAAGACCACAAAAGCGGTGAGAAGAGGGTGGCAGAAAACAGAAGTACAAAACAAGGTTAACGTTGATATAAACTTGGCATGATTTCCGGAGAAAGGATTTGGCTGCTCACTAGGCTCCAATTGGTTTGTCATAACTGGTCTGGAAAATATATGAATTGGAGTTCCTTAAGTAGTTTTCATGATTGGTTTAAAGTAAGTGTTGGAACTTGAGTTCCATGACTTCCACTGAATTACAGACTTACAAAATACAGTTCCTGAGTTTCCTCTTAAAAAGAGTGAAAAATAAGTTTCGGGACAACTAATAACATTTCTTATACAATTATATTCTTCATTCGTCATAAGCGGCACATGTATAATATTAATGACTAGAAATATTAGTGGTGTGGATATAGTTTATTGCTAAAATCACAACATGATATGACAAAATATCATACACTACAATCACACTATGTAAAATTTTCTACACTATAACCACCAATATCAGTACGATCTTCAAAATAAAAAATACAAACATCATGAAGAAGAAACACACCACACCATGTCAAAATAATGTGATTTACGTAATATATTTTTATTCTTCATGTTTAAACATTATGATGTGAAAAATTATAATTAAGTATAACCATGCACCAATAGTATAGTAAAAGTTCCTTACAGAAATAACGTAAAAATTAATATTCCACATTACCTTAAACAATAATGCTCCAAAATTTATATTTACAAGCACATAAAATATGGATATTATTACAATACTTGTATACACAAAGTAAAATAAAAATATTACGATGTGATTTTTATCATAATATTTTTGTTAAGATTATAATTGTACCATAATAACATATTTTTAAAGGAGCAACATTTACACCATAACCACTTATTGTGGTTATATAGTATGATTTAAGAATGTTATATTTTTTTACGGATATGATTTTTTTATATAGTTGTTATCCTCATTTATTTATATTATACAATAAAAATTAACAATATTTTTAATGATTTTCATAATTACACTTACAACAAACCAATCACATAGAAGTGAATAGAACTTAAGTTTCAAAAACTGAACTAGAGTTTCTAGAAAATGAGTTCCGTGGAACTCATGACTTATACCAAATCAATAGGAGCTTAAAGGAAGTCGAAAATGTGCCAACCGAGATGCATGTGACTAGTTTGGTAGGGTATATATAATCGGATTGTGAACTGTAAACTTGTCATGTAAAATATAATTGAGTTCGCAGCGCAGTTTGTCATTCTACTACACCCAATCATACAGTTATTGCTGGACATTTTCTTAGTAGAGATATTTCGTAACATGGCGCAGAAAATATGTATGAGTCTGAGTCGCACAACAAAACAACTGATATTTCCCTATCTCACGTTCGCAGAGGATACGCAAACGAAGGCGGCTACCCTTCACCCCCATGGTGTAAGACAGAATATGGAGAATTTGGGGCGCATGCCTGTCCCTAGTTGATCGATCAAGGACGAAACTTCGGACGAAACGAACGTGGAAAAGATAAAGCGCCTTTGACGGATACCAAAAGAAACAGCTCTTCATTTCCCCCCACGGCTGTGTAATGTTGACCCTCGACTTTGACGGATACCAAAAGAAACAGCTCTTCATTGGAATAATTTTACCTACCACTGTCCTTAAAGTGGAGTTTTGAATAGACCAATACTAAAAGAGAAAGACCAGAAAAGCGGGGAGAAGAGGGTGGCGGAAAACAGAAGTACGAAGCATGGGTAATATTACTGTCAACTTGACATGATTTCCGGAGAAAGGATGGAAAAAGAATATGGCTGCTCATTTGAGCTCCTCGGTATGTACATTTTGATGTTGATTAGGGCCCAAACCTGAAATCTTATCCAGCTGCCCAACAATGTCCCAGACAGAGCGACAAAGTAAACCACAATTAAACAATGACTGATGACTCCCATGTAAAGGTTGAACGCGACAACAAACTAATCGCCGATGCCTTGCTGACTAGGAACAGAAGAAGTTCCGTCATGCACATGCGAATTTGCCCCACAATCTAATGACGGGCGGAGGAGAGAAGATCAGTCATGGTTGGGAAGTGACAGTCGTTTGTGGGCCCAAATTAAGAGTAACGCTACACTTAGTCCGGTCTATACCGACCACCCACTCGTTTTTTTCGGGAGTCTCCAAAAACCGTGTTCCAACCATTTTCTCTGATATAAATTAACTCCACATGAATTAACTTCATACAGAAGTCGAAGAGTCCTAAAATTCTCTCGCCACTTATCTCTCTAGTCCCATTTTTCATAATTCATTTTTTTCTTGCAACTCGTCTTCCGTACTAGTACAATACGTCTAATTTTCAACTCTCGTCTTCCGTACTAGCTAGTACAATACGTCTAATTTTCAACTCTCGCCAATCATGTCGGAACACATCTTTGTGCTCATGCCTAACAATGCCGATTGCATTCTCCATCGCCA